>VYXC01002452.1:14905-31728 GCA_013397175.1 Platysteira castanea | reverse complement strand
AAAAAAACCCCAAACAAACAAAAAACCAAAAAAAACCACACAAACCCCCAAAAAACCCCAAACAAACAAACAAAAAAGACATCTTATTTCTTTGTACACTCCAAATTCAGTTATATTCAGGTGTACCTATATGAATAGAGAAAGTCTTCTTTGATGGTAATACATCATCAATTTATCCCTCAGAAGGATAAAAATAGTTTTAACCCATAATTGTTAGCAAGTTTTCCTTATATGTAGCGGTTCAAAGAATTTAGTCTTTTACATTTAACGTTTTCCAGCCAATTAACTTAGCCAATTAAGTTTCTAGCAATATCAGAAAAGACTCGGCTTAGCAAATTCACCAGCTTTCTTTATAAAAGTGTAGTTCAAAAAGCTGATCCAATTATTCCCACTCATGGATCTCTTCCTCACCTTTTTCTCCCCCAGTGCTCCACTTCATCCTTTTGTTTTTGAGAAAAGGGCAATGGCATGTAAGAAGAAATAGTAGCTCATCTGTTATTGATGAAGAAGCAGTACGTAAAGATAACCTGTGATCTCCCAGAAGACCACACTGAAGTCAGCTGACACTCTCTGATTTGTATTCTCATTTCATAGTTATCCTCAAGGAGTCAGGACTTCATCTCACACAGAAAAACAGAAAAGTTTTTCATTTCTATTAAGTTTTATTCAAGTTGTTCTACATCTTTTTGTTCAGAATTTCACTGAACAGCATAGATCTCCTTTTGCAGGACAAAGCTATGTTACCTCTTTGAAAAGGGATGTTAGCTGGAAATACCACTAAGACATTAGAGAAGCAAAACCCCTCAGTTCAGTCTCACTGGTTAAATCAGCGTGGCTTTTGTCAGTGCAGTGGGTTGACCTTGGCTATGTTCCAGGTGCCCACGAAGCTGATCTACCACTCCCCTTCCTCAAGAGGACAGGAGAGGCAGAAGAAATGACAAGAAGCCTGTGGGTTGAGATAAGGAAGGAGATCACTTAGCAATTATCATAACAAGCACAACAGATTGGGCTTGGGGAAATTAATTTAATTTATTGCCAATCAAATCAGAATAGCAAAATCAGAAATAAGAAAAAAAGTAAAATAATTTCACCCCACCTTCCATCATTCCCTGGCTCAGCTTCACTCCCGACCCCTGTGCTTCCCTCCCCTGAGCAGCACAGAGTGCTGGGGAGTGGAGGCTGCAGTCTCCACTGTGTTCTGTGTTCTCTCTATCACTCCTTCCTCACACTCTCCCTCTGCTCCAGTGAGGTCCCATGCATGGGACACAGTCTTCCACTAACCTCTCCATGTGAATCCTTCCCATGAGCCACAATTCTTCCAGAACTGCTCCATCACGAGCCATTCCATGGGGATCAGTCCTTCAGAAACACGTTTTTCCAGTTTGGTTCTCAATATAGGATCAGAGGTATTGCCATGAAACCTGCTCCAGCGTGGGGTCCTCTCCACAGTCTTCAGTTCCTGCCAGGAGCTCTGGGCTCTCCCACAGGCTGCAGCTTCTTTCAGGGCACATCCATATGCTCCCACATGAAGTCCTCCGTGGGCTGCAGGTAGATACCTGCTTCACCAGGGACTTACACGAGCTGCAGGGGGATAGCCTACCTCACCATGGTCCTCACCTTGGGCTGCAGGGGAATCTCTGCTCCAGTCCCTGGAGCACTGCCTCCTTCTGCACATTGGTGTATACAGGGTTGTTTCTCTCATTTATTCTCACTCTTCCAGCTGCTGTTGTGCAGCAGTTTTTCCCCCTCTTAAATATGGCATCAGAGAGGAGCTGGTTTACACACACTAACCACCACAACCTTAGGATTCCACAATAATTAATGTAAGGTCCAAGTGAAGGTTTCCAATTCTTCTTTTATTAATTCTCAGATTACAGTTCAAACAGGATGCCTCTGTAAAGGGATCTTTTCCACAGATTGTGCTCCTCGATGATATACATACCACCCACCAGGCAATCCCACGTTCAACCACCTAATTCTGGTTGGTGGTCTCTTGATTGCTTACTAGTTTACACTGTCACTGGGCTGAACTCATCTCATTCTCTTGGATATGTTTCCTTGGCCTTTATTTTCTTCATTCTGCTCACATCTGCCAGATGCCTCTGGTTGTGTGTTAGCAGCATTAATTTTATCGAAAAGTTTACACTCAATAGATACAGTGGCCTAAGATTTCCATGACTTTAGCAACTAGTGTTAAGCCAGTAACAGTAAATGAGAATATCCAGAGAGAAGAATACAATTAATCAAATTTCTCTATAAGGGTACTCCTTTTATGTTTTGTGAGGCACTCCTGTCCATATATAGATGGGTTTTTTTATGAAGACTCCTCAATATCTTTGCATAGATTTCCTAAGCATATTACCTTTCTGAGAATAACTCTCAGAGAACAGGTTTCTTAATGTGTGGTTGAGCCCATTTCGGCAACAGTTTTGCCCCCTGTTTTGATGAAATGCGTAAAAGAAAGAGTACCAAAATACCTATACAAAGAAGGATTAATGCCAGAATCAGGGTAACCCATTCTATTTTAAGAAGATATAGAAGATCATCTTAATCCAATAATAAAACTTTAACAAAGTTTTGTGGATAACGCCTCTGCACTGGGCAGCTTGTGCTACCTGCAAGCCCAGCACCAGTCTGTGTGTCTGGCTGTGCCTTTTCTGGATATACTTCCCCAACCCCAGCTTCAATGGTGTTTTTCTCAGTGACCTTTAATTGCAGGATAACCAGGGCCACAGTTATTGCAGGATAACCAAAGCCAGCTGTGCTGGTGCTATCCCAAATCTTTGAACTGAGCCTGGAGCGATTATTACTCCATAACGATGGTGAATACACCAAATACACCGTCCTTGACTTATGGTCTCCCATGGTCCACTTGGCCAAGCAGATGTAGAATCCCTGGCTGAGGTTGTTCTAGAAGAAAAAAAACCTGACATGGTCCTGGGATTCCTTTAGCCTTGGTAAACTTAAATGGTCCCAGTTTTAATCTCCAAGGTCAAGCCTATTACCATGGCTAAGTAGAAAAGGCTGTGGCAACAAGACACAGCTGCATTAAGGGTACAAAAGTATGCTGCGAGACCATCACAGCCTCACACATATGGCCCTCTGGCTCTTTGGAGCCCTCCACAGAGCTCAACACTCCCCTGCTGGGTCCTACGGCTCTCTGGAGCCCCCGACAGCGTTAGGGCAACGCAGCACCAAGGTAGGACTGACAGAGTACTGCAGGGTCAGTGGTGGTCAGTCTAACTGATGTCTCATGGGACGTCACTTAACGTGGAGGAGTTGGATCCAGTTGTACTTTTCTTCAACTTTTACAGCAATACCAGAAGTTAATAACACAGGATACAAACCCTCCCATTTAACTTCCAGCTTTGTTCTGTGAGACTGGACTTTCATCAATATTGCACATCCAGACTGGATTGCATTCCAGCTGCTATTGGTTGAAACAATCTGGCTTGTGCTGTATTTTCTTGTAGGTCTTTTTGTATCCCAAATACAACCATGGTAATTCATCCATCTCCATCTAAGATGCTGGTCCTAATGAGGACAAGGGTCCTAGGAACAACTAAAGTACCTGCCTGCCAAACACTATTTCTGCTGATGACTACCCTAGAGTTTAGTGAGGGGTATTTCTAATATTCCATAATACTATTTCTCAAACTTCAGGTAATTTCAAGCCTACCTGACTACAAGTTTCGGCATTTTTATTTTTGAAATTCCTACTCATTCTTTCTACAAATTCTGAGGACTGTGGATGATATGAAATGTTTAGCTGTCACTGTGTTCTTAAACTTTTATAGATATTGTTTAACATTCCTGTTGAAAAATGTGAACTTCTATCTGATTCTAGGGTTTCAGGTATTCCTTACCTGGGAGTGGTTTCCTGTAAGTGGGCTTTGACAATTATGTCCAGTAACGAACAGAGATCCCTTCAGAGAGATTCTTAAAAAATGAGATTCAAGGCACAATATTCAAAATCCTGTACATACGTATGTTGTCAGTGTATCTTCCAGGTAGCTTAGGTATCACAATTATTACTGTTACGGCTTGCTGGCACCCAGCATCCCCCAAGGAACAATTACTAAACTCTTGGCATTAATACACACTAGTGTTGGAAATATGAAGTGTAAGACAGGATTTTTGCTATTTTTTATAATATCCCATTTGGTCACCCCTTCTAATAATGCTTTGGATAACGCTTGCCTTATGCAGAAGTACGGACTTTGGTCACATTGCTTAGGGGGTGAACTTGTACGAATGTCCTGAATAGAGGGAAATATCAGCAAGTGCCACAGAACTTCTATACCTCTATGTCAGACAAAAGAAGATATATATACCTAAGTTTACATACTCTGACTGTCTTGAACCTAATTACTTGCTTTGGAAAAGTAAGGTTTTGGGAACCTATAATGGTGAGCAGATTTTAAAAGTACAAACAAGGTCTGGACGCCTTTAGAGGTGCAGAACTCCAGAACAAATCCCCTAAAAGCAATGAATTTCTTAAAATTTGTACCTGAAATAAAGCTCCTGAGCAGAGGAATGATCTGCAGAGATCAGGGGAAAAAAATTAAAAAACAAAATCCAAACAAAAAAAAAACCCAGAAACCTTCCATTGCATTCACTAGCAATAACACTATAATGTCAATCTGCTTGGTTGGTTAGTACCAGTGATGCTAGGCTGAGATTTTCCATAAAACTCAAAAGAATTTTAAGCCAACCAAAACAAGCTAAAGGGTTTTTTCTTAGTCAGTGTTCATCTAGATGCATTTCTTGTTGAAGGTCCATACAATTCTTTCACTGTGTCTATTTCTTCAATGTTATAAATTGTTTTGAGTAATTGCATACTATCAATTAAAATATTCAAAGGTGCCTTAAAACATAGATAACTATGAAATACCTTTGAATGTTAAGATAAACAAAGGGATGGATATACCATTCACAGGAAAGCGAATTATTAAAAAGCTATTTGTTTTTTACACAGCCTTATATTTAGCAAATTTGAAATTTTGTTTTAATATCAATAATTCCCCTTAAAAACACACTTGTCAGGGAATATTACAGAGAGCATCTAAGATGTATTTTTAATTTGAAACTATGACTATTTGTACCAGCACTAATTCTAAAAGTGCAGTTCAGTTCACCAGCTCAAAGAAAGATATATTCATGTGGGTTCAATCAACATGACTTACTTTTTTAATTTCAAATATCAGCTACCTGAAGCAATGAACTAAACTGAGTGGTCCTCTGCTATCCTTAGGCTACAAAATGTTGAGAGCAGAAAGCATTACTCTAATTATTTCAACAAAAAACAAATTACTGACACTAGTAACCTTCCATGGAGCTGAATAGAAGCAGAAGTTAGTAAGAGTACTGAGACTAGCATAGTCAAAACTTACCACAACAAAATAAATTGGATTAAGCCCTCCCAATCGCCTGCTCTGGGAGACATAAAAGCACTGAAATTACTGTTAACTCTTTTTAGGTTTGTCTATAGGAATATCCTACGTCAATAAAGAAATTAATCTGAGGGGTTGGGTTTTAACTGTTGATAAAAATATCTGCTGGAGGTGTTTTCTCAGTCACTTTCTCCCTCGCTGGACATTCACTGTTCCTTTTGAAGCAGCCAGTTGTCATACATACAGAGTGCCAGTCAGAAATACTTCTGATGTTCCTTTGAAACCATTTGTACGACATTTATACATCATAGTTTGTCTGTTGCATCAGACTAGTAGACGTGTTTATAAGATCAGTAAGGAATCTCACAATGGGTTCACATTGTTTGGCAGCTGCTGATTGACTAGAAAACTTACAAGGACCATAATTAAGTGAAGAACTAGAATTCCACATACAGAGAAACTCTTGGAAATTTAGACTATGCGTTTAGAAATCCATCATGTGCTGACTCACTGTGTATAACAAGTAATAGTAGAAGGAGCACTGGAAAAGTAAGCTTTAAAAATCAATTTGTATCTTTATAGCAAATTGTTTCTTTGTGCTTTTTAAAACCAAAGACACACACACAAAAAAAAACAACAACCCCACAGAAAAATTATAGCTAGGTCATCCCTGTGTTGTTCAAAATTCTTGGGGATGAGAGCTATGAAGAAAGAGTTTGAAGTAGTAACAGCATTTACTAGAGTGGCTATTCCAGTACCACATTTTTTAAATTTATAGTGTTACTGTCCTTCATACTAAAATAAATATCGAGACAGAGAGTGATACTTCAAACATGCTAAACCTAATTAAATAAGTAGATTTCTAATTGTTTGTCTTACTGGTTTTTTCAGCTTGACAACTGGGCCTAGCAGAGTTGATCAAACCATTTATTCAGTGACAAGAAAATGAGATCACTGTATAGTCAAACAAAAAGTAAATTGTACAAAACCCTTTGATAAAACCATTTGTATCATGCTTATCTGTTACAACTTAGTATTAATACTTCTGTTACATTTAATTACTGAAACCTTTTCAGTTAATTGTTGTGATTTTCCCATTACTTTTTCTTAAGGTAAATACACATTAAAATCCTGATTACTATACTCTACGAGTGTGGTTTTGTCACCTTTAGAAGATAGGCTGTTGTAGGATTGTACCCCTCATGATTTACTACACTGTAGCAAAACAGGTACAGATTGCACGCAGTTCTTATAAAGAGTCAGTGGAATATTGCAATCTTGTTTTTAAGACTTCAGACTCAGCGTGGGATTCACCGGATCAAATGTTGAGACTGGGAATTTTTATCTCAGCTCGGTCCCCCCAGGCTCCTGTTACAGTCACTGGAGAGGAATCATAACTTCTAGAGCAGACACTTCCTAAAGCAGACATCTAAAATAGATGGGATGAATTGCCTCTAGAAGTGGCTATTGCTTTCCACTGACTGTAAAGGGATCCCAGGTGACAAGTTCGGAAGTAGATGGTTAATGTTAGGAGGTATCAATCCCAATATACTTGTAAAGAATTGTCATGTGTGAAATGCAGACCAGTTTATTATGAGATTTTGTATGCACTTGTAGGTGAAGGGAAAAAAACAAAAGAAATAAAACAAACATCAGGCTTGAAATTTTGAAAAAGTATGATTAGTACACAACTTTGAATTTGGGATAAAGAGCTGAAATATTTCAAGTTTCTTTTAGTGTTAATGTTGTGTATGGATGTAATATATTTAAACACATTTATGAACCATCAGTTGGAGACATAAATACCAATGTCACTTCTGCACACAAAACTGATAATTTTAGCTAAAATTTTCTAAATTCTGTTTAAGTTTCTTTCTCTAGTTTTTCTTAGGGTGAACCAACCCATAGGAAATAGTACCTTTAGGCACTAATGAAGAATATAAAATATCTTAATCTGGAGGTAGAGGTGTGTGTAGTTTGGGAACTGCAATTAGACTACAGGGAATCTTAATGGGAAGAGGAATACTAGAAAAGCTAATGCTGCAATAATTTATTGGAGTCAGGAGGTTGATTAAAAATACTACTTTTTTATTTTCACAAAAGCGAGAGCAGTAATGAAATCGTGTGGGTTCAAGCGTTGTCAGAACTGGTAGTACTGTGCTTCTTTATCTGAAGGTATTGCAGTTACAAGGGAGAAGAACAGGTAAAATTTGAGAGATCAGCTCCCACAGAATTTAACTGCTGGCAATGAGCTGCTCTTGGCAATTTAATGAAGTTGCCTGATGCCCAAAGAAACTAACTACAGTTAAAAACTGGTCGGACAGATTCACTTCAGAAGAGATACCTCTCAAAGCAATGGTATTTAGTGAAACACAAGTGAATTGTACCTGTGCTATTGCCAAAAATGTATAGCCAGACAGCATCACAATGGTCAATATTTACACACGTACAGGTCTTCAAAGGCCCTTGCCTAGAAATGATCTAACAATCCTCACTGATTGATGCTCTGATCCCCAGTCCCTGAAGTGCTGCTTCTGGAAATGATATACAAATACCATGGTCTCTGTTAGCTCAAAGTGCCGGCAGGTAAGCCAGGTACGGTATTTTGGGAATGTATACAAGCACCAGCTGCTACTTGCTATCTATTCTTTAAACCATCTGGTTTGGGGCATACACTACAGAGCACAAAATTCAGGTTATTGCTTGATCAATTCTGCCATCTAATGACTGCATTCAGACAGTGCTTTCCACTACTGCTACATGCTACTTGTTAACTGAATCAGACTTTCTGCTTTCTGGCAGAGATTTCTACTCCATCTCGGGTTCTGTAGCAGGGATTGTTGTGCTCCCATAAGAGACATAACCATCCGGCAAAAATATAATTTTTCCTGTGGCTTCTTTACTCCAGAAAGTGAAGTAGGTAGGTTCCCTGCAGTGCTGTGTGACTGCAGCTCAGAGGAGATGCTGCTATGAGTCAAGACCACCTGGTAAGTAAAAATCCAAAAAACTTCAAAGACCTTCCAATGCCAAAACCCCAGGAGGAGACTCCCTCTGGACCTACTATGGCTTTGAAGGCAGACCCCCCCTTTAATCCTCACCCCTTCCTTATTGGAAAGCTGAAGAAATACCTCCCACTGTGCCTCAGGCTGATTAAAAAAATACACAGGGAAAAAATGAAGTGATTATTTGTACTCACAGAGAAACTAAATGAAATGCACTTGATTATCAAAATTTATATTTTTTCATATGTATATTTTTCAACATACATTTGTCTCATACCAAAATGTACATTTTAATTGCACCAAGCATTTTTTTAATGGGCAGCTTGCAAACAGAACGTGCTGTGCTGATGGATTTGCAGTAATAAAATATGGTCACTCAGCTGCAAATACCATCCTTCACTTTCCATACTGTCTCTTTTCACATCTGCAGACTTCTGAGGAAGGATATGCTTAAATATGTTGGAAGTAGTAGAAATCAGTTCATGTATGAGTTTTCCTACGAATGAGACAAGTAAAATTTTTTTTTTTAATTATTTGGAGATAGAACACTATGCTCAATGATATTTTATTTCTGCTTGGAGGGTTCACCCCCAAAAGAGTGAGTTTTCTATATTTGTGTATTTGGTTATAGTTGGCTTCATAGGATCTTAAAGATGAAAGAAGAAAAGAAAAACCAATGTGAGAGATTTTCTATTAAAAGAAACATTAGAATCAGGCATTATTTGATGAATTATTTTCTAAAGTTACATTTTCCAACCGGCATTATTCCTCCCATGAAAGCTAAGCATTGTGAAAACATTGTGAAAGGGCAAAATAGTAGGCAACAGAGTAATATTTTTTCATATTTACTCACATTTTCTGATCCCTACTCTAAAAATAGACCACTTATTAGAAAAGCAGCAGCCTCTGACCAAGGTAGTACAGTGTTTCGTGTGTCCTAACCCACCAGCCCAATGTGGCTTCTCAAATCAGAAGCCCCCTAAAAGACTTGAAAGGTCTGGAAATCTCCTACAAGAGCAATAGAAAGTATGTAAAAGGAGATAATCTCTAGCAAAGCCACTAGATTGGTAATTTGAGTGTCTCCAAAGACCAAATGCACTGTCTGAGCTCACCAGACTTGGTGTACGCACCTGGAGGTGCAGTTGCTCAAAGAGTAAGCAGAAAGTGAGACACTGTTTTTCAAATGGTGTCAGAGTTGGTGGAAGTAGAAATCCAAAAAGGGTTGATAGCACCTCGGTCTGTCTTGTGTAACTCCTGAAATATGTATGCTAGCAGCAAATCAAGGCCTTTTACTAAAACACTACCTCCCTCTGTCTCATATTTCTCAGTGCAAAATAAAGCCCTAACATAGACTGTTTCATGAGTTAGAAGGAAAAATCTACATGCCAAAAGCTAAGATAAAGAAATACTGAGAAAAATGACAGGTCTTTAGTGAAAAGAAAAACAGTAAAAGAAATCTTGATTTACTTCTCATCTCAGGTCATTTACCAGCTATAACATTAGTTTGTTGACAGAGTTAGTCTTTCAGGTTTTGCATGAATTCTACAATGAAGCATATTTGGCACGTACAGTGGCTATATTTAACCAATACATACTAACCTGACATCAAGTGTGATTATCATACGTGATCAGACCAAATTTAAATAAGTTAACTAAATTTCAGTAGTTCAGCTAATGAGCATTCCTGATTTCTTTATCTCAGGTGAAAAATTATAGAGGAGGAAAAAAAAAAAAAAAGAACAAATTAAATTTGTGCTTCACCAAAAAATGACAGAGCTCTCTGAGCTGCCCCTGACAGATTGTTACCTAGCACACCATGGATCTTTTCCAGAGACAAGTCACAACCCAGTAGCTGATGCTGTGATCCAAAGTTCAGGTGTCCATAACCTAAAACTGTATTCACCACATGTTTACCCTTTGCTTGCTGGAATAAAACACCTCCTTTGCTCCTGGGTCTTGTAGGAAAAAAAGCAGAGGAGACTTGGTATCAATCACTGATTGTTCCTAATCACTGATGACTGAAGGATTCAGTGCATTGATCATCAGTGCTTGTGAAACAAACCAAACAGTATCCAAGCAAAGACCAGGAAAAATTATAGCAATAAAAGTCTTGACCAGGCCAATAAATTAGAGAAATAGACAAACCTGTTGTCAAAGGTTTCTTTGTATCTTGTTTATTTTTTCCAAGCCTGTAACTGCAGTGACTGTTCTGGTTTACAGTTAATGCAGACATAACACAACAGAAAGCCTTGCAGATTCATCCCACTCTGGCTGCAGGTCCACACTAGAGTTTGATAATGACAAAACCAAGGTTTCCAGTGTCAATGGCTGATGCTTTTCTATCCCTTCAGCTTTGCTGACCCAGCTGATTTGTGGTGTATTTTAACAGCAACTCTAGCCGTAATTCAGCTTCAAAAGAACTCCTCTCCATGAAGGGATTTTTAACTGTAGAGTAGGTGGAATCAAAATCTGCACGCACTCCAGCAATTTATGATGCGATATTATACCTGATTTCAATAGTGACTCATTTAGTCTAGTAGGCTAATAGTGATTTGCATCAGCCTTTTCACCTTCATCAGTTCACAGCCTAATTTTGCAGTCCTACCCACAGATGATATTTTACTTTCTTATCTAGGCTGGTAATTGTTTCATATTATATAAGGGAGATTCATGGAAGGTTTAAATTCAGTGTAGACACAAGGAATAAATGAAAACAGGAAAATATGTTATGCATATAGCTTAATGCATGAAAATGTAATTTTTCAAATGGTTTCTAGGTAAAAATAAAGTTTTTACCTTTTTTTCTTTTAAGCTGAAATTCCAAGGTTGTTTTTGTTGGTTTTTTTTTTTCAAAATAAAAATGCAGGGTTTTTTTCCTTTAGAAACATTGAGATTTTTTTATCAGTTCTGGTTTTGACAAGATCGGAAAAGCTATCAGCTGAAATACTAAATAGATCATATGAAAATATAATATTACACTGGATGATAGAATATGAAAAACAGATTAAAGTAAATTATAAAGCTGAAAGAATTTCTCATACTTAAATGAAACATCTAACCAAGAGCCAGGAAAATATTTTTACACTCTTGAGACAAAATGAGAGGGGAAATAATCCATTTATTCTTTACCCTTTAGAAACGTTGTCAAAAGACATTTTTCAACTGCATCAAAACGATTTTTCCTAAAAAAAGTATGGCAGGGGGGAGGGGGGAGGAGGGTGTTTAGAATTCCTCTCTAAAGAGTAGATGCTTTGACCAATCTTGATTTTTGTCAGTATCTACTATTTAAAGAGGCATTCATATGTAAGGATTCCACAAGTTAAGATAAGAATCCAGCAGCA
This sequence comes from Platysteira castanea, assembly GCA_013397175.1. Lineage (NCBI taxonomy): Eukaryota > Metazoa > Chordata > Aves > Passeriformes > Platysteira > Platysteira castanea. Next base: position 19,992 of record VYXC01002452.1, on the reverse strand, counting down.
TTAAGAACTCACACTGAAATGGCCCCTAAGAATTCATAGTTTTATGTTTTCCGGGTAAAAGGCACAAGCGAGGATGCAAAAGTCCATAGCAGTAATGATGAATGTCGGTGGTGGAGTCAGAAGAGGCACTGTACATGATTTTTCTTCCATGTATCACCCTCAGCATAAGGCAAACTGATTCTCCTACCCAGGAGACTTTTTTGAATACTCCAGAGAAAAGTGCTGCTGTTTTCATTCTTGCCTGCTCCAGGAAGACAGATAAGTTTTCAGTTTTCATACTGGTCTCAATGATTTTATAAGGACTGTAGAGGCAGAGTTTGATGATTGGACAGTCTAGGCTCTCCACAGGATTTAAAATGTCCTACCTACATTCGTGGTTAGGCCCCTGCATTTCTGTTTCTTCCTTTCCCTTTATTACCCTCTCTGATGTTCCCTAATCTTTGTTGACCTTTTGAATACTCCTCCGAGGACTGGTGATTCATCTTAGGACCTAATGATTATTTTCTGATGGCTCTCCAGGCTTTTAAAATGTCCCCTAACTGCTACCAGCTCAAGCACGTACACTTTAAAGCTTCCTTCTTGGTGGAATAGTTTCCCTGCTTATTTTTTAGCTTCCCTCTGCCTGCATATATACACATGGGAGAAGGTTTCTATAAGGAGGTGGAGAGCCTGAGGGGACTCTTGGCAAATTGGCTAGCATTCAGGAGTCAAGGTTTTGGCAGGCAGAAGCCCATGAGAAAGGGCAGGCAAGAGACACAGATGGAGGTGGAATTTATATAAAACAAATAAACAGACAAACAAAAAACCAAGAAAAAAATGGACATATATATTTCTACAAAAACTAGATCGAGATGGGAGAACAGCAACAAAACATAAAGAATGAAACCTCCCCACTGTTAAGCCTTGTTGAACTGCAACATTTCAAACCAAAACTAAAAACACCAGCTAAAATAGCACCAGAAAAATAACACCATTGAACTACTTTCTACAGTGCAGTACAGACAGACCACTGGCAAAGGCTATTTGTGTCTTCTTCCACAATTCCATACTTTTCAAAGATCAACAACCATCAGGCCTCACTGGGCAATTGACTTTCCTCTGCAGGATTTTAATTCACGGATTAAATAGCAACAGAGATCAAATCCAAAATAAACAAAAATTCAGTAAGTTGAATACAAGAGCTTCCACATATGAAGAGGTTAAAAGGAGTTACACACAAAACATAACCGACAACCAAGAAAGAGAAGACAAAACACAGGATAATTTGCACCTAATAAAAACATGAACATAAGGAATCCCACTTCCACAAGGAAAAGTTAATATCTTATGCTTAAGTGCCATCCTACGACATGACAGATCTCCAGCAGTACATGCTGTGTAGAAATAAAGCAATATTTCTCTTGAAACATGTTTCCCTTTGTCTTGATACAGATGTGCCTTTAGGGTAGGGTTTGTGTAACTTAGAATCGTGGTTTACCTAATATTGCCATCTAGTGGCACAATGGTCAATTCCAAAACAACTCTCTTTGGAAGCAAGGCACTGCTACATGATTTAAGCGTTATTGCAAAAAAGAGTCAGCCAAAATATAGTGCTAACAGCACACAAGAAAATGGAGCTTAGTCTGCAGAACAACACATGTCCCAAATATTCAGTTAATTTTGAGTGCGTGAACACAAGCCAACGGAACGCTTGAAGTATTGGAAAAAGTCACAGACAGGACATGCCAGTTCTAGCCAAGCAATACGCAGACACAAACTAACAGCTTCTAGCTGATTTAAAACAAGGGAAATAATAAACATCCTACCAGTTACAATATGGTAATTGACATAACACGGATCACCACCTCCACTAAAACTAACACAAAATGCACAGCGCTCTTGATGGTTAGGAAGCTCCATCAGAAACATCTGTCCCTTAGCCTAAAAACCTGATGAATGGCTTAAGTAGGGAAAGTTTAAAAGCAACATAAATGTTCCTCAGATCCATCTTAGGTGTGTCACAGTTAGTCTGACTTTATCATCCTCCATTCCCCTGTCAGTCATCAAGGAAAAATAATTACTGCCACAGGCGAGTTATCCTACCCTAAATCTGCAGCCAAGGTAAGCCTGAAGACACCTATTTGTCTTCAGTGACTATGAAAGGAGCCTAAGGAGATCAGCTTATATTAACATCAACCTAAGCTGATCTCACTGCAGGCAGCCATGAGACAACTCAGGAAAAACTCAAGGGCAAAATTTACTAACATAGAATTCTACAGCTCCCTAAATGCATAGCCTGAATTCACAAGCATTGAATTTTGTTCTCAATAGTCAAAGCCTCTCCCTGGATTTTCTTATTTTCAAAAAATTAAATGTTCTTTGTAACGCAAGGGTGATACCAAAACTGGAGGAAAAGCAAAAAACAATAAATTATTTACCTGTTAGGTAGTCAGAGGGCATACAAGACATGCTGTGGGGCTCCTTATGTAAAAAACATTTGGAAGATATAAAAATAAACTCTGATTTTCCCCTGCCTGATATACCCACAAGTTTGGTGATCAGCAAGGAAAGCAAAATTTCGGTCACCTCGAATGCATACATCTCAGCTAAAATGAACTGAACCACTGATAGCAGGTCCTGAGTTCTCTTCACTGACTAGAGAGAGAATGTTTGGTGAGTGCACCAGGTGCAGACATCTGGACACGTTTGACTCAGGGCCACTGGACACCACAAAGTGTCCTCAGTTGTCTCCAGCTTCCACTTCAGTTATACAGAAGCATTTAAAAATGCAACATTCAGCCAGAAAGAGTCAGTGAGAAAACAAAACACAGAGGGAACTTTTACCAGAAAAAAAGCATGATTAGTGATCATATTGGAAGATATGAAGATTGAACATTCTGAGGTTAAGTCAGTAAGGAAAGGGAAAATATTCTGATTTGGTTTAAATAATGGGAATGTGGAGAAGATGTAATTATTAGACACTTTTGCTTCGTTTTAGGTTATGAGTCCATATGTATTATACAACTTCAAATGTCAGCTAATAAGTCACATGTAAATTGATCATTAGCCAGTATTTTGTATTTCAAGTTTTCAATCAAAAGCTCTCAGACTAATTTTCAAACCATAATATGATCCTGAAAGATTTTCATCAGCACTGGAAGGAAGTCTGTGGGTAGAAAAGGTGTTTGGCATACCACAAACTGCTTGGAATCTGACAGAATGAGGACTGTAAAATCCTTTATATACCCCACTTTAAAAGGTCACAAGGGAGTATAAATGTTTGCAGTAGTTGATGCCAAAAAGTCCTTCTAGACCAGTATCTTCTGTCCAACAGGCAAAAGAATGGATTTATGACAGAGTTAAGGAGAGAGCAGCAATTTATCTCCCAGAGTACTCAGCCACCTTCCAGAGCTGCAGCTTAGGGCCTTCTTGAATCACAGTTACTTGACAGCCCCTTCTGGACTTCCCTTCCACGAAACACAAGATGAAGAGGCATCAGCCTCCTGTTTCAGTAGAACTTGTGATACAGAACTCCAATCACAAACACAAATCCACCTACTTGTAAAACAGCAACCTAGTGAAAGAGTGATTGCGCTATAATCATAGAACTTGATATAACTGGAAAAGCACAACTTTTCACCATTTGGGTGTGTTATATGTCTATATATCTTCCTAGGTTATAACAGTATGATGGATTCACATAGAATCAATCAGTGCTTTGGTTTTCCTGCCTTCTATGGTATTTAGGAAAACTTTTTTCCTCAAAAAAAAAACCTTATAAAAATTTTAGTTAACTTTTATTATATGGATTTTAACAGCTTTCTGCATCTTAAGAAAGACTATATGTGAAATAGTTTTTCTTGACCTAGAATTATATGCAAGCCACAGGTGGCATCACTTGAATCACATGTCACTTCTATCTCTGCATTCAAGAGAAATATTTTTTCCTGAGAAAACTTTCAAAAATATCTAGAAAAAACATAATGGAATATTTTGTGTTAATAGTTGCATATGATGGCAAAAGCACAAGCTAGGGTGAAGGATAGAAGAAGATATTAAGCCTCAGGATCTGGGTATATGCTTCGAGGTTATGGATTAGAGAAAGGCACTGGGCTAAGAATTAGAGGTAGGGCTGAGGACTTTACAAGCACTGTGGGATTGTGCTTGGCCCTAGGGTGAGGGCTGAGGAAAGGGGCTGCCTCCATCTCTGTTCTGCACATCCTCCATCTCTTCTCACTGCTCTGCTGGCTGAGCTCCCTCCTGCCCAGTGTCCATCTCCTGGACAGTCAGCTGCTCTTACAGAGGGCATTTCACAGTAAACAACTAAGTGCTTTCCCTCTAATGTGTATCTCCTGTCCTGTCTCATGAACTCCCTGCTCCCTTGACTCCGTAAGTGACTTTGGTAGGGCAGAGGGTTAGTGTTTGAATTTGGGGGTTGGTTTTTGTGCTCATGATGGCCTGTAGGGTTGACCTGTGTAGGAGGAGGTCGTGGACTGTGCTGTGCCAGACTCAGCCCGTGCCAGCTCCACAGTGCACGCACTGTATGACAGAATCAGAGGAGCTTCTGGAGCCTCTGCTAAGAGAGGTTAGGTAGTAAATGCTGAGGCAAAGAGACAAGGAAAGAGACGATTATGCTAGAGGAGAAGACACAAGAGAAAATGACAGAGAAGAAGGTCAGAAAAGAAGGAAAAATGCCCAAAATAGCAGCCTGAGTGCTTGAGAAAAAAGAGCAGCCTGAGCAAGGGCTGTAGACAAATATCAGACTAGACAGGGACAGAGAGAAGAATCAGCAGGAGGTGTGACTCTAAAGGGACTGTGGTTAGTGGAGGAAACTATGTTGGACCAGTTAAGAAACAAGGAGCATGAGGATAAAAGCAACTGCTACACACCAACTCCAGTCTCCTGCATCACCCATTGCCTCACCAAAGGATCTGGGCATAATGCACACCAAATGGATTAGAGGCATGAAAGGCAAGAGCAGAGCTGCCCAGACGGTAGCCAAGGCATTTTCCCTGCTTGTTGGGGGGTTTTTGTTTATTTTTGGGTTTGGGGGTTTTTGGTTTTTGTATTGGGGTTTGGGGTTTTTCTGGTTTGTTGTTGGGTTGTTG
>VYXC01002451.1:72625-96522 GCA_013397175.1 Platysteira castanea | reverse complement strand
ATAGTTTTATATTACTCATTCCTCAAGTCCTTGGATTTTATTCTGTCTCTAAATAATCTAAAAACCTAAACATTAACCCAGCTCTGGCTATTTAGTGTCCATTTTCACCAAAGCTTTAAGAAAGGAAAATTCTAAGAGAAGAGAGGAGTGCTCATATCTCATTTCAGTTGTAAAGTGGAGAATGATTATTCACATATCTGAACCACCAATAGTTATTTCTGCAGAGATGATGAACCATCAGGTTCGGAAACAGGAGAGATTGATCCAAACCTGTGTTTTAACTTCTCTGGGACAATGCTTGTCCTGCTTTTCCTGTGCACCTTGGCACTCCTTGGAGCTGTTCCTGACTGCTCTCCCACTCTGCTTCTAATTCACGTTTTCTGCTCAGCTCTGTCTTCACCAAGAGTTTAGATCCCAACTCCCTGGAAGTGAATTTGCATTTTAATAAATTTTCTTTGTTTCTAAAAGAATTTAATGCTTTCTCATAATTTTTTTTTGAGTAAGAGCTTAATATCACAGCAGCACGAAATAACAAAACCTTCTCAGAACCATGACAACCTTCTCATGACCATGATAACCTTTCTGAGAACCATGCTGACAAAGCCGTGGGTGCATTGCACCATCCACTCAGTGTTTGTCCTGTGCCAAGCTGACATCTGGGCACATTTAACAGCTTCAATGTCAACTCCCAGGAAAACACCAGCAGGGAAATAAAGCTGTGGCAGCATTTCCTTTCTGATGGGCACAAAAGTGAGACCCAGGAGCACGGAGGGGGCTCGGGTGCTTTGTGGCTTCTTTCCACATCCCAAGGATAATTGTTTCCAATATTTTATTTCGGTGTTAAGGATGGACTGATCTGCATATGGCTTCAATTACAAAGCATATGCAAGCCAGACAGCCAGGGTGGCTTGACCTCTTCCATATGTGTAGGAAAATCAGCTCTGAGCAATCTGCTGAGTGGGGATCTGTGATAAACAAACAAGAGCAAAGGCTGACAGTAGATATTTCCTCCAAAACCATACTGGACCGTGATCTGCTTACTTTTAAAAATTATGAGCAATTCCTGCCTGCGTGAGTCATTAACAACCTGCTGTTGTTGTTCCCCAGTGTGCACCATGCTACTGTTGACATGTTCTGTCTCAAAAATACCTAAACTACACCCAAATTCTTCTTTGCATTCCCAGTTACCAGAGCAGGGAACTCCACTGGCAAGGATAAAACATCTCAAGCCTTTGTTGTACCTGTCAGTGCTCTTTATTCACCTTTCTCTGCAGTATCTAAGGGAGCTGTACATATGTAATGTACTGTTCAATAACCACAAACCTGTATTATTTATTACTAAAACCTTGTGATCAATTAAACTTCACTATTTATTTCATAGTTTTGTGTGAGAATCAACCAGCCAAGCCTAGAAAGCCTCATTTTCCCATTTTTTACAGTATCTCTTAAAATGAATTATAAGGCAGAAATGCAAGATTACAAAGAAAAAGAGATCCAGTACATAATACAGAATTAGAATTTGAATCAGTGGTGAATTATTCGAAGTTCAGGGGAAAAATGATAAGCTGGTCTAGGAAACATTACATCAGCACTGACCATTTCAGTGAGTCAGACTTTAACTTAGATCCCTGCAGAAGTGGTAGTTCCAGGTAAAAACCACACCAATTCTGGAGAAATGTTCCACATATTCATAACCATTCAGAGCAGCATATAGAAATTAAATTAGTAACAAGATTCGTCTGAATGGGCATTAATGAGAGTATGAAAAAAGTTCATTTATCTATTTGGATTGTGAATTTGCTGAAGGCTGCTCAAGCAACTCAGTCAACAACAGTGACATGAATATGCATGTGCATGCTCAGATATTTGCATGTGGATGAATTTATCCCTGACAATAACTGATCACAGATAATTACTCAGGAACTCAGGCGGCTCATAGACATTGATAATGTAACACAGTGGTATGAAAAGTATCTTACTGGGAATTTATGAAAGAAATCGCTCCTTGCAAATTAGAAAAGCGATTTTTTGGTAGGGAAAATGTCCTTTTTTTGAACTTTCACTGAACTACTCCCTGCACTTCCTTGGCACAGACATTCTCCATGGTACTGTGCTTGCTACCATGCATTGCATGGGACAGATCTCAAATCAGGATCCTAAAGAAAAAGGGAACTGTTGCTTTCTGCAAGGGAAAGAAGATTTTGCAAATGAAACACACAAGGAATAAAGACCATATAGTCCTTTCAGTGGGAAAAAAGAGAAAGTCTTAGAAAAAAAATTAAAAGCTAATTTAAAATGTTTATAATGTATAATATTGTTTATACCTAAATATTTGAAATACCATCTAAATAATCATGCAATTATTAAAGACTAAGGATTACCAGTGTATTTCATGCGGATCGTTAGAAACAGCAATTTCTTTTATGGTTAAGACTTTGAGCACCTGAATAAACCAAGAAAATATCTGTATATCACCAAGTTCTGGGGTTGTCTGAAAGAAATTTAAATTTTCTGTTAGTGTAATAATACTTCTTCCATTTAAAGGGAAGAAGTTTATCTCTTCCTGCACTAATGTGTATTATTCTTCCTTTTTGTTCTAAAAATAGAATCCTCTATCCTCTATAATCTAATATTCCCCCTCCCATTTAACATAATTACCTGGGACTGAATCAATATTCCATTAGCTGGCTGCAGCCAATGGACTGTCCCTCAGTGCCTGGAGCACTCCAGCTCCAAGGATTCAGGCACAGATCTCCATCCACGCTGCTCCAGCAGCCCTCTGGAAGGAGTGACAAACCCTTCAGGGAGCAGTGGCACCGAAAAGGACGGATTGTCCATGCTCTGCACCCTCCTCATTCCCACATCCCTTTCTCCACGTGGCTCCCAGGGCACCTGCACAGGCCCTGGGGCCAGGGAGAGCCCCCTCGGGCTGTGACCGGCCCAGGGCTGATGCCTCCCCCCGAGGATGAGGAGAATTTTCTCCCAGAAAGTCACTCTGGGACCTTCTCAGCACTGGCAGGAATCCTCGTGGACTCACAGTTCCGCTGGGTTTGGCTGGGATTGGACACAACCCTCAAAACCTCGGGGGTGCTGTGGGGATGAGCTGGGCAGCACAGCCACAGAAAACCTCACCTGCCTTGAGAATTGCTCCCATTTCGGTGGTTCTCCCACCCAAATGAGTGTGGAATTCACACAGCTTTGGTAAAGACCTTTAATAAAGCTGCCAAGTTAAGATTATCAACCTTTGCTGGCTAATGGATATAAATTATATATTCAGATATTTAATGCAGTAGTGCACAATTAAGTGTTGTTAGGATGCAATAGACCCAAACCTCTGCTAGATTCTAACAGAAAGCACAAAGCCCTCAGTGCTCCAAGCCACAATTTTAGAAAACCAATATTTTCCTTTCATATGCCCTGCTTGAAGTCTCATTTATGTGTTTGCAATGAAAGATCAGGGTGAAAGAGATACCACTGGGCACTCCAGAGTTTAGAATTTAAAATCACCCAGCTTAACTCCTGCACAAAATATTGGTGTTTTAGAGGCATTTTTATGAAACCACAGCAAACTTTGCAACATCCGGATTTTTATGCTTTACTTGGAAAATTTTTGGTAGGATTTGCATGTATTTGATTAAAAGAAATGTAGAAATCCAGCAACACGTTTTATCATGAGTAAGAGATGACACAGGATGCAAATATTACAGGCATCTTTCTTTCTAATTCCTTTAGTGTAGAAAGAAAATGATGGAAAGAAAATGTGAATGCTCTGCTGCACAATTTGTTCATATGTCACTGCAAGGCTGTTCCATACACTTCACACTGAGGTTCTAGAAAAGCAATAATTCATATAAATTAATTGGATATGTCAATTCTAATTGTTCCACAAAGGCTGAGTGAGCATCCTTGGGAGACCAGGGGATCTCCAAGTTGCTGCAGACAAATCAAGTATCCAAATCTTGGCCAGTCCAAGGCTGGGGGCACAGGAGAACTTACACAGAGCAATTTAGGTTGAAGTTAAGGTTAAAACATTAAAGTTGGCATTCCAGCTTTCTGCTCTCCACAGGTATTGGCAGACTGGATTACTGTGCAGGAAAGGATGCCTGTGAAACCCAGAGAAATCAAAGCAAAAGAAGCAATAAACAGTCCCTTGGCGCTGCACCGTGCCATGCTGGGGCAGCTGGTGTCAGCAGAAACACCAGCAAATGGAACAGGGTGTTGCCATAAAGGTTTTGCTTTTATCCCTGTGCAGGGAAAACGTCCATTCCTTTATCCCCAGCAGTGACTGGGCTCCCACCATCAGCCTTGGAGAAACCAGACACACAGAAGGGCACAAATTACAAACTCAATCCCTGACTTCCAGCTCCAAACCTCAAGTCAAAATGATGTCAGAAATGAGTGTTCCATTAATATCCCCTAAACCAGGGGTAGAAGAATATACAGAAATTTTAATATAATATTATTATATTACCCCAACACTATCTGAAGTGAATTTCAGCCACCTCCTGCCCTGCCCGACAGTGCTGGACACACGTGGACTTTACCACCTTATTCATTTACATAAATTTCTGCTACTGCATTGGCCTAATAAGTAGCAATACAATTTAACTGTAATTATTATGGGGTGCTGATCTCTACCAGTGAGTGGCAGGGACTCGGGGTGTGAAAAGGAGTGAAATGTTCAGTGTCAGAATACCACTGAGCTTACCCAGACACAGAACCAACATGAAATACAGGAATGGATTATTATAAACGGATTCTTTTATAAATTTCTAAATGGAAATAAGTACATTTATTTCTCAGAAGCATGCAGGAGCTCCTGTAGGAGCCTATTCACCAGCCAACCCTGCAATGGATTAGGATCCTCATTCGCCAGTACTGGTACTTAAACAGATGCATTTTCAGAAGAAAATTACAAGCTTTGGAACAGGTTTAACACTTTGAATAGAACATGTTTCTCCCTATTTTGTGAAATAGAATTACTGTGTGACAAGAGGAAATCTCTCAACTATGTCCAAAGACAGGAAAAACAGAAGTCTATTTCCTCTCATTTGCCTGTTAACACTGACTTGCTTCAGAGGCAAATGATGTGCATAAATTCAAGGAATTAACAGGAGTCAGCACAGCAAATTTGTATTTTTCCTGATTTTTTTTAGCATAAGCAAAACTGTAAGTAGGAAGAATACAGAAATAGCCTGAAGTAATTTATCTGAAGCTTGATAACCCAATATCATCGTTTGTGGGCAAGAATTAGACGTGGTCTCCTGGATTTCAGCTGACCTGATGAAGGCACAGTCCCCTTCGGACTGTGCGCAGGAAGCTGAAACTTGAGTAAAACGCAGCCAACTTCTTTCCTCGTATTCCTGCTTCATACACCTCTTATTATGGCAAGGGATGAAATTCTCATTGGAATACCTGAATAGGACCATTTCCAATCTGCGTCTGGCTACAGGACATACACACATCCCATAACCAGGGGGTTCTGTGCCTTCATCAGAGGTTGTGTGGCCATGGCTGCCCTACAAGGATGACGAATTCAGAGAGGAGAAAGTTTTCTAGAGTCCAAGCCTAAGTTTCTAATGAACTTACCACACAAACACAAATCCAAAAGCCACTTTTGTTCTAAATTCCCTTTGAAACACCCCTGTGCTTGTGTACTTCTGAAAATTTTGCTTGCTAAACTTATATATCACCACTGCTGGTGCTGCTGCAGTATCCCAAAATATTCCTGCTGTGCTAAGGAAGGCACGTGGTACTGTGGAGTAACTGGTGTGGAATCAGTGGTCCTTGAAGAGAGCTGAGAAGACATCAAGAAAAATCCTCCTTTCCTTTGTTCTTTGCTTAGATCAACCCCCAGAGCTGCCTTTAGCATGGTCATTTCAGGAAGGAAGGATTTAATTTTTGTGGTTACTTGACAAAATAATATGTAATTACATCCAAACTTTTCCAGCACAGCATCTTAGCAAGACTTTGAAATTCTTACCTCTCTAAAGTAAGACAAAAGTCATGCACTCAGCTGTAAAATCCCTGTGAACAGGAGGACTTTAGGCTATTCTGAACTGTTCGAACAAACTTAATTACCTTCCTTCAGTGTCCTCATCCTGAGAGAAATCTGAAAGTGCCAAAATTGTCAATAGACTTTTAAAATTAAAAAAAACCCAACAGACAATCCTTAAAATCAGTTATTTTTCCAAGTTTTATGATTTGAAAGGCTAAGAAAGAATGAAGCTGCTAATTAGACCCAGCAAAAGATGATACACACGTTCTAATATGTGCAATAATTAACCAGCTCAATTCAATAGTATTAATTCAATGTTTGGGCACAGCATAATAAATAGCACTGGGCTGCCAAAAGCTGAACTTCTTTTCCAATGGAAATTAATAAAGCTCTCTGGATGCATACATGTTTGTGGAGACAAAAATAATGGATGTGCCAAGTTCCTCGTTACACTGAGGAGATGGAATTTCTCTGCATCTCTCTCCAAGAGGGATGGCATTCCATTCCCAAGAAACAGGGTTTATTTCCATCTACTCAAGCATCAATATATACATAAAATGAAGATTTTAGTCTAGAATAATTACCTTTGAATACTCCCTGAAATATGGGTGGAAAATAAGTATTTGACACATTGAATGACTTGTTAAAAATGAAACTTGACTACAAATCAGGTAAAGTAAGAAAAAAATACTTCCTACTATACATACAGAATTGACAAATCAAAAAGTGTATTAGCAAAATGAAAAACAAAAAGAATTTAAAGAGATTTCATTGCAGGTGTGGCCATTAAAATAGTATTAATTTAGAAAAAACTTGAATAATTTTAATTCAGAAGAAACAACGTTATCAGTAGTAGAGAGGCAGCTATGAAAGACTGACTGCTTCACCTTCACCATGGTGTGCTTCAAAATAAATCACTGCAAACCGCTTTCCACCTGACCAACAAGTTCCTATTCCTGTTGTAATTTTGTTAGGGAGATGCCTAATAACGAAATATGTTAGAAAAATTATAGGGGAAAAATTAGAATTTGTTTGGTAGCTGCGTCCCATATACTATTAAAAAAAAAAAAAAAAGGTAAATATAAAAATAAATTAAATTCCTGCAGTTGTTGTAAAGATGTTGAAAGATGTTGACCACAGGTGACTTTATTGTGCCTTCTGGTGGAAAACCCACCCTGCCTGGATTGTGGCTTTGCAGAAACTGCAGACAAAAGTTTCTAATCTTTATTTCTCCTTGAAATTTCTCCGCAGCACAAGGCCTTATTTCACAAGTTGAACGCCACTGAATTAACAGTACTTTTAATTACTTGAGATACAATCTCTGTTGGAGCATTCTTTTCATTTCCCATTCATTTTTCATCCTTTCATTATCAGTCTTTCTTCCTACTAGACTGTTTATATTTTAATTCGTGCAGGCTTTAACAATATACTGACTCCAGTACTGTCCTAATTAAATTAAATTTACTTGCAGATTTGAACAGCAACCCACATTGACCTCAAAAATATTCCTTTTTATTGTTTCCAGTATACTTTACTCTCCACCAAAAAGTTCTTTTCCCCAGACCTTGCTACTTCTTCAGATTCAGCCTCTGTGCAACAAGTCCTCCAATAGATATCCCAATTAATATTTCAACTTTAATAAAGTTACAGTCCAAATCCAAGTGGCCCACAAATTTTAGTCCCTAAATGTTATTTAGGTCACTTCAAATAAATAATTGCAGAGCAGTTTCTGACCACCCTGGCAAGAAAGGACTTTGATGTTCCAGATTGGATTTTTTCCCCACAGCCATCATTCCCAATTTTCTTCATAATTAAAACACAACTCAGAAATGTCTTTCCAGAATGGTCAAAGAACTGAAGCTGAAAGTAAAGCTCACCTGTGACTTTGCATTTCATAGCACATGAATTCATCCCACAGCAATCCCAAGACAGTGCCTGTACTTTCCCTCCTGCAGAGAAAGTTCCTCTCATCTCTTGCCCTCTGATTTTACCCCTTCACAAGTGAGATTATTTTAACATTTGAAATTATTTAACTTTCAGGTAAAATATGTACACTTCTACATCACCACATTGCACGGGTGTATTGAATACTCCTATTATTCCCTATTTACATTTCTTATATATTTTTCTTTTCTATTGCAAGTCATCTTCTTCCAGTGTGGAATCTTTTCTAGCCAGGAGTCTCATATGCATTGCCTAGCTGAGGAGAGCTCTGAATTCAGCTTGCTTTCAAAAGAAAAGTGGATGCAAAAACCAAGTCAAGGGCCGATGCTTGATAGGAAACTCTCCCTGCCTTTAATAACTTGCATTTGGAGTTTGGCTAATAGGTGGTTTGGGGATGGGAATAAAAAAATGGAGGAGTTTCCTCCTTTATTTGTAGTTTCTTCTTGCCTTAGAGCCTTCTTTACAGGTCAGCACTTGGTTCTGGGGCGGGTTGTGCAGTGTTTGCACCCCTGGAACAGCAGCCGAGGCAGCCCTCCTGGTGTCACCCCACCAGAACCCCACTCCCCACCCCACAAAAGCTGGTGGCCCAATGGTCAGATCCTTGGGGAAGGCACATTCCAGCGTGTCCCAGGGCTGGAGCTCAGACAGCCAAATCTCCCCGGGTTTCCTGGAGCAGCAGAGCTGTTCTGCAGGTAAACCCCTGCCCAACGTGAATTCCTGATCACCCCTGAGCCTGAGCATTCCTGGGAGATTTCTCCAGCTGCTGGGGCTGCTCCTGCTCCCAGCGTTACACAACCCACCCCGCTGGGATGGAGCGCGGATCCTGCTGATGCTGCCTGGAGAAATGGGTCATGGAACTCGGGCACTGCCAATGGCCAACCAGAAATCAATCCAGAAATCCATGCACGGGAAAAAATCAGTGCTCATGAACACGGCCCAGCGAGGGCGGACAGGCAGAGCAAAAGCAGGGCTGTGGATGTGGATATGGACAGGAGCAGAGCTATCCCAGAGCCAGATCCATCGGGGATCCTCGGGACTGCCAACACACACCAGGATGAACAGAGGGAGGGACGGGGGGGAGAGCAAACTGCTGGTGGTACCTCCCCTCCACAGGTGGGATTTCAAGACCAGGTTGTTGGAATTGGTGCTTCCCTGCTCTTTTTTTCCATAAAAAACGTTGAAAATAAAAGAAAGTATTTATATTTATGAATCTACAAACATGGATTGTGCTCTGCACCTTGTCCATACTTCCCAAAACACATTAAAGTATTGACTCCTGACTGCCTGAGGCTCTGTTTCACCTGACCATAAATTGTATTAAATTTGTTTATAATGCAATTCAGGGAATCAGGGACAAAATTATGTGTTCCTTAAGACATTCTGATTTCAGTAATTTCCTATATGTTAACTCCTGTTTGTGGCATAAACAATATACAGCTACTCTATAGCCTCTTTAAAAATTACATTTAAAATAAGATATTTCCTCCAGGTTTTTTTAGACTAGTTGGTCTAAAAATCCATATCAGTGAGCAATTCCAAGTCACAATTTTTTCTGGTCACTTGGCCAGCAGTCAGATGTTAGTGCAATAATCTATTAATTATTCAAGAGCTAGCACAGAATAAGAATACAATTGTGATATTTTAGAAATGCATTTTAGCTAATAAAGGCAGCATCAACTCTCCTCTCATTCAATTATTGCCATTATTTAAAATAATTAAAGTGAGGTTCTTAATAATGCTTTTTGATTACATGGATCCAAATCCTAATGAATTAGTAGAGATTTAAAATAGATATTATACTGAGTCTGGTAAAGCTTTTATGTGATCCTGCAAGAATTGAAGAAGATGATGTACACAGAGCCAAGGAGAAATGTCAGAAGCAGGAGAACACCCCCGAGAGCAGAGCTGCAGGCAGCAGACTCGCTCAGCAGAGAGCACACGGAACAGGCAGGGAGAGAAACATTTAGAAGCAGGAAAAAAATAGAAAAAGGCATTTTAGAGCCAGAGTGAGAAAGGAAGGGTAAGGGCTGAAAGGCAGGAGGGAAAATAAATGATACCAGGAGCTGGAAAATCCCCATCCTGCTTCAAAAGGAAAAGTAAGGTCATGAGACAGCACAGCGAGAGCTGCACTATTGACCAGCAGCAAGGGGTACATTTTCTGTGCTTAAAAAAGGAAAAAATGACAATAAAAGAGTCAGCAGGGCCCTCCTCAGGGACAGATGTGACTGAAGGGAGATGTTTTTCCAGAGGAAGCTTCTTGGGGCTGCTGCTCCCGAGGAGTGTCCGGGCACGGCGTGCTCCGCTCGCTGGGGGACACAGCGTGAGCCTGCAGGCTGTGCTGGCTCCTTCTGGGTGGAACACCAAGTTTCCAGGGAAAAACTCCAGAGTTTGCGTTCAGATGTTTCCAAAAGGCTCTGCTTGTTGGGTTCTGCAGAACACACCTGTCCCTAAAGCATTTCCCTGCTCTGACATAGAAGTTGTTTCATTTGGAGGGACAGATCTGGAGCCACACTGAGTGGATTTTGTCATCTGAGGTACAGGGAAGAAGAAGATGAATAATAAGAAGTGCTTAATAATGGGGGTTTTCCCCAGATCAAGTGCGTTATACCTGACTTATTTCCTGTCTTACTTCTAAGTGCCAGTTTCCCTCTTGGAAACAACTTATCTTCATCAAAATCCCACAGGATAAGCCAGTTATGCAAAAGCAGAACTCCTGATCAAGAAGTAAAATACTGTGACTGTCACGTGTAATTTTACTACTTTCCTTTTTAGTATTTTCAATACTCTTTCACCTGTTCACCTACAAGAACAGAAGTTATTTTTTCTTTGGCATTAAGTTAATACACCACATTTTATTAGCTGGTAGGAATAAAATAGCAGAGGAAAAAAGAATTTTTTGATATCCAATACTTTGTTAATAGGTTAACTGAATTAATAACCTAATAACTATTAATATTAAAAAACTGTTCTTCCAAATGCTTGCAGGTTGCTAGAAAAAACCAAGCCCAACTTTTAGTCGACACAGGTGTCTGCAGTTTAGATAAAGTCAATTTTACCACTCCAGTCTCATCTTAAAGCTCATTTTAAACAATCTTCCAGTCTAATTAGCATTACCTTCTGGCTGTGTAGTACCATCCTTTTGAATGCTGGCATGGTTAAACCACTCAGGTCTACTTGGTTCAGTGCAGTGTGGCAAATGTCAGTGAAATACGAGGGCATATGGCACATAATTACAGAACCATATGGATGCCAGGAGTGATAGTCAACAGCACTCGAATGCAGGACCAAGAAAGTCAGAGGAAAAGCCATCAAAGACCATCATACATAATCATTAAATGGATAAATATAGTTTCTCTACAGCTGAGAGAAGCCAGGACATGTCTGGCCTTTATTGAAGCAAAGCCACGGTGGCTGTTTGAGCGTGTGGCTGCAGAGGAAACTCCACATTATTTTTAGTTTGGTTTGTAAATTTATAAATGCAGCTGATCAAGATGAGTGATGCAAGGAAACACTTACCAATGCACAGAGCAGATCCACTGCTTCCAGGATCAGCTCCTGGTGGCCAATGCGAGTCACTCCCAGCTCCTCCAGCTCCTGGTGAGTGATGTGCAGCAGCTGCTCCCCATTGATCTTCTCTCTCTCAAAGTTTTTGATGTATTGTTGGAGGCAGTCATCGAGGCCTGGTTAGAAAAGCCAACAGCACAGATTCAGAGAGCGGAGAGAAAACCAAACAGTTCTGCAGTTCACAAATACAGAAAATTCTTGGAAATGCAAGTGCACTTCCTTGTTTGGAGCTATTGTGGAAAACATGCAATGAAAATTATAATTTAACTTACATAATGCAGCACATGCTGCTAAAGAGAAAAGTTTATATCACTGATGTCATTTTCAAAGTTCTTATACATTTCAGTAAGTAATTCTAAACCTTCACGGAGACGAGGGAAGGACAAAGCAGCACAGGGAGTGACATTACAGAAAACCTTTTTCTCGTGATGTCACAAAGACCTAAATATAAGTTTATCTTATGATTGGGAACAAATTCTTCCTGTAACTCTTCCGGGACTCTTCAAGGTCATAGAGTTTGGCTGTCCCTGATCAGGAAGAGTTTCCAGGCTCAGTAACACCCACACTAACTCTGCGACACCCACTGCCAATTCTCACCCCAGGTTATCCAGTTTTCTGCATCCCAACAACACAAAAATGGTTTTGTTACAACACCTCCAACTAAGAATACGATTTTACCCATGCACAAAGAGTTGTTCCATTTCGCCCTGAAACCTGATGAGGTGAGAATAACTGATTATTTTGTTTCTCAGACCAGAGAAGAAACTGATTAATGACATTGAAAGATTTTTCTTTCTTCCAAATCCGTTTCTGAACCACACATGCCTTGAATTTCCAGCCAGAACAATGAGTTGAACACAAAAATCTATTACTGAGTTTTCAACTGCTACTGAGGTCCCTCAGAGTTCCCTCAAGGACTGTCAGATTCAACAGAAACCTGACATGCACATGATTTTCTAGAGATCTACAAAATTCACCTTCAGTGACTTCATCTACCAAGTAAAGTGAAACACTGATTCTCAGTTATTTGTCCTGCAGTGATGCAGGTAAATCCAAGACCCATAAAATTACAGAGATCAAGAAGCCACTGAAATAACGCAATTGGGCATTTAAGAGCTTTGAAATATCATTTCTGCACACAGCTCTTATCAAATACACATCAAGTTTCCAGAGCACCTGAGAAATAAGTTCTGACCCCTTGTATTGGGTGTGCTGGGTGTCACCACTTTACACCCCAATTAACACAGTTCAGCTGGGACAAAAGGACTGGGATGACACAAAAATGGAACGAAACAAACCAATGTATTTGTCCTCAGTCCATAGATACAAGGGGATATGTTGTAGCTTCATTTAATTAACTCCACTTTCAACATGATCCAATTATTTACTCTGTAAACTGATAGTCCTAGGTTATGTTATAGATAAAGCTCATTTACCAAGTAAAGTGCACAGCTTTATATTCACTTATACCTATGTCCCATACAAAGCTAGTACAGTGATAAAAATGTCATATTTTATGGTGTAATTCAAAAGCATGAGGTAGTTTGGGGTATTCTTAAAGCTCAAATCAGCAGTCTGTAACTAATACTTGAACATTTTCTCTGTTCTAGAATGGTCTGCAAATAGGAAACACTTCCTCTGCATCTGTTCATTATTTTTAATGATCTCATGAGTGATTTTATGTAAGTATAGTTCAGTTCAATTGGCTGAGAACCAGTCACTGCAAATTCTCTGTTTATTATTTAACATTTTAAACTCTGAGCTGTTGCACATTTCTGTTCCTGCTTGCTCAAGAACAATTCTTAAAACTATTTTAGAGCAAAAATTCCAAACCCCACACATTCCAGATTTGCTTTTAGTGGACATTGCCCCCAAACTCAGAAAAAGCCACAACACTGCTACTAAATTATTTTCAACAAAAGCAAATTAATTAAAAAATTTAGAATCAGTGGCCACAACAAGCATTTGCAGTGTTAAGAGAGATTTGGGAAAACCCAACTGAACGTGCCCCACTGTGAGAAGTGTGCAGTCAGATGTATTAAACCTGCCTTTGTGCCAGGGAGAATGTATGACAGCAGAGCAAAATATCAAATTCGTATTATTTGTGCTGCTCTGTAATAGCTCCCCAGGGCACCTTTAGAAGGCATTTACTTACTGGTGCAAGCAGTGTGGCAGTTGACAAGAGAATGTAGAAATATATCATTAAAGGGCCAGGCTGTCTCACGGAATGACAGCTCTTAATAAATACACAAAAAAGAGATTTGCCCATTGCTCTCTGCTTTTCTGTCTCTCCGGGAGCCAGGTACTGAAATGTGAGACATTCCAAAGCAGGAATTCAGCATCAGGAGCCTCTTCTTTATCGTCAGGGCTCCAATTGTTTCCAGCATGAAAACATCCGAGATGAAATTAGAAAGGTACAGAACGCGCTCACGTTGACTCACCCAAACCAGATGAAATATTTATTTCCTCAAGCCACACAGGCCTCATTAGTGCTCTTTATGCATTTTCCCCCAGTATCATTTCTGTTTACAGATAAGTATTAAAGTACTTAGATTTATAACTAGAAAGAAGGAAGGGGCCTTAGCTCTGCTTAGGTAAATAAAATTAACCTGCTGTTCCCAAGATACACAATACCAGTGTCAGGCAAGAAACACAGAAATTTGCAGTTCTCTTGCTGCACATTCTTACTGTATTTGTGCACTTTTTGTAACTAATCAACATCTCCTTCAGAGTGCAATAAAATGATTCAAGAAAAAGAGTTTAAACATATATGTTTTACTTTAAAGCCAAGGCTTAACACCCATGATGAGAAAATTATGGCTGTGGATTGAAGAATTTTTTTCTCCAACCCAGCTGGGCTCAAGGAGTTAACTCAGTTTAACGGCAAATCAATGAAGGTTGAAGACATTTACTAATCTTTCAGTGTTATTTGAGAGGACAGTGCAAGAAAAAAGGAGTTATCCATCAGCCCAAGTGCTGACTGAGCCAGCTGGGAGGCAGCTCTGGCTGAACACTGCCTTAGAAGCTGTATAAACCCTTGTGCTCAGAAAATGGCCTTGTAGAGGGAAATCAGGGCAAACATCCCATAAACCACATCCATCTGAAAACTCTGACATTCTCCCGGTGTACGGTTGGACTCCGTGATCTCGAAGGTCTTTTCCAGCCTAAATATTCTGTGATTCCTTATTCTCTCTGTCCGTTTTTAAGTTAAAAAAAAAATCATATTGAATCCACATGGACTAGGAAAACTTTATCTCCATATTCAAAGAGCAGAGGAAAAGGAAGCAATGCTGATACGTTGAATGCAAACTGTGACTTCGCAAATAGAGCATCTGAAGTCAAAGTCAAGGAAACAAGAAAAAAAAGGAGGTAGAAAATAGAAAATTGTTAAGGAGAAAGGGCAGGAAAAGAAGAGCCAGTCAGCTTGGATATGCGTATTTTTATAAATGCATAATTAAGAAAAAAACCTGAATGATTGAAACTGAAAGACAAAACAAAATTTAAAAATATCTCTAAATCAGATTTAGATCTTAACCCAGAGCAAACATTACAAAGGAGATGTTGCGTGTTGTGGGCAATAAAGTTCACTGAGATTAAAATGAATCTTCCTATTGGTGTGAACAAATGGCAGGTTTGGATTCCATTAAAAGCACAAATGTTGTTGCCACGTTATGTAAACATCTGTCTCTTCCTCTCTGCCATTAGACAGAGATATTGACAATATTATGGTTATAAAAAAATGACTGTAAAATAAATGAAGGGATAGCCCAGGCTGCTGCCTCTCATGCAGGAATGATGCAGACGGAGCAGCTCTCACAGGAGAACTGCAGGGGCAATAACTCTGTCAAGTGGGATCCACCCCAGAAGGAATTCCTAAGTTTAAAAGTCTGTCATTTCCAATTTTTCACCGATGTCCCCATAACTTACGTGTATTTATTCGCTTTTCTTTTTTAATATATTTTAATGGATTTTTGCTACTTATTGAAAACTGCAGTGGTTTTGTAACCTCTCCTAAACAATTCCTGCCCAGATGACGGGCTTGCTGCTGATCTGTGGTGATTCCCAGGGGAGCATCCACAGCAGCTGGCTGGGAAAGCAAACCCTGGCTGTGAAAAGGAGGGGTCACGGGCAGGGCAGGGCAGGTCCCTGCCAGCTCTGCCTGGCACAGACACAGCAGTCCCACAGGGCACTCTCCTGACACAGGAGGGGAGGCAAAACCAGCCCCTCTGGCAGGAAAATGCAGCGTTACTTTTAGGTTTTAGGGTGAAAAAGAAGGAAATCAGCTCGGTGGGAATGCATTGACCACTCCTGGCTTCAGCACTACTGCAATAGGGGTGAGAGCCCTGTGGTAAAACCTCTCTGGCTGAGGGTCTGACAAAGCCTTTAATGTTTTTCCTAATTAAATCCATATTTAGACATTAAAAGCAAGCAGCACAATGCTAAACTCCCAGTTGCAAAAGGTTTATGCACAACAGAGAATCTGAGGTAGAAGTGTCTGTGGGACCTGGATCCAAAGGACAAAACCTGAAAGTCGATGGGATGATCTGTTTGTTCAGAAGAATTACACTTTGGCCTGCCAAGACAAATTAATAACCTATCAATGTGCCTCAATTGACTAATAAAAGCTGTACAGTGTGTTTGGGAAAACACAATAAGACGCTCTCACACCTGCCACGTTCAGCAGAAAGGAGGGGAAAGACTTTTATTATTTACATATATCACGTCTTATACATGTCCCAACTCCACAAGGGATTGGAGAGCATGTCACTTCCTTCTCAATCCCACTGGAGAAGAAAGGTGCTCATCAAAGTTCTCTTATCACAAAAGGAATGAAAAACAGAAAATACCGTTAAGTAAACATTGGCTATTATTTACATGAAACTGTGTGAAAGAATCTGACTCCAAGGTTAAAAACAGAAGGCTTAGCAAAAACCAGGGCAACAGTACAACAACCCTGCCTCTGATGTTGCAGAATGGTGACTTGTGAAAAATCAACATATCAAAGTGAAACAGGGACAAATATCAATTTTCAAATGTTGTTGTGCTGTTGTTTCTGGTCTTGCAAGTCCAGACAATCAGCTCTTCACTCATAGGAAATATAAAACCTCTCACTACTGTGCTGGAAATTCTCTGATTAATTGGAGAAGGCAGCACGAACTTCTGCTCCTGTCACAACCTTCAGTTTATATATGCAGATCTGCTTAAATATATCCAGTGTTTAACAGCATCCACAGGCTCACTCAAGTGTAATTTGTACAGGAAGCAAAAAAAAAGTGGGGTTTGGGTGTGGTTTTTTTTTTTTTTTTAAACAAGGGGTATTTTCCACATAAAGCAATATTTAGCATCTAGCTAGAAAGGTCTGGAAGGAATTGACTGGTTGGCTGACAGAGATTGAGGGAGAGAATTCATGCCTTTTCCTAAATGCAATTTTATCGAATACACACATCAATTCAGCCGTGTTCTTGATCAAAACCCCTTTGATTTATCACCCTGGGCTCAGGCACCGTGGAGCCTTTCCAATTCTTATGTAACTTGTAACGAGGAAAATCATCAGGTGGATATTTTTGCCAGTGACGTTAAAAGGCTTTTTAAGAATTATTCAGTCCAAATAAAGAAAAGGCATAATCCTCGGGGCCATGTTCACACTAAGCTGACTCTCAAATACCAGATATTTGTTCTTAAGCTCTTCAGGAGGAAAAATCAAAACTATTTAGAGTGTCAAGAGAAAAAGATCTTCATACCACCACAATTCAGAAAGAGACAGAGGGAACATGCTTGAAAACACTGTGGAACACCAAGCTTGGAATATTTCAGGCCTAAACTTTCCTAAACTTCAGAGTCTATTTAAAAACTAAAGATTGCAACATTTAGCATCTTTAAGCCTGCGTGTCACAAACCTGACCTACAGAAATATAGTAGTTAGATTACCAGAATTTCACAAAAAACTACATTTAAAATTGCAAGATACAGCAGAAATTCACAAACTCAAAAAAGGAAAAAAATTCCAGTTATTCTGAAAAAAATAATCCCTCCATTCTGGCTTTCTCTGACCTTTGAATGCTTGACTGTGCAAGTAGAATGTGTTTAAATGTTGCTTCCCGGCTGAGTTTCCTCTGCGTCACTCCGATATTCACAGGGATACAGATGGATGTTTTAGATGCAAATACAGGCAGACTTGTGCTGCTTGAATTTACAGATCCTCATCTGCATGAACAGGAACTGGGGCGGGATGAGCACTCTGAATTAATGTTTCCCAGGCACCAAGTGACACCAAAAATGTTGGCTGCCATTCCAGGCTGCAAAGTGGGTGGAACTACACTGGGCATGAACTCTTCCACTGGTGTCAGGCCACTGCTGAGGGCTGTGCAGTCCATGAGGTGCTTCCCTTGCTCCATTCCTCTCTCCTGAGAGCGCCAAGATCCCCAGGAGCACCGGGATCTGCCCTGTCCAAGCCCTCTGCAGACACTCTCAGCTCCAGGATCCAGCTGGGCTCTCGACAGCTGGAGCACTTCTGCATTTCTGGCCCTTCATTCCGAGGGCTCCCTGCTCCTCATCCCCCCCACCCTCACCCTGCAGCTGTCCCTGGCTCAACAGTGCCAGCCACAAGAACCCTCTCCCCACTCTTAGCACAAAATTCTGAGGATTTTTCCCCTAAAAACACCCCTGTGTATCTTCAACTCCCTTCATTCACTGCCAGCTTCCATTTCCCCATACCCCATCTTCCCTCCTTCCACGCTGCCTCTGTTCTTTTATTTTCTGTGTGTGAACCTGTCAGCTCTGTCTCCTCTGTAACCAGCAGGGAAGCAGCACTGGGAGAGCATGAGCTGGGAACTTCCAACCTTGCTCCTCTTCTCTCCCCAGAACAGGTCAGAGCTTCACTCACAGATCTCCTCAGCCACAAACACCCCTTGTGAAAGGAACAAACTCCTCAGGGAATAGAAAAATCCACAGCACCCTTTTTATTCCTAAGCACCCTTTTTATGCCCCTCCAAAGTGTCCTCCTCCAAATCAGGACAAACATCACTCACCACAGTTCATGTCTGAGACACAGACCAACCTCCCAAATCCTATCCCATCAGCAAAACCAGTGGGAATACTACTTCACCACTGTAATTTCATTATTTTATTTTTAGTATGGCTGAAGCAAGGGGCTTTCCTGTAATCTCAGTGTCTGTAAGTCCAAGATCTTTCCAGCAGCAATTTTCCAAGATAACTGTATTATCAAGACAAAAGCTGTGCTCAGATTATTAATATTTTAAGAGTTCA
The DNA here is from genome assembly GCA_013397175.1 of Platysteira castanea. NCBI lineage: Eukaryota > Metazoa > Chordata > Aves > Passeriformes > Platysteira > Platysteira castanea. The sequence continues at coordinate 77,750 of VYXC01002451.1, read as the reverse complement.
CAGCAGCTGAGAAGGTTCTGTAAGGGGATGTGTCAAGCAATATTAATAGCAAATGAACAAACTGCTGAACTAATAAAATTTGATTTAATGATATGCCATCACCCTTAAATTGACATTCATATATATGAAGTAAATGACTTAATATAGTTCTGCCTTCATTACCTATGAATGAATAATAGGAAGTGAAGCCATTCTAACTTTGTCCTCAACATTTGACAGGTGTTGTGGAGCTGTGGGATTACCACGGAAGCAATAAACAGCATTTTCAGGAAGCTTGCTGGAACTAGAGCTGACCATAAAGAGCCTTCTGGAAGAGAAGTGTCACACAGAGAGAACGGATCACATTTTCAGGCCCACGTGCGTGCTCCTTGCTGCCACATTTCCCAGCAATTTCACCTCGAGATATGTCACTGATGCTGTTACTGACGAACTTCCCATAAAAGTGACAAAACCCCAAAGCGTCTTAATTAGCTCGGCGTGCTAATGAAAATTTACTTCTTTCCTCAGCCTCATTAATTTTCTCCTTGATGAAGATATGACAACAGCTCCCAGTCACTCCTGAGGCAGTGTGGCTGAGGGATGACCTGGAAGTGCTTACAAATCCCTAAAACCTCCGTGTTCAGACCTCCCATGTAATTGAGGAAATGATTCCACATTCCAGAGAAACCCAGCTGAGCACACTGGGCCCCTGAATCTGTTACATTTATTTTAAAAGAGAAATGTTTTGGCCCACTGCAAGGGAAGTGCTTCTCTTTCCTGCACTGGGCTGTGTAAACTTTAATTTTGAGACAGTTTGATGGCAGCTTGTCCCATCACAAGGGCTGGTTCCAGCACAAACATCCTGGAATACATATCAAAATTTTTAAAAAAAAACCCTTTTAGAAGCAACTAAAAAGACAATACAAAATATTTTTGGCCATGTGAACCTATCTAGAAGAACCTTAATGATTTATTCTCAAACTGAAATGCAGAACCAGCACAATTAAATTCCTAAATCTCTGTGTGCAATCACAAAAGAGCAAAGATCTCTGTGCTGGAATAATTCTGGTGATAACAAACATCTCTGGGATCAGTAAGAGCACTGAGAAGAAACAACATCCACCCTTTATACATCCAGGATTGTGTTGCTGAGAAGTGGAGAATTGATGTGATCAGGGTTCACTTTCCTCCTTCTTGCAGTAAGTGCCAAAGGCTGTGTTCTCCTCTGCCCTGGTTGGAGGGCAGGGGCAGAGGAGACTTTACCAGTTCTCTGCCTCCAAGACTTCCATTAACTTGATGCTAAAGGTGATGGGGAAAAAACCTCCCAGTGAAACAAAACAAAAAACAAACAAAAAACACAAACAAACAACAACAACAACAAAAAAAAAAACCACCAAGGAAAAGGAACAATTCTTAGGTAGAAAGAAAACTTTAGGGAACCAGTATTTCCTTCACTAGAGCCTGAGAACATTGAGGTGAGTTTATTTCAGACCTCTGCAGTTTCCATTTTAGAAAGGTTAACAAGTCTAATACGGAAGGAGCAGCATTGACCATGTCTCAGCTACAAGGACTGATCTTAAAAGCAAAAGTTCAAGAACAAATAAATATAACTGAAAGCTCCTTTCTCCAGCTTCTGAGGATTTATCCACCTTGTACTCTGCACAGGGAAGTCTTAATCACAGATTGACCTTCAAAAAACTGCTTCGGTATCACACAAAATCAAACAAAACCCTCACGCCAAGGAAGTTCTTGTACAAGTACTGCAGGGATATGCCCCATTTGTCCCTGTCTTAAATGTGAAGAAAAAAAATTACTGAAGAGTGAGATAACAAGCCTGCCTGAGCTAATCAATAGAGAGGAAGTAACTTGTCAGACAAAATTCATGTAACAGCAAGACAGACATTTTAAGCTCTGTGAAACGAGTCCTGCCCTAAAAGTATCTCTGATCACTTTGCAGCAGGGCTGCACATTAAATTCAGTTCATCATCATATCAAACCCCATCCAAGCTCAGCGTCGCAGGTGCCTCAGAACAGGGACTTCCCAGCCAGGATATAGGTAAAGAAGCTGAAGTTTCCTGAGCCACCTCCACAGCTGCAGAACGTTCTCACCCAGCCGAACCCGTGCGGGACAGGCAGCGCCCATGGAGCGCGTCCTCCCCGCCAGGGCTGACGCTCGCAAGGCTGAGGGGATGAAGGGCTGGCAGAGGAGAGTCAAACAAAAGTGCTACAGATGTTTCAGTGCCAAAATACGTTAATTCTTGTTCCGACTTCACTGACATATTTTACTAAAAATCCCAGCTATCAAAAGAACAGCCAAATCCAGAGTAGGCGTTTGGAGTGAAAAGCCCAAACAAATCAGATTTCTGCTCAGCCCAGTTTCTTCAGCAGCTATGAGTCCATGACCTAATTCATGAGTCAGAGTTTAGGCACCTGCAAGATGCAAATTCCCTAAGTAGAAGGTGGCCTTGGCAATTCCTCATGCAGTTGTTCACAGAGATGCCAAAAATCAGATTGCTGCAAGAGATAAAGAAAATGGGGAGCATTTGATCTTTTTTCAGGGATATTTGGAAGCTCTGGGGATGGCTTCTGTTGGCAGCTACTCAGCAGAGGCTGTGGATCAGTGGATCTGGGGTTTCACCCACATCTCTCCCATTCCTTCTGTTCCAAGGAAACGTGAGGATGCCATGCACAGCACTGCAGCTCCTGTTTATGTCGTCCTCTTGACTCTATAAGTCTGGATGATCTTAAATGAGGCTCTTTCCTTAAGCAGTTTGGAGGAATTAGCTCCGGCAATCAGTGGGGAGCTCAGCTAAAAGTCAGACTGTTAGCAGGAATGTCAATTAAGGCAATTCCCAAACTAGGAATCCATATTTTTATCAATACAAACGATATGAAACTAGCAAATGGGAAGAAACCACAAAAGAAAGACTCATCAGTCTGTAAATCCTACTGAAGAAGCTTTTCCCTTTCCTTACATTTTCCTGTTTTTATTTCTGTTTCTGTTCCTTAACGATACCAGACGAATTTATTATGGTTGTTATTGAACAAAATGAGAGCTAGAAATTTTTATTCACGGCCACTTTTCATGCAGTGCCAGATAAGGATAGATTAAGTCTCTGGCTTCAACTATGTGATGGAAAATACTACTACATCTTAAATCACTATTATTTTGTGTTTTAATTCTGAATTCTAAATGTTTTGCTATTTGATCTGAACATGGTTTATCCAAGATTAAACAGTTCTGTGAAGTTACATGAAACAAGCAACAATCTTATCATATCTAAAGAACCATACAGCCTAAAGTCCATGAATAAAATATGATTACAACTCAATGTATAGGAGAAATCCATCCAGCAAAGCAATAATTTAGTAAAAAGGAGAAGGTAAAAATCAAGTGATTACAAAACATTTCAAAGCCGTAGGATGCCACCCACTTCTATGTTTGAAATAAGACTTTTTAAAATGCCTAAGATGATTAAATCCTTGACATGGCACCGTGTAAAAAAGGGACATAGGGCAGGCCCAGTGCTTGAATTTCAATCTCTCTGACAAGGAAGCACCAGGCTGGAAGAGCTGCAGCACTCCCAACTACCATTTGTACTTATTTTTATGCTCTGCACAGGAAAATAGTTAAAGATTTTCTTTCAAGCCATCAGACAAGGAGTAAGAGATACTCAGTAGTAACAAGTCTAACAGTCTAAGTGCTGTCCACAAAGTCTCTAAACAGAGATGCCCGTGAAAAGCTAAATGTAATAACTCCAAAAATACTGTATTGAGCAGGATAAATTAATTCTGTGTCAGCAAAAGCAGCGCAATATGAAATAATGTTTCTGGGGACATTCCCCATGGCTTCTTTGGCACTTCCCTCACAGCCATTCCCAGTAAAGCCACAAAAAAGGAAATTCTCCTCTAGTTTATTCTTCCTGTAAGCCAGAGAACAGAACATGAAGGACAGGAGGGGTGAGTTGGCTCCTTAAGCTCACTGAGCATGTGGTTTGCTGTAATAGGATCAAACAAAGTGTAACACAGAAACAATGAGTTACTGGGAAAAGTGGGTATACAAAGAAAGCACTACAGGTTCCTGTATAAGAGAGCTGTGATGAGAAAAAAGGAGGAAAATCAAGACTGAGATAGTCCAGAAAGGTCAGAAGAGTGAAGTAAATGTGACTTTCATATTTATGAAACATTTTTTCTTTAAATCTTTGCGTGATTAGCTTTTTCTAAGTTGCCCTTGTCCTGAACTTTTAGAAATATCACATGAAACAAAGAAAACCTCATCCTAAGAAATTAAGACATTATTAATTTCTCCATTAAAATGTATCGTGCCACCTATTGCTGCAATTTTTTTTTCTTCCTGGAACACTACTTGGTAAATTAAAATGTAAATCTGGCCGCTTCAATCACTCTCAGCACATATGGAAATAGCTCAGTGCACCAAGGATCCAAGAGGTTTTCCATCCAACATTTAAATACTAGGAAAAGCAAAAATAAAACTTGGGGAAAAAAACCTTGAGGAGTTCTTCTGTGAGGGTTACAACACCTGTAACCTCTAAAGGAAGCGTTGCCATCTGCAGCCCGGGCTCCATCCCACAGCGCTCACAGCGGAGGGGCCGCGCCCGGAGCAGCTCCGGGTGCGCGGGGCTCCTGCCGGGGGTTCTGTGCCTGACCCGGGCCGGAGCCACCGAGAGAGCAGCGCGGAGCAGCTCAGAGAAGAGCAGGGCAGCGCAGAGCAACACGGAGCAGCGCAGGGCAACGCAGGGCAGCGCAGAGCAGCGCAGAGAAGAGCAGGGCAGGGCAGAGCAGCGCAGGGCAGCGCAGCGCAGCGCAGAGCAGCGCAGAGAAGAGCAGGGCAGGGCAGAGCAGCGCAGGGCAGCGCAGCGCAGCGCAGAGCAGCGCAGAGAAGAGCAGGGCAGGGCAGAGCAGCGCAGGGCAGCGCAGCGCAGCGCAGAGCAGCGCAGAGAAGAGCAGGGCAGGGCAGAGCAGCGCAGGGCAGCGCAGGGCAGTGCGGAGCAGCGCGGAGAAGGGCAGGACAGAGCAGGGCAGCACAGGGCAGCGCAGGGCAGCGCAGAGAAGCGCAGGACAGCAGGGCAGCGCAGGACAGTGCAGAGCAGCGCAGAGAAGCGCAGGGCAGCGCAGGGCAGCGCAG
>VYXC01002451.1:60847-72514 GCA_013397175.1 Platysteira castanea | reverse complement strand
AGCGCAGAGAAGCGCAGAGAAGCGCAGGGCAGCGCAGGGCAGCGCAGAGAAGCGCAGAGAAGCGCAGGGCAGCGCAGAGAAGCGCAGGGCAGAGCAGGGCAGCGCAGAGAAGCGCAGGGCAGAGCAGGGCAGCGCAGAGAAGCGCAGAGAAGCGCAGGGCAGCGCAGGGCAGCGCAGGGCAGCTGTGGCTGGTGCTGAGGCCGCACACACAGCTCAGCTCCGGGCTGCTCCAGTGCGGGGGATTCGGGGGTTTGAGGAGCACCGAGCCAGGGGAGGATGGGGCAGGGAAGGGGGCACTTCCAGCCCGGCTCCAGCCCTGGGCAGGGATGGTTTCACGGAGTAAGAGGATTTCACTCCTGGCTCCAGTTTCTGCTGGGATCGCGTGGGTTTCCAGGCGGCTCGGGGCGGGTCTGGGAGCCAAACCCCCCACCCCACACACGGCCCCAGCCCCAGCCCCGACCCAGCTCCAGGCATTCCCAACCTCGGCCGAAAAACCGGGGTGAGTTATGGAAATGGATTCACTCGTGTGAAATCATTTCAGCCTGCATTAATCACATCACGCAGGCTTAATTGGTATATTTTAAAAATTAAAGGTTAAGTGCATTATTTCCCTCAAGTGAGCACAAACTATTGATTACCTTCAAACTGAACATTAATTCAGTTATTTTATACATTTTACATATATTAAGATTCTTCCTTTAAAAGGCTTCAAGGAGATCTGCTTTAGATAAGACATCTCTATCATCATATCCCTCCCCAGCTCATGGCCTCTGTAATTAAGACTTTAAAGGAATTCAGAGACAAAAGGGTGTCATTTTGACCTGAAACACAGCAGCTGTTTAAGCTTGAATTTGGATTTTTCCTTTACTATCCTTTTGTCAATACAAGTCACTTTCTCAAACGTGGTTTAAGTAACTTGATAATGTAGATGAATTTACAATACTATTCACAGAGTTTCTTTTCCCTAAAAATATATCAGTGGGACTGGAAAAATTCAAATTATGACCTTTAACATGCATCTAACCATGTTGTTTGCTCCCTGTGAGCATTTTGCAAATTCTAATTTAAAAGGAAAAAAAAAATCAGGTGCCTGCAAAAATGCTAAAAGTCATTTACAAAACTTGAATGTCCTTGACTTACTTTAGTCATTTTCAGGGACAGTATGAAAAATTAGTATTTCCTCTAGAGGGCTTCAGGATCTGTATTATTTCCCAAGTCAGAGTTACAGTGCACTGAGCGGCTGCACTACTGAGGGTCAGAGAGGCTCCTCGCTGTTCTGATTGCTCCTGCTTTGGGGAAAAATCCTCACAATTAGGGGAGCACAGAGATCAGACCCTGGTTTGTGTCCTCACTTCCCAATGCCACTGTGAGAATCCAGAACTGATGGTTTTGTGATTATTTTTACTAGAAATGCTGAAGTTGATCTATTTGCACTTTGTTTTCTTGCAATTTTGCTCTTTATGGGAACAAGCACTTTCTTTAAAGATTATCTTAGTGCCATACTAAAATGAATTTAAAATTTAACAAAACTAAAGCAGTGCATATATGAAAATTCTTACATTAAATAAACAATTATATTATTATTATGTTATTATTATTTTTAATTTTTGTCTAAGACTGTATTGTGATAATCCAGCTAACCAAGTTTCTGATGCAGAATTTATGTACTAATATAAAATTTAACTGCCATTCAGGACTTCAAACCTAATCAGTTTACTATCTCCACATTTCCCTGTCTTCCACCAGAAATCCTAGGCTTGATCCGCCAAGATATTCTGCCCTATATTCTGTCATTTTCCTCTATTTTTGTGCAAAACTTGTACTTTCCATGTCTACCTCACTCCTGAGCTGCTGTTGTTCACTGCCTCTCAGCAGCTCCTACTTTTCAGGTTAAATCCTTGACAGTTACAGGAAATCTTATTGAGATCTCAAGAAGTGCTCGGACAATACCCTCAGGCACAGGGTGGGATTTTTGGGGTGGTCCTGTGCAGGGCCAGGAGTTGGACTTGCTGATCCTGGTGGATCCCTTCCAACTCAGGATGTGCTGTGATTGTCTAATTTCATAACTGAAACAGCTGCCAGCCTGCACAACTCTCCAAATCAAGCATGTTTTCAATTAAAATAGAAGTTTAATTAGATTTATCTCCTGATTGATGTTTGTCGGATAATTGCAATCAGTGGAAATCATAGCTGGAACTAACGTTCCCACCCAAAGACCTCCTCTTCCATGGAAAAGACTACTGGACACAAAAATATCTGAAAAATAGTTTTTTATGGATTCTGATGAGATCGTGGAGGGTCCTACCCTTGGTACCAGTCATTATTTAATACAGGAAGCACCGCAGCGATGATTTGTGAGAGCGTGGCCTTGATTCAACCAAGAACTTAAGTGCCTGCCTCACTTCTCTGTAAAATGCTAATCCTCCAATTGATTTCACGGGAATATTCACGATTCAAATCAAACTTAAGTGCTTTGCTGGAGCCCAGCCAGAGCACGCTGAGCAGTGCAGGGCTGAGCCCACGCTGGCCAAAGCTTTGGAGATGGTCCCATCCAATTTCACAGATCGAAATTCATGTCTCTGGAAGGACATCCCACAGAAAATTTATACCTCACTTAGTGCCTCCTCCATTTTGAAAAATCCCCTGCAGGGATTAATGTCTCCCCTGATACTTCCTGGTACACGAATGCCAATTTCCTCAGCAAAGATGCTTTTTAGTAGAGTATCTACATCTTCCAGAACTGATTGTTGCACCACTCTCACTGTTTTTCCACCCTAGGAACTTGATGTGATGTGACCTAACACCTGACTGTAAAGAGATTACATCCCTTGCAATCCTGGTTGAAGAAAGAGATAAACACTAAAGAAAATTTCTCGTTCCATCTCGTAATCTATTCATTGTCTTCCTCTGTCATAACCTTTGGATAGTACTTTGAGAAATTTGTTACAAAACCCTTTAAAGTTGTCCATAAATATTAGTTTACTCACAAAATTACTGCACTACCTTTTGCAGACTCACAGTCATGGCTTTTCAGTGGAATGACAAAAAAAACCCATCAGGGGACGGAAATATAAGAACAGCAGTCACATTTCAAAGTGAATTTATTGACCACAAAGAGATGATGAGAAAAAATTCCTCCAGACCTTGTCTGGTGGTTGGGTCAGGTCTGGAGACCTGGAGCCAGTGAGGAGCCAAGAGAGGTGGAAGTGTCCTGCTGGGCACTTCTCAGCCCAGGGACAGGAGCATGAGACAGAGACATGAAAGAAACTCCTATTTCCATTTTTTCTTGACAAGTCTGTCTCAGCAAGGTCAGGTTGGTAAATACACCGAGTCTGAACTGAAATCAAAGAGATTTGGCTCTACATATGGAAAGATAAAAGGTCAAAACAAGTTTCTTTTTCCAGGACTGAAGAAAAATTCCTTGGAGACCTGACTGATAACAGATGGTACTTAAATGGATCTTCTTTTAATCAGTTTTGTGATTAAACACCTTCAAAAGGTGCTCGGCTACCCTCACCTCTCCTTTTAGAGCCAGAAGGAGACCACTCTGTAAGTTCCAGTGGCTCCAAATGAAGTGGTCACCCATATTTGAACAAGCATTCCAGTGGTGGAGCTCATCAGGGGACAAGTTAGGGCATTTATTCCCTCCCTTTTTGCAGCTATAAATGCCCAATCAAACTCTAGATTTTGTTAAAATGGTCTTGTAAGGACTCTCTCTATGCCACTCCAGTTCAATTAAAAAATATCTTTTTTAAAGGGTGCTAACTAGGCTGAAATCAACCTGTAACGAGTTTATTTTGCATGTTGGGAAAATTTCACGTTTCTTTGTCAAACAGGTTGTTACATCTTGCTACTACAAAGTTGGCAATTGTGCAGTATTTTGGATATACTGTGAACACATTTTGATTGGGTTCTGGCAGGCTCCCAGTTAAGCTGAATTACAATGAATGCCAACAACACATTACAATTTCTTTCAGTAAACACGAGGCACAGTTCTCAGGCAAGCAGCCATATGCCATGTTCTCACACACTTCTTTTTCAGCCCAAAGAGCTGAATTTAGCTGTTGCTTACGGAAGAAAAAAAAAGACAGTGAGTGGATCTCCTCCTATGCGTAAAAAAAGCTGAATTTGTCTCATTGTCAGACAGAGATCTGTACGAAGTGGCACCTGGAGAAAGGTAATTCCATTTCCAGGGCCTGGAGGCAGGGGACAGCAGGGACGTGGTGCCTCTGTGTGGGCTGGAGCAGGGGGGCATTGGCTTCCATGGGCACGCACATGTTTCAAAGCTGCTGCAAACACCACCCAATCCTGCTGGAGGCATCAAGCCTGCCCGTCTGAGGAGGCCTTTCAGACTGAAGCAAAGCCCCTTGGAGAATACAGAAATTTATTTTAGGGAGAATTTTAAAATTTTAGTTAAAAATGCATGAAGAAGAACCAGGCCAGGAAGAGGCACAGTCAGAATTCAGAGTTCACCCCTCGGTAAGGATTTCATTTCTCACAATGCATATGGATGCTGTTAATCTTTTTAAACCTCACAGAAATGACAGCTCTCTCCTTTGAAGCCTTTCCAACAGAGAAAACACAATGGGAGAGATAAAGCTCACCTAAAAAAAAAAAAAAGAGGGAATATTTTCCAGACTGGAGCACACTTCCACAGCTGCAATCACCCTCCTGCTGGATAGGGTGGTGCTGCTGCTCTCCAGCTCTTGCCTGCACATTTTGATGCACTTCCTTTGTTAGCAAAGCTCAGATCTCATTATAATTCCCTATTTCACAGGTAGGAAAACTGAACCAAAGAGATGTGAAGCAATTTTCATCAAATCACACCAAAGAGCAGCAGGAGAACGAGAAACGGGCCCTGTGTCTGTTCACAGCTTTCATATATGAGCTTAATTAACTTGGAAAAATTAGAATCTTCTCCAACCAGAAGTGAAAGGGAGCTCACACACTACCTGATCCCCCACCAAAATATTCATGGGCTCCGAGACAACCAAGGAAAATTCATGACATGCACTTCGCCCCTTGTTTTTGGAAAAGAATCTTTCAATATTTGCAATAAGCACTGTTCAAGCCACATTTTCCTCTAATGCATTTTAGGTTGCAAGTGTTCATAATCAAAATAAATTCCAAGTACTGCAAATGAGACATGGAAAATTACATCCACTTGGTCTACCACATCTTTATCACATTCTTCATGCCAAAAAATTCAAATTACTCTGTATTATGTATTCACACATTCTGTCGCTTGCTCTTTAACTCCCCTTGTTTTCCCACACATCTCTTGTTCATTTTGCAAATGTTATCTTGTCTTTCTCAGTTTAATCCTCTGTACTCCCGTTTCTTTATCTCAGTACCTCAGTTTTGAGAGCGACCCTTCTGTTTCTGCAATTTGTATCCTGCAGCCTCAGCTCCAGCTCCTCTTTCCTAACCTGCAGTTTGTGGTGCCATTTCTATTGAGGCTCAGCTGAGAGGCTGCTGAGAGCACAGTGATGATCAGGCGTGGTGCAATTTGCAGTCCATCCCTCTGTGCAATCCACTCCATCCCCTTCTAAACAATTTTAATTCCACTCCAAGGATGTGTCGTTGCCATTTTTCTCTCCGCCCAAACAGCTATGTCAAAATTCAGCCCCTTCAAAGGCTTTGTTACCAAGTTGATAAACCAAAAATACATCTCGCTCTATATTTCTTCCAAATTTAGATATACACTGCCACAAAAATTTCCCCACTTCTTGTTTTTCAATTACTTCAGCCTCAAGTGTTCTCAGAACTCTCCTACCACCATTTCTCCCACTGCAGTGGATCCCCAGGCTCTGTGCCTCCACATGGTCTCAATCTCTGATGGCTCCATGGAAGAGTCAACTTCCAACTGCAGTAAAAAATAAACCTCAGAAACACTTCAGGAAGATGTACAACTACAATATCTCACAAACACATGAAGCATCTCAACATTGTTTCCAAAACTGAAACCATCACGCGCTACCCTGTGAGCAGTTCTGGTTTCTGTCTCATCCCACAGGCAGAAAAAAGATAAGCTGCTCCTGCGGCTGCAGGAGCTCTCAACCACCCACCTGGGTGAAAACCAGCTCCACTTTCCACACCCAGCTCCAGTGCAAACCCTGCCTTTTCAGGAGCACAAACAAGAATGTGGCTGTTGATGTGAAATATCACTCTGCTGAGTTTCACAGCATCAGACCTCAGCTGAAAGACTCCTCATTCCAGGCATCCTCCAGGAAAATGCAGGTGATTTCACTCTGCTCACCTCAAGGACACCAGCTGCCAAAGATGTGAGCAAGGGCTGCTTGGAACTTGAAATTATTTTGTTTGTCTGCTGCTGGATTTGCTGCTATACCTTGAACTTAAAGGTAGAAATTGATTAAAAGTTCCCTCAAATTTACGCTTCTCTCCCAGTTCCATTTTGTGAAGCCTCACACACACACACAAAAATTCCTCTCCTCTTTCAGTCTCCCTCTCCTTGTCCTTTAATTACTCAGTCCTTTTTCATCTTAAGCAGCCTTTGCTTCCCTCTCTCTTGAAAAACATCAAGTCTCTCTGGGAATCCACCTCCAAACCCTTTATAGCTCCTCCACCACTTCACCTTCCAAGTCTCATGACATTATTTTCCCTTTTTCCTGCCTTTTAAAAATTGGCTTCTTTCACATTCCACCCAAACTGCTCCCTTTCATTTCCATAGCTATAGCAGGCAGGGTGTGCTCATGAAACACATTAACAAGAAACTTAAAAGGCTGCATCAATAAAAAGGCTGAAATATAGTCTGAAGAGATCTGTATGACTGAGAACTAGACCAGTAGGAAATGAATGAAATACAGAAATACAACAGGTCGTGTCAACTGGGGACTATTAACAGATTACTTCTACTGTGAGGAGAGTCATCAGTTCAGGGAAAAAAGATATAGCAAAAAAAGAGGAGTGGAAAAGGGAAGAAGCTGAGTACTCCAAGAGGACTCCTGACAGCGCTAAGAGGGGCTGGGAGGAAGGGAAATACAAAGCTCAAGTGAATTGGGAGATAAATTTTTCATATTTTAATTTACTCATACTAAAATTAATTAAAAATCTGTGGTGATTTCCTCCTTTTCTATTATAAATCTGTCAAAGTTTCCTTAATAATCAGTTTTATTGCTGCTAAGCAAAACCGTTCTGCTCAGTTTTTGCCATGTATAAATGACTTGACACACATCCTAAAAGCTGATTGTATTAATTATTTTATATTTGTTCTTTTTATTTTAAAAGTCTGGAATGTCATATTGGATTGTCTTTTAACCCAGCCCTACTAGGGGTATCACCTGTCCATGTTTTATCCATGTTCTAGCTTTTCCTTCCCTAAAAACCACTACACCCAAAGTGGCCAAAACAGAGGGAGGGAGAGATTCATCTTCCTCTCCCACCCACTGACACAAGAATGAGCTGCAGACTCATCTTGCTTAATTAATTTTTGTAAAAGGATGCAAAATTTCAAATAAGATCTTAAAGGTCACAATCAAATCAGCAGAGCAGCTTTCTCGCAGCACCACTCAGAAAAATTAGTTCCCACTTCCAGGTGTTTTATGCAATGCATCCTGCTCCATCAGCATTTTTCAGCCCCTCATTTCCCAGAAAAATAAAGTAAATCACAAGATTTAGATGATCATGTTGAGGGTGCTCTGATTTTCTGCTCAGCTCACTGCAATTCTGATTTCAAGATTTATCACAAATCAGCAGGTTTACATCAAGGAAACTTCCTTGGGAAAAAACCAAGGAGGAGGAATAGTAGCACTGATGGCAGAGCCTCGAGTGTGACTGATCAACAGATTTTTCTTTATGACAGACCTATAGACAAGGAAAATAATAAAGTGGAGTTGTATATAACAAGTGAGGTATCCCATAGGGACAGTTCTCTTTCCCTGCTACATCTGCTCGTACAAGCTTTCAGAAGAATTATCCTCTGCCTTGTCAGGTTTCGAGTACCTTAGGAGATATTTAATTCACTGCCACCGAATTCAGCAGATATGCAGCAACCAGTGTAAGCTGCCAGCATAATTTCTGGGTTAGCCAGGCACTTTTTCACATCACATTATACTAATACAGTGTAAAATTGGGTAATGTCACGTTTATCAATTTATCAGATTGCCGAAGTTATCACATTTTTCTAGCACGCTTGCAGTGCTCGTTATATAACACAGAATGGTTTGCTATCACCTCAGACTTTGTTGAACTTCCACAGAAGTTTTTTCAGGCCTGTGAAACTTTATGCACAACTACTAAGGCTGTAAATATCACAAAAGCATTAACAAAGGTAGATCTGAATGCAAAATGATTTGCACAAATGTGCAGTTTGCCATGGAAGGATAAACACAGCAAGGTCTGAGTGTGAAGAACTGGAACTGGAGGAAGTAACCAATAATTAGAAAGGGTTGTGTTTTATTGTTGTAGCTTAGAGCTATGGAAAAGTTATCTCAAAATTTGATTTAAATATTTTTTTTCCCAAAAACTTATTGATCCTCAGGTCTTTCACACCAAAACAAAAGCACTACACAAACTGTTCCCTCCAATGCACACAATTTTCAGCCATGAGGTTACACATAAAAATTCCAAACACACAAATACTTCATGGAGTAAAGTTTGAACATAAGTTTTAGTGTAACGCTTAGAACTCCTCCAGCTGGAAGTGGTAAAAAACGGGAAATACAAAATTAAAATTTCAGATTCCTTTTTCAAGGGAAAGATTCTCCTTTTGCTGCTCTCATGAATGAGGCAGGGAAAAAATAAACCCTTATTTAGTGAATTCTAACAGCACTCAGCTGCAACTAAACTTGGTCTATAAAAATTAAGGGAATCCTACTGAGCTGAGACAAGAATTGCCTATTATATCATACTTAGATGTGAAATACCATCAGCTGGATCAAGGATGCCTCTCTCTGCACACTCACAACTCCCACAAGGAACTCTGATTTAGGAGGCAATGAGCCCATTTATAAAAACCTTATTGATTCTTCCCAACATATCATATTTTTCCATGTAAATCCTAATTCCTAACAGCAGTTCCTTCCAAACTTGCCTAGCAGGGAAATCAGATTTATTTGTCCACTATAGCTCAGTCACGTGATAATCCCTTTTAAAGATTTATATCTCATTTGATATCTTCTGTCCCTGTGGTACTGGGACTGGCTTGAATAAAAGGTTTTATTTCTGTTATCTCACATTTGAGGCTTTGTTGCATTTTGTTTGGTTTAGCATTAGAACTTTTAGCACTACTTTGGTAGAACAGCTTGTACCAAGTTCTTATTGCCCCCCAATTTATTACATCACTGGCTGCTGACACTTCCATTGGAGACAATGATGCAGACACATTTCCTGTAAAAAATATCCTCCTCATCTCCTCTAGCAAGGAGTTCCTTATTTTATATTGCATTTTCAACTCAGCAGACGAAAGACAAATGGTGTTGTGCATAATATGGTTTAACAGAAGAACATACAATGCTCAAATTAGGCAGCAACTTGTAAAACAATCCTGATGAATATTGTGCTTAAACTCCACCAGGTTCTTTTCCCAATATTTTTCCTCTGCTGTGTACAGGCTTCAGCTTCCTAACAGATGTAGATATCCAAGTATAGAAATGAATCATTAGCAGACAAATTAAACTTCTTATCAAAATGGAACTCTACTGTTAACAGATGAAAAATGAGTGGATCAAATGGCTGCACAAAGAAAATCCAATCAGGGCTCATCTGCACCCCATCAGCTCCTGCCACGGCACTTAATTCATAGTAACTCGCTCTCACCAATTATTTCATACCTGCATGGATTTTCCTCCCACTAAAGTAATTCCAGGGTTCAGCTGTGCAACTTAATTTCCGAATTAGTGGTTTCCAGGGAATGTGATAGAGTAACAGGCTGAGGAAAATGAAGGGGGGGAAAGGGAAGCTGGGAACCTTCTTGGAAAACAGTAAGAAAAATACCTGGAAAACAGTAAGAACATGAAGTGATAGGGAGTGAGGAAGAGTCTGAAATTCGTACCCAGTGTTCACACCTGGATGCTGAACTTGTTTTGTAACTGCTTGTTCCAGGACAGAACAAGAGGGAGGAGGGAGACAGAGGGACCAAGGCAAGAGCACACGAGGTCTCCATGTGACCCATCGCAGCTGCTGAAAAGTTTCTAAGCTTTGCTTTAAATACCAAGAGACCTGTGCAGGTCACAGCAGTCCCTGGGAGGGAGCAAGTCAATCTGCAGGGAACACAGTCAGTAATGACTCTGCTAACAGGGTCCTGCTCTCCAGCAGCCTCTTGAAATTTGAGTTTTCCAGCAAGCAAGGAGAGAATCTGACATTGAAACAAAACTTTGCAAACTAAAGCATTGAGCTTTCCTGCCCTCAGAGGTTTTACAGGAAGTATTTTGTAATGTGGAATGGAGCAGGACTTGGAAACTGCGAGTTGAAGAGTGAAGGTGGGACACAGCCACCGCAAAGAGGCTTCAGAGGTTTTGGGAAGTGGCTTCTCTGTCAGCCCAGTCAGAGCTAGAGGAGGGAAGGCCTGTGCAGCTGGGAAAAACCTCAAAACCCTGCAGGTGTTGGGAGTCACCCTCCCTGCAGGATTATGATTATTAAATCTCCACAGAGCTTTTATCTGTGTGCTCTGATGTCCCACACAGGCTGCTCAGCTGTTCTGAGCCAGCTCTGTGTGCGAGGCCGGCAGCAGGACAGGCACGGGAGGTGCAGGCCGAGGGCTGGGAGGTGACAGCACTGCCCAGCTCCAGACCACAGGGTGGGAGATCTACAGCAGGAGCTCAGAAAGAGGGTAAAAGAAACCCTGATCTCCTCCAACGAGATCCTTCCTTCCTCAGAGTAAACAGGAAGGTTAAACAGTGCAGGAGGCACCACAACAGAGGGGAACTTCTGAGGGAACAGTCTGCTGCTGCTGTGAGCCTGGGCAAAGCCTTAAAATGTTGGTTTAAAATGAAAATGCTTTTCTGAAAGGGAGAAAGCACCTCTTACTTCTTGACTGGTGCTAGAATGAATCACAGCACTGTGAAGAAAACACGGATTTGTCAGTTGTAGTCATCACTTTCCTGCTATGTTGTGATGACTTTAAATGGCTCATTTGAAATATCAGTCATCCTGTAATTCCCAGCTTTTTAACTGGAGCTGCAGGAATGCTACAGCACCACAGCTTCTTCCTGACTCACACCTGGACTTCAGTGGGACCTTTCCTTCCCCTGGCATCAAAAGTACAAAACCAAATCAGTAAAGCGCAAATTCACACTGCCATCATTTCCTTCTTTGAAAATAAATACATATATACACAAAAAAGAATTTATGATATCACACTAACAAACATCATTTTGTTGAACCACAGCTGATCTATGAAAGGAAAAGTTGAAAGGTAATCACCATATAGTGGAAAGTAAAATATACAGGCACCAGTGGGATAATAAATCCCCTGCTAGCATCTGGGAGTGCCCTATGGCCATCACACCGTTATTCAAAGTATTATTAATGTGGGTGAAATCTTCATAGGAAGATCATCCTTATCTGCCTGTAAAATCCATGGCGTTCTGTGAGAAAGGAACTGAAGTCTCCCATGCTCAGCTTTCCATCACAGTCTCCTACTGAGAACTCCTGTGAGTCAGCCCTCCAGGAGTCTGAAAAGGCTATTGCTTTGGATGGAGAGAAAGG
>VYXC01002451.1:37339-60812 GCA_013397175.1 Platysteira castanea | reverse complement strand
ATCTGTTTTTTCACGCCTGGATCCACTTCAATCCTGAATTTGTTCATTTTCATGAAAGGCAAAATACATGAATCGAAAGGCAAAATACAAGAGTGAAAAGGCAATGCTTGGCTCAGTAGGAGAGGGAATGAACACCTGCATGTTCAGATCTTTAAAAGGCATGTCCTTCACTTTTACAAATATTTCAAACCAATTTCTGCCATCTGTAATATTACAAAGCATTTACAGCTCCACAGCATTTTCAATTCAGTGAATTTATTTTCACATTTTCCCAAAAAGCCTCTCCCAAATTCAGGTCCTGGAGTCACTGTCTCCACAAAACGCTCAGCTGCAAACATGGCAGAGCGTGAAGGCCACCACTTCCTTGTGTATATTATTTTCATAATGTTATTTTAAGCAAAGTATTTCTTAAAATTACATTTCACAGCTTAAAAATTTACCAGGCAGTAATTGCTTTTAGCAACAGACAGAGAAGCCATTAGGATGATTTCAGTGCTGTAATCAACACACACTCTCAGCCACACAATTCTGTCTGACTCATTCCCTGCACAGACTCTAATTAACTTCCAAAGGAAAGCCAGGGGATTCCTGTTGGACTAATAATGCTGTGGAGACATTATGCAAAACTTCACCTCTAGGAAATGATCTGGTCTCACCGTGATTGCATCCCAAAAACCTCGCAGAAAGCTCTGATTGCATTCCCCTCACCACCAAATTCATTTATTAACCAGAGCGAGGGGAGAATTTGTGGCTTTTTGCTTTTAAAATGGAAGCACATCTGAAAAAAAAAAATCACTACTGAGAAAACACCGTAGATAAAGCTGGATCCTGTAAGTTTGGAATCCATACAATATTTTATATGGGGTTCAGTTGTCAAAATGGGAACTCAGTGACTTCACACTCTGAGGTTCTGAGACTCAGCCCTGCCGCGGCCAACAGATCCCTCCATGGACAGAGGGGAAAAGGGCCAGGAAATCTTACAGAACTCACACCACATCATGGAAACAGCCTGGCTGAAAAACGCAGCTGAAAACTCCCCCAACTTTGACCCCTGGAGATGTTTTGGGGTTTTTTCAGTGTATTTTAAATTTATAAAGGAATATATACTGACGGGACACTGAAATTGATCTTTAAAAGAGAGAAGCAGGCCAAAGAAGGCCTAATATCAGTTATTTGTCTTGTTTTGTTTTCTTTCTTAACCATATTAGAGACACTCCTCCTCTCTTTCCCGTTGGAACTGAATAGGAAATTTACAGTATTTGCACCTTGTCTTCTTCTGCAACTGAGTAAAAATCCTCATTTTCACATTGCAAGCATCTTTAACCCCATTTATTACCTTTCATGCATTATTATAATCTTATCATTTTTTTTTTCCCATTGCTTCCTTTGAACCAAGTTTTTATGTCTTTTCTTTATTCCCATCCATTGGCAGGTGATTCAGTTTTGACATGCAATTACCACAATTTCTTTCTGCCCTTCATTTAAAGTTTCTGCTGGTATTAAATACCAGACCTCTGCAAATAACATGGGCAGATTCCATCAGGAAAGAGGAAAATGTAAATAATGATGACGTTAGGGCAATTATCCAGCACAATCTGGATCATTTGGTTTGAACTTCTCGAAGTCAATTTTTAAGTGGCCAAATCCATTTTCCACATTGAGGACGGAGGACTGTAGGGCACACTTGGAGAATGGGGGAAATCAGATACTCTGGGAAAGAGTTGAGATGGTCCAGGGAGTTAATCTGAGCCCCAGGATACAATGCCATGGAGAAATACACAACTTGAGCTTAGATAAATACGTAAAAATGCACTGACTGAAACAGGGGAGGGATTTTACCTCTGGATGCACCATGGGTGAAGTTGTGCTTAAATACCACACTCAGTTTAGGCTCCTACAGTTCTAGGATATTAAAGAAAATCAGAAAAAATGAATAAAAGTGTTACAGGATTCAGAGGAATGTCATTACTTCACCTCCTCACTTCATTCAACTCATAAAAAATAAGACTTGAGTGATCCAGCTCTAGTTTATTTGTACCTGTTCAAAGAAAGAAAATACCAGGAACTGAAGCACTTTCATTTCAGTAGTGAAGGACTGGTTGAAGATTAAAGCCAGACAAAAATGGAAATGAGCTGCTTCAGAAAACAAACAAACAACTGAACACTGGAAAGCAGACAGCAAATGCTCTTCAGCAGAAGCAGCACCCCAGACAGGGGAGGGAAATTCCAGTTCTCAGTACTTTCAGATGTACCTCTCTGGAAAATTCTGCTGTAGTGAAGGAGTTTTTATGCCCATGCTTTGCAGATGGCAGCACAAACCCCTGCTCCTCTGGGAATATCCTTACTGGAGCTGTGATCCCATCAGCTCTGCTTTTCATGTGTTGATGACAGAACTATTAATTTACTACCAATACTACTCTATTTAAATCGTATGTTTAGTCACCAGTTTCAGCTCTCCTCATTGCAGACCTGCAAGATCAAGGCAACTGCTGCAAGCCTTAGGAAAAAACTTTGGAAAACAAAAATTGGGAAAAACTAAAGGAATATGGAGAAAATGTCAGGCATAGAGGAAAACAGCCAAACAACTTCTGTGCCCTCACTAGGGCTTTACAGGTTCTGATTTTATTTCTATGAACATCACCTTGCTCTATCAAAATCCTCTCTTTTTATTTTCTTCCCTGACTGAGATTACTTTTGGTTGATCCCAATCTACACTTCCAGGAATGCTGTTCCATGTAAATAAAATCTTGCCTCGGGCTGCAAAGCTCTGAACTGTGCAGAACACAGATCTGAGGTACTTGGGGGTGAACCCTGCAGGAGCATTAAAAGGGAAAAAGCAGATTTCTGGCCAGGAAAGGGAAACGTTACAGGGGCTGTGTTATCTGGTTTTATCCCTGTCCATTCAGTTTCCAAATCCCAGAACAAGGATCTGGGCTCTGAGCAATGCTTCCATACAGACTCGGGGATTTTGGTGTCCATGTAGATGTGCTCCCTTTTAGCCTCTTTTGTGATTATATGGATAAAGAAGCTGAACAATCTGGCTGCTCTTCAACATCTCTGTGACTTATTTTTGAGGAAACAAGTGGAGGAGGAGGGGAAATGGAAAAATAATAACAAAACAAGATTTTAGAAATTACCACAGCACTGAAGTGTGTGTGAGTGGAGTTCAGATTCTCTTAGCATTACGATAATAATGTCCTCTTCATTTCTTTGCAATATAAGCTGGATTTATTCTAAGTTCCTTGGAACACCTTTTTTCTCCCACTTTCAAACAACAGCACAATGAAGAACAGTTTCAAGAATCCAGAACAGTGAAATAGAGTGTTTTGGGGAAAGGAGTTGGCTTTGGGTTTTGTTTACTTTTTTGTTTCTGGGTTTTTTGGGTTGATTTTTTGGTTGTTGGTTGGTTTTTGTTGTTGTTGTTGTTTGGGGTTTTTTGTTTTGTTGGATTTTTGTTTTTTTGAATGGAGATCACCATAAATCCAGTATTTGCTTAGAGTGATGCAGTTTTAGGGCCCTTTAAAAGATTCCCTATCAAGTTAGGACTGGAGCTGGACTGGAGCTTTGTAACTTGAATTTTCATTTGCTGACAAAGCAGAAAATTTTCCAGAATTCCGAGTTCTTAAGAGCATGTTGGCCTTGCTGTAATTAGGGCTGCAGGTATCCTGCAGAAATCAAGCTGACAAGCAGAACTAGGCGAGGCGAGTCACATCTCTGGCAAGAGAGATTCTATGCAACTTTTCCCCCTTCATCAGCAAAACCACTCCCAGAGGTCTCTGCCCTCCTTGCAGGATTCCTGACCCATCTGGGCTGCTGAGAGCACGCCTGGACCCGTGTTATAAACAGGATTAATGACATGATCCTGCTCAGAACTGACCCTGCAGAAAGAAGGAGAGGGGAGAGGCATTTTCAGCAGGGATTCATTCCACAGCCAGCCCTGCTTATGGTTGTTACCACCACAGTCAGGGAGATGGGGACCTGCTGAATTGGATTAAGCTGAATTTAATTAATCTCACTTAAATCAGATTTATCTAAGTGTATATTAAACTGTGTGTGTTCATCGGGTGGGAAAATGAAAATCTTTGCTCTTCAGCTGAGATTTTCATGTACCTGCTGAAAATCTCTGTATTACAGCAAGTACTAAATATGACAAAAATGGAATATTGCTGCACTCAGGTCCAACAGCTATAGTTTGAGTTTGAATTATGGAACTAATTATTCAATTAAATTAAATAATACCTATTAAGTTTACTGTCCTGTGGAAGCAACTGACTTTTCGTATGTGAGGAAAACATTTACTACCCGAGTTCCTTAGCTAAAGCATCAGTAACCATAATCTCCACCTGAAATCTCATCGTTTATAAAAGTCACCCCTATGTCAACCAAGATGCAGAAAAGCATATAAAAACAAGCAATGCTGGCTTTATTCAGACTGTAATATAATAAAATTAAAACCAACCCAAATCCAAACCTCACAGGCAGAGATCGCTTGCAATAAATCCATATTGTCTAAAGAAAAGATAAAAAGCTGGAGAGAATGCTCATTTATTCTCTCTCAATGAATTCTTTGACCATTCCCAGTTATAATTTCAGTCTCAAAGTCTCATTGCTGCAGCTTCTTTGTACGCTAATTTCAAATGCATGGACTTGGTCCTAAAGGCATCAATTTTTCACATTTGCCAACAAGATAAAAACGAAACAATGAATAGGAAACCTCTCAAAACCCAAAGGACACATCTGCAGGCAGTTTTGTTTGGGATTTAATTCAATGCCTAACATCTTTATTTGCTGTATTTGGCCCTACTGAGTATAGAAGGTAAATTTCCCAACTAAAACAAGCTCGGAAGTAAGTGAGACTTTCAGAGATTTTCCTCTGGATAATCACACAAACCCCAAGATTAATCCAAAATATTAAAAGAAATCCTTACAATAAAACTTCCTTCATGGAATGTAAAATAATAATGGCAAATACCTGAGGAAGGCAGTAGCCAAATATTTAATATATCAACCAAAATTTACTGAGCACTTTCTTAGTATTGACTCTGATATGAACCAAAAAACTTCCCCAGTGAGTGCCTTAAAAGAACAAACTCCAAATCAAACACATGCCCCAGCACAGAATTGGGGGTGAAAGGGTGTTCTGGGGCAGGGATAGAGAGCCCAGGGTGAAATGAAATCTCTATTTCTCATTAAGGTCTGGTTTGAAACCTGGCATTTTCAACTAAATTTATGTGTCTAAGTTGTTATTTAAAATATCTTCTCTGAAACCACGGAAGTTTCAGTAGCACCAGAGTTGGCATGTATGATCAAAAGAAGGGACCTCACAAATCCATGCTCAGCAGTGATGAGTGGCAGCTCATTAATTAATGTCACGCTGGCACTGAAGCTCAAAGCAGCAGAAAACTTTCTTTGGACAAAGTTTAGGAGTTTTTAGAATCTCAGTACTGAATTATTTTCTGTATTGTTAAGGCTTGTTTCTTCCCTGAGGACACTTCTTAATAACACATACACCCCTGACATAACCCTGCCTAAACCCCAGTGACCAGGAGCTTTTACCCATTTCACACCTCAGAAATCATGGAACAGATTCTTCTACAGTAGTTTATGTTACGGCAGAAATATGTAAAATTATAAGCATTGAAAAAACTTTTATAACTGAAGGGGTACAAAATAATTGTAAAGAAGAATCAATTACGTATTGTTTCTATCCATTAAAATGACTCATATCCATACAGACTCTATAGAAGAACTCCACTGTGATGCTGTAACCAAAAACAACCTGATATTTTCATAGTTTCTCCCAAGTATCTCTAAGTTACTTTACTCTAGTCTTGGTTTGATAGCTGGGAGTATCAAACACATCTGAGAGCAATTGAAATAGAAAAATCTGGTGATTATTGCATGTCACACTTGACATCACATACCTGTTCTCTTTCTTAAACATCACAAGAGCCAAACTCCTGTTTTGGAGCCCAGCTGAGCATCCACAGAAAACAAAACACATTCCCCAGTGGTCTCAAACTCACTGACACGATTTTGATGATCATGCACGTGCAGTGCTCTACTGGAATGAAACAGGGCTTTTAAAAAAGTATTACTTAAAAAAAAGAATTCTGGAACTGCTTTACAAGTGTCCTTTTACTACCAGAAGTATCTTCATGCTTAAAAATTTAAATTTCTCCAATATAAAATTTTAGGGCATGGTACTCCAAGCCCATAAAAACTCTGATTTAAGTGAGCAACTCCAATAACCGCCAAAAGAAAACCACATTTCACACACTCCCAAAAATAAGGGCTGCCTGAATTTACCCTCTCAAAGAGCGGATATGAGGCAGAGCCACGTAATGGAGACAAAAGTTTGCACCTGAGAAAGGCCAAGCCCTCATTTCTCTTCCAGATGAGGTTCCTCCAGCTGATCTGATGGGAGATTTCATCATCAGCGCATCATCTTTCATAATTAAACAGGAATTCAGAAATTAGAGCCAAACTTTGGATAGAAGTGGGTTCATCAACCTGAGAATCAGCTTCCTCCTCTGGCATTAGCGAGCTCATTATTGGCACTTCCTGAATACATTTCCAGGCTAACAGGGATCTAAAACTGGCTCATTGCATCAGCTGAAATCCTTGTAAAGGATTCACATCCCTAAAGCTGACTTCAAACCAGCTGTTTAAAACACACAAAACCCCCCCTGAAACCCCCAAAATACCAGTCAGTAACTCAGCAGGAAGAGGGAGGAATTTACTGTATTAAAACCCATCAAGGCTCAGCTTCGTGTCTGAACAAGCACAGAAAAGAGCAATATAACATCTAATGAGGCACTTGCTGAATTACACATCCTGCTCCTTATTTTGGAGGGAAATGTGGCATAAACATAAACACGGAATTCTCCAAAGTATAATTTTTTTACAGCTTGTGCATTAAAAATAATGTCCAGCAGAATTCTTCAGATCTGGAACCAAATGCCAGTAGAATTTGCCAAAATTGCCTGCAGATGTCTGCTGGCCAGGCAGCCCCAAAATGGTGTTGAAAGCAGGAAAAATCCATTCACAGGACCCCTCTCCTCCTCTGGCTTTGAGGAGATGCCAGAGCTCCCTGCACTGTTGTTATTTTCACTCATAAATCCCCATTAGCCTTGTAAAAAGCTGTTTCTTCCTAAATTTTTTAATTATATCTGATTCCAATTCCCCATGTCTACCTTCATATGTGCAGATTTCCCAAAACCTCTGAAATAATCAGAATCTTCTGATTTTGCATCCGATCAAAGTTTCAAAGCCCAGAAATTTAAGCATATTGACAACAGGATTTTTTCCCTTTCAGAAGGAGAACTTGGAGTCAGCCTTGGTGGTTTCCTATCCACAAACCCCTTCCAAAGGGGCCCAAAAAATTGGCAATTCTTCTATCAGTGATTACAAGTTGCTGCATTTATGTGGAATTAAATATAAATGCATCCATCATCTTAGGAATGATATTCTTTAAGAGTAGTTCTCATACTTTGACCAAAACCAAAGGAGTGTATGGACTGTAAATGCCCTGCACTGCTCTGTATTAATTCATAATTAAATAATTGAAGTATTCTGTTGTGTGAAAGTGGAGCATTGTGTTGCTTACACAGTCCCAAAAGATGAAAGAAATTTTCCTTAAATTAATCCATTTTCACAACCATTTTATTCTCCTTTTAGGTGAAGGTAATTCACACAAAAAGTGTAAATATTTAATGTTTCTGTTTTCACAGGGTACTTAATAATTACCATTAATCTGGCAAGTCATAAAAATGTACATAAATAAAATTTACATCCTAAATTTTTTATTCTAAAATTAAGAGGTATAGTAAATACCTTACGTGTCCCTACCTGTACCTCAAAAATGTTGTTTTTACAGTTTGAGAAGGTTTCTATCCCAACTTCCATAAAACTTTTAATGGCTGATTGGTTTCTTTTCCTTTATTCTGATTCCACATACTATTCAAGAACTCAGATAATAATGAAAATATATGAACTCTTAACTAATAAAATAAGAAAGTCTTACTCAGCCAACAATACTTTCAGCAAGACTGATTTCTGAATTTTAACACTATAAAAACTGCTTATAAACAGTATTAATTGCTATTTGTTTTTCCTTCAACAACTAGCCAAGTAATTTGCTTTCCTTAATAAAACAGCAGCTTTCCACAGCTTTGCCAGAAATGGCTGGAATTAAAAAAATATGGTGGAATGGAACCATTCTCTTTGATAGTCTGCATATCTTAGCAAAATTTTTAATTCATATTTTATGTTCTGGATAAATCTACCCCCAGAAAATGCATTAAAATGAGCAAATATCTGCTCATTCCCCTTTGCAGCCTTTCAGATTGAAGCCAATCTGCAGTCATTGGAAATGTGCTTTAAAATTTACATTTTTTGGTTTGGTTTCAAGCTACTCTAAAGGTAAACTGAAAATTTAGTCAAATAAGCAGCTAAAAGTAAAAAAAAATAATAGGGAAAAGCTATGTTTCATTTAGAATTTTGCTGTAATTATGTCAATAAAAATACCAATGGGAACAATTGCATAACTCCTCCAAACTCAACCCTTTCCCTTGTTGGTTTAATATTACATTTAGAGAGAAAATACCATAACCCATGAAAATAAAAGTTAAATTTCGAGTTCACTCTGATTATAGCTGTTAAAAAATGACAAAATTAGATAAAGAATGTTTATTTATTCTTGTTTAAAGTCTTGTAACAGAGCTCTGCTTCCAGCACACCTCCCTTTACAGCAATTTTGTTGTTCCAAACCCCCTTCAGAGAATACTCGTGCTGGCATCAACACAGAGGGAAAAACTGGAGCATGAATAACTCCTGGAATCACAAAGCCATTAAAGCATCACCACCATCTCCTAACTGGGAGCAAGTTTTAGAGATCTTTCAGGAATATATAGGTCAGCATCTGTCACTCAGAGCCCCCTTGACAAAGCTCAGTTTGATGTGTTTAATTCCTGAGCTCATGTGATGCTTTTTATTTACTAGGAGGGAATGAATTGGATGTAACTGTTCATGGTATAAAACTGGGAAGTTTTACAAAGTGCTAACACTGAATGCCAATCACTGGATGAATTAAGTTCTTAATAGTAGAAAAAACAACAAAAAAGTGGGTTTCCAACTCAGTGTTCACAGAACTTCTTGAATAATTAAATTTTTTTGATTGTTAGATATGACTGCAAAAACATAAGATGCCAAGCAAATAAAGAGAAACCTGTTAAAATTGTGCTGTTCAAATGAATTTTTCATTCCTCATGAGATAGCAAATACCTTCTTTATTCACACCAGCAAGAACTGGAACAACATCACTGCCAGGGCTCTGATCTGGAATCATTCTTTAGGGCTGAGGCAAAAAGTTCCCAGGGAGGAACACAGTGACTTTCTGGTTATAAAAAGTGGAATTATTCCCCAGAGATCAATCCAGAGGAAAGATGTAAAACTGGTTATGGAGCATGGTAAGCTAACTAAACTTTCCTCTAGTTCAAGTGTAGAGAACTTCAGGAATAAAGAAATGAAGGCTGCACTCTTAATTCCCCACATCTGTATGCTCATAATAGATTAAATGGTTGCCCTGGGGTCTGCAATGGAGCCTTGAAATGAAATAAAATGATAGAGTTTAAAACCTGTCTGGAACAAGAGAAGCAGTCTTGTCGTGGGTTGGTTCACTTTGCTGGCTGTGGATTTACCTGAAAATATTTTGGATTTGAGTGCCCTATTCTACAGTTTTCAGCAGAGACACTTAATTTATTTACATTAGACTGATTCCTTCCTGAATGCTGAAACCTAACCCAGAACATTTAAAAAAATATCTAAAAAAAGACAAAAGCAATCCCTGATGCCAAGACTGGTCTTGGAAAAACAACATGTTCATGATGAGAAGCAGATACAGTCAACAATGCTCTTCACAGTGTTTAAAAGTGTTACATTTGTCCATGCCAGTGTTACAGTCCTTACAGCATTTCAGCTTGGTTTGTAGGAGTATTTCCCTGAGCAGCACAGGCAGAGCTTGGGTGAGAGCTCTGCCTCAGGTTGTAGCTGGAAGATTTTCTCCAAGCAAAACCTGGGAACACTTTTGGGGCAATATTTAAAACCTGTA
The DNA here is from genome assembly GCA_013397175.1 of Platysteira castanea. Taxonomy (NCBI): domain Eukaryota; kingdom Metazoa; phylum Chordata; class Aves; order Passeriformes; genus Platysteira; species Platysteira castanea. Next base: position 50,701 of record VYXC01002451.1, on the reverse strand, counting down.
GAACCCTTGTTCAGACCCATCAACAGCAAGCATTGTCAGGCAAAAGCTGCCCAGCTGCTTGTCAGACACTTTCTCCCATTGCAAATATCCCACTATAAATTCGTGCCAGGAATGCAGGCACGTGCTCCCACACAGAAACAGCTTCTGCACTGATGGATCAATCTCAGCACTGAGCACGATTTTACCCTGGAAACATTTCTGCTGCTGTGAACTCCTGAGCAGGTTATTTTCTTGTAAGAGTGCTCACACTTGAGTTCCATTTCCCTTTATCTGTAGCAGAATAGCGAAAAAAAAAAAATTGCATCCAGATAATGTTTCCCCTATAAAAAGGAATAATGTGTAGCTCTGACCAGGATGTAAACTGGGCCAGTGTGATGGTTTCCTTTGACATCCCAAGGCACACACAGTAGAATAGCCCATTTTTCCCCACGTGAATACATAGTTAACTGCTCACCTCTCAGGCCTCCACCCTGCACATTTGGACCATTACTTGTTTGTTTAGAAATACAATTTTTTTACTTGCACCAAAAAAAAATGGGTGTAAGATTAATATTTCAAAACCACTAGCTATGCCCCGGAAGCTCCTATTTAAGCACTACATAATCAGGCCTCTGTTTGATCTCATTTCCCTTATTTTTCCTCCATCCCAAGACTCCTTTCAAGTGTTAGACAAATCTCCCCCAGTCTAACATCAAAACATACTGACGGGAATAAGACTGCAAGGCTGCTGGCTCCTCTCAAGCAATGCCACCCATTGATCCATGAATAAATGTTCCAGCTTCAAGGCACATCTCTGCTGCAGTTATTCTCTTTGGAGATTCAAAGAAGAGCTCCTTGTCTGGTGCCCGAAGATCTGAAAACCTGCTGTAGTAACTGGGGGATTGAGGAACTTGACATCGTGGTTGGCAGCCTTTGGCAGGGTTTACCAGCTCCCAGGAAACAGCAGCAGAATTTCAGAAGAGCCACATACCAGATTTAAATACTCTCTTTTTTCACATGTATTTGTGGCATTCTGCTGCCAGTTTAATGAGTGGTTAAAATAAAAACAAGCTCATTTTCAATCACTGTATTATTGCATTAGATGATAAATTATGACCATGAGCCTAAATTCCGAAGGCCTTGCTTTCAGTTTGTTATCAAGTGCTTTTTAGTGACATTGTACCAATAATTTGCCCAAAAAATTCCTTGAGCACTGTATTGCCTGCAATATGCTGGGAGTATTAAAGGTATGACTGAAGTCTTCCAGAAGTTATGCATTTAGAAAATCTTTGAGAAATTCAACAAATATTTTCAGGGATGTGGCTTTGGTTTTACTGCCATGTAAAGCATAGAACTGAAAACATGCAGCTTCAGTCGTTTTGCCCCAAAAGCCTCTGTGCAGAAGTAGCCTGGTGTCTTAGACCTTGGTTTAAACCTCACCCCAGGATTAGCTCCTGGAAACCAAATCCTTCTAAGAACAGTAGTTCAAATAATTCTGAATCATCTTCTGGATCTTCAATAGAAAGTAAACTTGTTTTCACTCTCTGTGGCATTCACAGCTTCAAACACTCACCACCCCAGATATACAGGCTGGAAAAAGCTAAAACATGGACACTTTAAGTGGATATATAGAGAACAAAACATTTGCCTGAAATTTTGTGCCACTATTTCATTTTGGGTCAAGTGCTCCAGTTTGTAAACAAAGCTGCATGAGATGGTCTGAAAAAAGGAAAATAGCAAATGTAACTGGACTCCTGACTGAACCTTATCTGAAGAGCTGTGATGAATGCTGCTGTAATATATCAAATGCCAGTCAACAATAGTCTGCTGCAAGAGAGCTGGCTTTGGGAGATATTTACTCACGTCATCCTTGGCAAGAACTCAAAGCATGAGTCACTCCTGGAACATTTATACTACTGCTTACAGTTAAAAAGACATTCAGGTCTGACTATTAATACCCAACTCACTTTTAAAAATTGTGGTTTTTTATATGACCCTCTCTTAAATTGTGATGCTTAAAGTATATTTAATTTATTTTTAAGGAAAAAAAAAGTACTGTCTTGGAAGCAAGAACCTATTTGTGAAGCAAACATGGCAACATGTACGGGCTGAACCTGACTGAAATTTATCTGAGCTAAACACTGGGATTGAAATATCGGTTGAAACTAAGCTGCCAACCTGCAGATGGAATCAAAGAAAACGAGAAGCTTTCACTTTCTGCAGAGCTATTTATCACCAAAGCCTGACTGCAGTGCATATGGATTGTAAGGGACTAGGAAAGGAGTGGAAAATAATGGACTAGCACTTCCCTTAACAGCTTAAAAGTAATATGGCTTACACTTGAATATACCTCATCATTTTTTAGAAAATTACACCCACAAAAATTGACAACAAATGAGGAATTCAAAATGTGGTTTGGTATTTCATTCCATCACATTCTCTTAGGACAGTACGTCATTACAGTTATTTGTATGTGATATATGAACAAACAGACACACACCAAACATACTGGGGCTGAATGTAGGTATATTTTTAGTCAATAATACTCAAGGGAGAAATAGCAAGTGCTTCAGTGAGCTGTTCCTTTTGGCAGAAGGCAGATAAAACTGTTGGGGAGAACACCGTAGTAGGAAATCAAGGCATGGATGAGGTCAGAAGTGAGTGTGGGGTTTGTTTTTTGTTTAACAGCCAGTTCTTACTCAATCTGTGCTCAATTTGAGAAACTAAACAGGCAAAGGAGGTGAGTGACGATGCTGCTTTTAGCAGCTCCTCATCAATATTCGGAAAGCAGCAGCAGCATCTCCCTCACACGTCTTTGCACAAATCTGTGCTCAGTGTTGCATCTGTTTGTCCTGCCCACACCCACGCGTGTCAGCGAGCTCATCCCACAGGAACATCCCTGGAATTACGGCATCCTGAGCAGGCTCTGTCGTCTAGGGATGTGTACAGACAGGATACAGACAGTTGGACATGGACACGGACACGGCCATGGCACGTCCTTACACAAGGCTCTCACATTCCCATGGCCCGTGCGTGTTCACGGCTCACAGCAGCCGTGGCTCATCCCAGCTCCAGGCTCCCATCCCAGCCCCCTCACACAGCCACTCATGGCACTGCTCTTCCCACTCATTTTGGGCACAGTTTGGGCCCTCACTCTTTGTTGGCATTCCTTCTGCTAAGGTATAACCGTGTATATGTGTATGTCTACATGGATATATGGATGTGTGTATAACTGCACACATGTATATACATGTACGTATGTGTATTTATATATGTGTGTGTGTGGATATGGATATGGATATGGATATGGATATGGATATGGATATGGATATGGATATGGATATGGATGTATCCTCATCCTCAGGCACAGACCTGCATTTCCTGAATTCCCTCCCTTGGCCCTGCATCCAAGGATGCTTTGGGGTAGAGGAAACTTTGGAGGTCATCCCATCCCACCCCCTGCCACGGGCAGGGACACCTTCCACTGTCCCAGGTTGCTCCAAGCCCCATCCAGCCTGGCCTTGGACACTGCCAGGGATCCAGGGGCACACACAGCTGCACTGGGCACCCTGTGCCGGCGCCTCCCCACCCTCACAGGGAAGGATTTCTCCCTGATATTTAATCTAAATAGGAACATGAAATTAAGAAGGCAGGAATTGCCTCTGGAGAGATCCAGTTTCCCAACAGCATTATGTGTTGGAAGTGTACTGTATTTCCCATATCCTACACAGAATAGTTCAGCACAGGCTTGTCCACATGAAGAAGTTATTTAGGAAAGGAAACCTTGAGGAGAAGCATGCTGAGGCTGCAACTATTCAGATTTATAAATTTAAAGTATTTTTTCTCAACATCATCTTGGTGCTGTAAGCACAACATGCAGTATTTAGTGTGCAATAAGAAAAATTTTAAAGCATTAATTATTCAAGAAGAATTACATTTTAAATCCACACCAAAAAGCCCACTATCATATACCTCACATCCATGTAAAAATCAGCAGCAAGTTTCGCTCAAGTGATTTTGTTTATCTTGAAGACCCAGGCAATTAACTAAATGACCAAGTGTGTTATTTAATCAGTGACAAGTGCTGCAGCTCTTGCTAAAAGAGCTGGAGGTGGTAATGAAAACCCAGAGTTTTTCAGAACCGTCCCCTCACACCTTTCTCTGAGTACTGGAGATCAAAGAGGCTCCGGAGTCTTTTTCCAAGCAGCTTTCTGGAGGCTGCAGGGAGAACTGGATCATAATCTTCAGGCTCTTTTCTGCCCTGAACTGTTGCTGTGTGCTCAGGATATTGGATGTTTAAGGCTGAATACCTGAGCACATCGATCGTATTTTCCGAGAGCAGCTCAGTGTTAGGCTGGGACCCATCGTGCAACACAATCATTAAAATATGGTTCCTTGGAGCCAAGCAATTTTGGTCGTATATTTAAAATATTTGCACATGGACAGATCCTTTCCAGAAGCCTGAGAGAATCAAAACAAAAGTATATTTGAGAAGAAAGCAAACACCAAATAAATGAACGAGCTTTTAAATCAGGATTTGTCCAACATTAACATTTACAACACGCTGGGTGGATAGTATGGACAGATTTGTGGGAATTTAATGGCTGCTGGGTGAGTACCATCCATCAGTTTACTTCAGCCAGGAAGCAAACAGAAACCGGCCCTGCGGAAACACGGCCAGACTCATGGCACAGACTTTCTGTTCCCTGGATTTTTAAAATGCTACTTAAAAACTTTAAAATGTAGACGATAGAAACCAGTGCTGGGCAAATAAGATAGAGACAACACACTGTTCTCATGTTTTACTTGGCTGGCTTTGATGTGCTTTCAGATTATTCGGGGAGAAAGAAGCTCAGAAAAAAAATAGAAAAGAAAAAGATGGAAGCAGCCCATCTCACGTGGAAGAATGGCACTGGAGAGAGGAAAAACTGCAAATCCTCACTGCTCCTGAATGGTAAAAATGATGGTGGGAAACTTAGACAAAACCAAACATATTTGCTTTTGGATCAGCCAGCTTGTTCTGGTATGGCTATAATTGAATCTGCCGGATTTAAAAGCAGGGAGATAAAACTTTGGACATTACCAACGTGTCACAGAAATGTGTGTATTATCCTCTGTGAGCACAAATATGTCTGGCGATATTGAGATATAGGAATGAACACACACACACGTATATTTATATGTACACACATACACATCTATACAGCTATATGCATATATCTATTGATAGATATGGATATATAGATGCTATAGATGCTATAGATTATATAGGTAATATAGATATAGATTAGATATAGATTAGATATAGATATATAGATATAGATATAGATATAGATATAGATATAGATATAGATATAGATATAGATATAGATAGATTAGATAGCTATAGCTATAGATTAGATATAGATATAGATAGATATAGATATAGATAGATATAGATATCTTTGCAGGAACTCAAGAAAAATTCCCTTGGCTGTGCAACTCTCAGGACAGGAATTCAGTTTTGCCAGGGCTGTGACCGTGCAGTCAGTAATAGGACAGGACTGCATTACTGAAGTTTATTGTAAGACTTTTTCCAAAGACCGAGGAGCTCAGTACTCAGCCCTCACTTACATATTTATGTTGTTCCCTCTTTCCAGACAACTTACCTTTTGAGGGCTATTAAATATTTACTTGCTGTCAGGAGTAACAAGATGGAATAGGAGCTGACATTATCAAAAATAGTAGAGACATACTTAATCTTACTTCCTCACTAGTTTTATGAAAAAAGACATCTGCTAAATAATTTTGATAGTTTTTTCATGGTCAAGAACTTTCCAGAAAGCACTGAAGTTCAGCATAATTTCGTCTTCCAAGGAGAGAGACAATTTCATAAATATTGATTTATTTTTCTGTGTAGCACTTCAGAAAGTCGCTGCCACATCATCCATCTGTGCTCTCACTGGCACCTCTTGAGGTCAGAACTGAAGAGCTGAGATTTGAAGTTCACATTTCTGTAGCCTGGTAAAAGGGAAATAATCTTCCTCCTGAACAGTAATGTTGCTGTTCTTAGAAGGTGTTTTGTGCTGGTTTGGCACTGGAAAATGTTTCTCTTGAAAACTATGTTTTGTCAAACAGTATTTATTTTACAGGCTACTTGGCTGTATTGTAGAATATTTCTGGGTTTCATAAGCAGAAAAGACAATGGATTTTTAATAATTTAACAACTAGCTGTCCCTTACTTTTGTGACATGTTTATGAAACCAAATTGTGCTTTTGTTTGTCTCAGTTTTGCAAAAAACAAGTGTATAAATTATCCACATATGCATGTGAATTTGCATTTCATGGCACCCACATTATTCTCTTCATCCATTGCCTTAAAAACCAAGAGAAGCATGGTTGAAGCCGACAAGGTATGAAAGGAAATAACTGACCCATTTATTTCAAACAAAGTCAATTGTAAAAAGTAAATTTGAACAACCTGATCGCTGGATAAATCACGAAGATCTGGCGGTGTAAATGCATAATAATGGTGCCACAACCTGTGGGACACCTTCCAGGGACACAGCCCTGACCAGGGCACTGGTGCTTTGCCACCATCCCACTATGAGAGTGGCTGCTGAGCCACGGGGATGTGACAGGGCTGCTGAAGGCAATTTTCGTGTTTAACCCACTGGACTGGACTGCAATGAGCTGTGAAAGCCATCTAAACGTGCACTTTATCTGTCAGCCCGAAGGATCCAGGTGAAGTCTGGTTGGTGTGTCCTCACAGCATTCCTGCAGAGCCTCTCCCAGGGAAATGCCTCTGGAAATCCAGCCTGGCACACTTCTCAGGAGAAGGCAGCACAAGGAGCATTGCTCTGCTGAGCTGCAGACTGCTCAGAATCCCCTCACTGACTTTACCTGGGAAGCTGACAAGGACATCAGCACAGACTCCCTCAGCTCCTCCTCCTCCCTTCCTCCTGTTATGGGTTTCCACTCCCCCCATGGATATTTTATGTGAATATTGCAGTTGCCTCTGAGAGCTCTCGCTTTTGTGTCAGCACTTCAGTTCACCCCCTGTCTCTGACGAACAAACCAAAAGGCCATTTTAAATCCTAGGGAGCATCCCTGCCAGACTTCCAGCTTCCATCAGCAGGATCGGGTACTCTCAGTGCTAGGATGGACACTGCAAAGCTTGTGAAGAGCCCTCAAGCCTGAAGATTCATTAGAAGAACAAAGTAAAAATCCAAGATCAACTAAACGCATTAGAATCTGAGTCCAAGGGTTAGCAGTGGAATTCAGTGTGTTTCAGTGGCACATTAAGAGGCACCAGCAGTTGGATTTATCATGTTTCCATCAGGTTTCATTATCCTCTTTGAGAGGTTATTCATCCTTCCCTCACCACGTTTCTAGGTGGTGGCTTTTCCTTAACTAGACTGCCAAAAAACTCCAGGTTAAACCTCTACCATTCGGAGTGTCCAGACTGATGCAGAGAATTTTCAGAATTCACTTTCCACAGAAAGAGATCCTGCAGATATTGTCAAAACTGTAGTCACGGAATCATTGAGGTTGTAAAAGATCTCCAAAATCACTGAATCCTCTTGAGCTGCTGTAACCCAGCAGGTATTTACATGGATTGAGGATCCCTAAAATACTAATGTGGGTTTTAACACTCTGCCTCCCATTTTAAAGGTTTTATGTCATTCAATGTGCCTGCTGGAAATAAAATATATCCTGATCATTTTTTCCTTAGTGAGTTAGCTTTAGTTCTTCAGTTTATTCCTGAGAGTTTGAGCTGGGAAAGCTTCTCCTGTGAAACAGCGGACTGAAAGGCTGGAAAGTGGTTTCAGTAAATTCTGTCTTGACAGAAGTCACCAACCTATGAAGGCAAATATTGCCAGCTGCTATTCTGGTTGTGTTAAATACAGTTGTCTCTGATTGCCCTTGGTGTCAGGTAAATCATTCTTTTCCCAGTTCAAGGCTGAGAACTTAATGCAGCAGTACAAATTTAGGTTTTCACTGCATAACCTTCTGTCTGTTCTTTTCCAGTTACAAACATGATCCTGTTAGAATCCCCCAGGTGCACAGCCGAGATCTCACCCTCGTGATGTAATCTTGCTTTTTCTGTGCTTCTCCTTCAGTATTACTGAAGGAGTATTATCATTGATTACTGTGCCACAGTTTGACATTCCCACCTTTCAGTCATTCATTATGCATCTGCTTCTCTTTAATTATTCTAAATACTTATTTAATATTCTCCTTTTTTGGGCAGATGTTAGTGGGTTTACTGCCTCCATTACTCTGGAACAATGCCAGATACCTCTCTCCTCTGTAGTGTCTTTTTTTTCCCCTTAAACCACACGGGCTGGATGGTCTGCTTGCTGCGGTGATCTTGATGTGAACTGATTGTCCTTCATTAAGTGCACTGACTTTTGCTTCCAGCTTCAAAGTGAAAGGTGCTCACTTTGTGTGGGATTCAGGCCAGGGGAACCTGAGTTGAAGTTCACATTTGCTGTGTGAGCAAGACCCCGAACTCCACTAAGTTTCAGGGGACTTGGGCATCTAAAAACCATTTACATCTTTTGTTATCTGGAAACACCTGCCTGGGTTCTTGGAATAGTATTATTTTAAAGAAAACTGTTGGAAGGGCTACGAGATAAAGCCTTTTTTGTCATATAATTCCAATTTATGCTGTAGCCTGACTGTATTTCCCACTGTCACTGCCACTCACGTGCAAACCCATGAGCTCCTTCTTTGCAGACACTGAATTCTTTGAATTTCGGTACAATAACAGACCTCTTGGCAGCTGTAGACACTGTTATTAGGAGAGATGATTTGCTGAATATTCCTCTATAGAGGGAGAGGGTTTTGAGTGGCTGTGATTTGCATAGCATGTGCTGATGTGCAGTTTGCTGTCCCAGGGAACGATCTCCTTTGTGTGTGGGAGAACACAGCTGACAGCAACGGCAAAGGCTGCAGCAAAGCCTGAATGGCCCCCACACCCATGGCAGGAAAAATCCCCTGCCATTTGGGATGGTAACTCAGCTTCTGGTTGGTTTGGTTTGCTGTTAATCAATTTATGGATATATTTCTACAAAGCTCCTGAGTGGCCCCAGTCTGTTCTGCCACCCTTTTTCTGTTGTCACAAGCTTCACGAGGTGTCTGGGCTCAGGAAACTCTACTCACTATTTGCTTTCATTTTACAAACAGCTGTGACATTAAAAGACACTCTCATCATGCACCTCGTTTTCAAAGATTTTCTGTGCCCTCAGAGCTTAGTTTAGGATTCAATATATTTTTAGAGAGCAATGCTCTCTAATACCAATACTTCCTGCCCACGCAGAATGAACTATTGCTTCGTGTGCTTTCTGATTTGCTTCTTTAGAGTAACTTGATGTCCTCCAGTGATAGAATATCATCATTTGAGGCAAATTGAGCCTCCTCCCACACATAGAAATTCCATAACCATAATGTAAATACTTCTGTGAAAATATTTGAGACTGGTTACGAACTAAAGGAAGAAATGTTCCTTCTTTATGGGTGCAATAACATCAGAAGTTTCCAATATTTGATACACTCAGTGGTCATTTTGTCCATCAGAGGATGTTTCAGGCAAGACTTTAAGGAAATACAGTCATTTTATTTATTTTATTTTACATCTTATTTAATCCAATTCTCATAATTCTTATGATTTCAAAGTTTCTCACAGAAATACGGAAATCAAAGGCAACTGGATGAGACAAATGCATTTTATTCTCCCACAGAACAAGGCACCTATGGGGATAAACTAAATGTGACCCAGAGAGCTGTCAAGACAAATTAACTGGTCAAAACCCGTTTGAACAAGTTCAGATTTAAACTGTGTAAAACTAAAAAGAGAAGTCTCTTCACTGTCATACTTAACATTTAGACCTACAATGTTTAAGAAGCCACATGTACCTTTTATTTTTTTTTTCCTAAAGGACAAACTTATTTTAAAAATAAATATTAATATCTGAAGCATTACTGAATTCTTGCCAGCGGCCAGAATGAGCTTAAAAAGTCAGGAAAAAAAAAGGATTTCTTTTGAGATGGAAATTAACTCAGTAAAAATGATCAGATCTGCCAAACTGGTAACGTGATGACTGGGAATTTCAGTGGTAAGCAAAACCAGTCTTAATTTTTCAGGCAGATGACCCAAATGCCAAAGGATTGTATTAAATCACAGATACTTCTTTGGAGTGAAGTCTTCTTGGTGAGAGAGATAATTCCTCATGCAAAAAGGTCCAGACTATATTCTGAAAATTGGCCAAGTCATACTCGTGAAATTCAATGTGAATTGTAGATGTCCCTAATTGAGCCAAATTAATTCAAGAATTAACACCCCAGTGAAGATGTTGCAGACACTCAGTGGGAGCTACTGACCACAGCAGTGCACCAGATGCATCTGAAGTAAACAATACTGCTTTTCCAGAAAAGAAACAACTGGATTATAATTCTGCTGAACGTTACTTTCAAATCTGGGGTTTTCCCCTTTTGGAATTGAAAAATTATGTGGTCAGTTGGAAGCCTTTTGGATTTAGGAAAAGACATGTCTTGAAAACTCACAGAGGAAAGTACATTCTGTCGTTTGTATTTCTGAACTGACCTTCCCTGCAGGATCCATCTCTCAAAAGGGACACCCTCAAGTGTCCGAGGGAACCGCCAGAGAACCAGCCAGGGACTGCCCCATTTCTGAGCAGTGTTCTCTGGGATTTCAAATCCACTCTTTCCTCATTCTCAGCACAGGCAAGTTATTTTGTACAGCAGTTGTTCATCCGTGCCTCCCCTCGTGATCCCTCTGCCCTTTCTTTTGGCAGCTTCACCCCTAAAATCCCCTTTGCTGCTCAGATCGATTTGTGCTGGGGCTTCTCCCCAGAGCTTTGTGTTCCCACTTTCCTGACACTTATCACAGCAGCCCCTCCTGCAAAGTGCAGGTCCCATCTATAATTTATGTATTTGCCTCTCAGAACAACCACGGGGTTTTATTAGGTGCTGTTCTCACTCCAGCTTCGTGCCTTGGTCCAGGGAAATCCACTTTGACTGGACTTCTGTGCATTTCTGAAGACCTGCATGAACTGGTGGTCACAGGAGTTGATTCAGCTTCAGCTGAAGTCTGAATTCAGCTACTGAACTCAGGATGAGCAAGATTAGGCATTTTAGGAAGAGAACGTGCCCATCAGCCTGCATTTAGGGAGTATTCTGGGATGCTGCTTCCTGTGTTTGAAGCACTCCCTTTTCTGAGACAAAATGTACTGAGGAATGAGCCCTTGAAACTCTGTCTGTGTGAAATAAACAAATACTCTGTCTTCTGGAGTCAAATTAGTGATCATTTTATTCCTTTTTTTCCTCCCCCTTAATTGCTTACTTCCATTTTCTCCTGATGGAACACTTGAAATGGAGTTGTTGGTTAGAAATGCAAAAAGTGGAAGCGAAAACTGTGCAACTCAGACTGTGTTAGTGCTCCACATTCTAACTCTGACTTTTAGTTTTGTAACAACCATTAGTGGAAGGACTGACACACAGTAGAAACCCAGGGAAAAAAGTGTCAGAATAATTTCTTGCTCTTCTCTTTCTCTTCCCCTGCACCTACAAATGAAGTCTGAGATTACATCAGCCAGGAAAAAATAGAATCAAGGGGGAGAGATGTGATGGAAATTCCTATAAAATCTAGTCTGTGATTAGAGGTATCATAAAGTGTATGAAGAAACACAGGGGATTGCCTGGAGTTTTCTTTGAACTCAGAGGCATCGACACAGGGCGGGGCAGACCTCTGTACTCTTTGTGAAGTGCCAGTCTTTTTGGATATATTTATTACAGAAAAGGGAAAAAATATTACACGCATTTCTCCAAGTGAAAAAGAGACAGGCTGGGTAGTGTGTTTTGAACCAAGACACAAAAGCAGTGTGTCCTCTAGATTCATGAGCTAATTAAAATCTATAATGCAGGGAGTACCAAGAGAGAAACCAGCAAATTTTACATATTCTGTTAATGTCTAACACTGAGTGTGATTTTGTGTCTCAAAGATCTGTGCAGGGTAGAACTGAAAAGAAATTGAGCATAGCATGTTTTACTCTACTAAATTGTGAAAGCAAATATTTCTGTGTCTAGGGCTGGTTGTGAAGAGAGAGTTCTCCCTTCCATGGGAAATAGGAGAATGGGGTAATTGGCAAAGTTCTTGGCAATATGAAGCAGCATGCCCCTGAAATCATTATGGTTTTGGACATCACCCATGGCTTTAGTTCTGGGAGTTCCACACCTGGAATTAATGCTCAAAGAGACCATTATTTTCACTGTGTGAGTGGTGATCAAATACGTTGTTGCTGCAAATATGAAAATCACCTGCTATCCTTGCCCTGAGAACGATGTCCCCTGGCTCTGTTTTACCTCCTGAGTAACTGTGTCCCTTCCAAAGGGCACAGAGCCTTCCCACTCTCCCAAATTCATGTGGCCTGGGGGCTCCAGCTGCTGCTGTGACCCCATGGTGGCACCCAGGCAAAGTGGATCAGGGTCTGTAATTAACCTGGGCAGGTTTCGGAATTCCAGCTTGGAAGTTGTCATAAAGTGTCAGATTCTCAGTGTAGAAAGAGATACTGGAAGTTTGGCTGAGGACATGTGCTGCTCTACTAGAAGAATTTTCTGCCTAAAATTCATTCTTTCCTTCCAAAAAGGACTATCAAAAGGGAACACTAAAGAGTTTTGACAAAGCTGATGACAGTCAGAGCTTTCCTAGGGAGTTCTGTGGCAGAAGATTCCTCGTTTTGCTGCAATTCTCCGTGGTGGTGCTTACATTTATTGGCTTAGTGTACTCGATAAAGGGTTTTTTGGTTTGTTTTGATGCTTGTTTGATCTTTGCAACTCCAGTTTTTGAGACCGATCAACATTCCAGGCCGGCACTTTCTGCGGAGTCTCTTGCAAAGACCCGGCTGTATCCTTCCAAAAGAGTTGGCTGCTCAAACACAGCGTTCCAGAATTGTCCATCTGTCTCTTTGATGTCTTCCTCAGGCTGCTCCTCCTCCTTTCTCATTTCCATGCTGATGTCAAATTGTTTTTAGGGATAACATCCGAGCAGCCCGGGCACGTCCATCCCGCAGGATGCTCGGGACATCCAGCGCCTGTGTTATGGAAATGCGGGAGGATCGCTGCTCGAGAGGCTGCTACAAACAGGTACTGATTTAATGGAGAGCTCCAAGATTGAAAGGGGTTTGCCGAGCCCGGTGTGCGGGGAATGTTAAGGAGCCCGTTCCCGTCATCCCTGCTGTACTTCCCATTCTCCTCCTTTTCCAAGCCAACCTGGATGCCAGGAACTGCCTGCTAAGGAAAACCTGAACCCAAGCTGGAATCAGTCTGGCCGCAATCAATGCAGAGCAGCTCATCATTTCTATTAACTGAATGAGCTTTTCT
>VYXC01002451.1:13801-37332 GCA_013397175.1 Platysteira castanea | reverse complement strand
TTTCCTTTTCTTTTTTTTTTTTTTTTTTTTTTTTTTTTTTTCTGCATCTGCATCTCTTTTGAGGCTGGAACCCCTAAGATATCTAGAATTGAGTTAACTTGAAAACTTCGGGTTATGCGCTTGAAAGAAAAAAACTTTATTCTTTCCAAGAGGAACATGAAGGTAATGCATATTTAAATAACAAAAATACATGTCTAATGCATAGCTTAACATGCAAGTTTAGCTCTTGGAGCGGTGAAAATGTGAATTAATGCCATTTTAAAAAATTACTAAAATGGTAAAAGTCCTATTAAAGGGAGCTTACTGGAGTCAAGGAATTCCTGCTCCCGTCAGTTTTGGGATTAGAGCCAAGCTAAACCCACAGGTGTCTGGAGGTTCACAGGAAAACACAAATGATCACTGCAAGAGCTCTTTAGGTTCAAAGAGCCAGTGCAGGGTTTGGCTCAGCAAGTCCACAGTCTTGACTTTAACTCTTGTTCAAAGAGATCCAAAAGTGCCTTTGCCATTGGGCTCTTCATTTCCACCAAACACCATTGATTTGTGGAGTTTGGTTGTAGACACGAAAATACACTGAATAATCCCATATTCTGGAGGGGGTCCCGTGGGTTTTAGTGACCCATTCAGTGCAGGGGCTGTTGATGTCACCCACGGGTGAACAAAGTGGTTTGAATTACCTGATAATAAAACATAAAAGAGGATTTTCCTTGATATTTTATGGAACATTTGCTTTTGTTTCTAAATCAATTTGGTTTTATAAGCAGTTTGAGGGATCATATCCCTGTCCACGATTATTTCTTCTGAATAAATCCAGAATCCCAGAACAATTTGGGTTGAAGGGACCCTAAAGCCCATCAGTGCCACCCCCTGCCATGGGCAGGGACACCTCCCACTGTCCCAGGGTGCTCCAAGCCCCGTCCAACCTGGCCTTGGACACTGCCAGGGATGGAACATCCTAACAAAAACGTCCATTGCAACTCTACTTGTAAAGGGAAGTTTTCTAACTTGTTGCGTCCCTCAAAATAAATCAAATATCAAAGCTGAGCATTCAGCGCTGGAAAAAGTAGTCTGGGTAGTAAAGTGTTTCACTCTATTAAAACTTTTTTTGGTACCACATGATACAGGAAATTACTGTTTTTGTGAGTTTATTGAGTTTTTAATCTTGCAGTGTTTCTTCAACTTAAGTAAATACACTGAAGTATTTAACTACTTCTGAATTCCAAGGGATTTGACACTCCCAAGTGTAATTTCAGCCTTTTAATATTTATAAATATTTTATAAAAATACAGAATATACCACGGTTTAATTACTTAGGATGACTTACCCACTCTCTGAGAAGTTTTCTACAATTATTATCCACTTTTATCACAGAAAAATGTTGTTACATCAAGAACGATGATCTCTACCTCCACACTTTTATTTTATTTTATTTTATTTGCATCTTCTTGTTTTCCTCACCATCCTTCTCAGCCTCATCCTAATGCAAATCAAGGAGCTAATTTGCATGCAGTACTTCAATTTCAAGCCTGGTAAGATGACACTGTTAAATATTTGCACTGTGTATTTTTATCAGCAGATTCTTCATCAGCCACATATTTCTGCAGCAGCGAATTTCAGCTAAAGTCAATGGGCACAGGTTTCTAACTGCCACAGAGAATTTCAGTTTTCTTCCTGACCGACCTGCTTAGAATAATTAGCTTTTTTCCTTATGCTGAGCTGACAGCTACCTGGGAAACAGCAGGTACTCTCAATGTTAATAATGCTGTGCAGCCCAAGGCCTTTTTCTTTAAATTCTTGCATAAAGAAGATTGCAGCAAGTCATATTTGTTGAATAAATTGTGAAGATGTCTCAGCTTAACAGAATCAGAGACGAAATCAAAATACACAAAGCAAGGACCACAGGATTAATATTATATTTTCCCAGAGGCTTTGGTTCACCAAGTGCTTGGTTTATGGTGATGAGATCTGTAAACGATTCCTGGTTAGTGCTTGGGCATGAATCAGAGATGACCCAGCAGAGGGGTCTGTGAGGGTGGCTTGGCTTTAGACAGGAGCGTTCTCCATGGCCAGGGGATGGCTCAGCACAGATTCTCCACCGGGTGGGGAATCCTCAGGGATGAGTTGAGTGGCTCAGGGTACACCCTGCTCGTGCTGCAGCTGACAAAGGGCCTGTAGCCAAACAGGCTCTCTCTGAGCCCCTGGGAGAGGAAAGGGCCCTCAGGAGCGACTCTCACGGGTTATCTGGGAAGTTCCTGGACCACGCCACAGTTATCACCTCGTCTGGTTTTTCCCAGGACCACGGGACTGCTGCTGGCCCACACAAAACACGGCTGCTGCTCCTGCCCTCGCTGCCATCGTGTCACTCCCGCTCTTACACCCCCTGAGTGTTCACCTGAGCATTTGCATCAAACCCTACATCAGGTTAGAGTAGGAATTAGGAAGAAATCCTTGACTGTAGAGGTGGTGAGGCCCTGGCACAGGTTGTCCAGAGAGGTTGTGGTCTCCCCAGTCCTTGTAAACACCAGGTTGGACGGGGCTTGCAGCAACCTGGGATAGTGGAAGGTGCCCCTGCCCGTGGCAGGGGATGGGACTGGATGAGCTTTAAGGTCTCTTCCAACCCAAAGCATTCCAGGATTCTCTGATCAGAACTCTCTGCTGAGTAAATCCACACTAAGTCTTGGTGCTGCAGTGCAGTGTAAACCCACAGCATACGCACATTTAGAGGAGAGGACAATTTACTACTCCAAAATCAGTGCTACATAAAACATTTTCTGAAAGCAAGTTTGGAAAGCTGTTTGCTACTTTGAGCATGTCCCAAAGAAGTAAACTCAGTATCCCGAGAGGCATTGCACAGTTCTGGAGAGCTGTGAGGTGTAACAGGGACAGGAAGGTTCCATTCCAGAGGGAAGCACATGGAGCACTCCTGAAGGCCTCGATTCTACCATTACAAAGACTTTTCCCTTGTATTTTTGTAACAATTATCTAATGATTCCCAGCCCATATGCTTGTACCAGATGTCTGAATCTTCACAGGCCAAATCATATTTATTCCTTCAGACAAACCACTTCATATTACTTAATAATAATTCTCAGGATCATTATTACCATTCTCATCACTTCAAATCCAAACACAGCAAATATGATGAATAACACACTTCAATTTTTCCCCTTGATTAATGGGCTGTGTGTGTGCACAAAAACACTTTAGTTTGGAAGATGTGATTTCCCTGGTAAAGCCATTGCTAGCCTGATCTTTCCTGGAGCACTTTCCCTGCACCATGGAATGACTGGAATTCTAAAGTGCAAGCACCCAAAATGAAACTTTTCCACGGTCCATTCTAATGGTATTAATTGCCATTTCTCAGCATTTCGTTGTGTCTTCTCATCACTGTTAAGAATTATTACTCTTGAAATACTTGTGGAATACCTGTAAAACTCAGAACTTTAATTTGCATCACACTTGGTTTGTACTTCAGTCCCTAAGAACTTTCTTGCCCTTTAGCAAGCCAAAAACGCCCTGAACAATGAAAAACTGGAGTTTTGCTATATTCCAGAGCCAAAAAGAAGAGTTAACAATGCACAATGTAGATAAGGTTGTCATTACTCTTTGACAGTAAATATTGCTTTGTGCTGGGTTACCTGCTCTGATAAGGAGCAGAACCTCCCAGCAGCAGGATCCTGATAATGATCCTGCCTTTACCCAGTGCCTCTCATCTCAGCAGCTCTGAACTCGGCTGCAAAAGCTGCACACAGACAATGTCATCCTTTCCTGAAACGCAGCAAAGACTGGAATGTGACTGTCCATTAAAACAGGAGTGAACTGCAGGTACAGTGAGAACAGGCGGTGCAATCCTCCTGCCAGGGCCTGCAGGAGGGGAGGAGGCCACAGCTTTTAACCTTGTTTTTCAAAGCATTTTGACTGCTTTCCATCACCCCAGTCTCTTGGAACCTGTTTGGATCACAACAGCACGCACTTTGATCAGAGTAAAAATGGAAATACCACCATGATGGCTTGGTTCAATACAAATTTAGAAAAATTATCACTTTCTGACCTGTATATCCCATATTTACCTTTGTATCAGTGTATCCATTTCCAGTTTGATGTTCTGCAAACCAGTGTCAGTGCATCTGTACATAAACAGTGCTTTTCACTTCCATAAAATCACAGAATCCCCAAATGGTTTGCATTGGAAGGGACCTTAAAGCTCACCCCATCCCACCCCCTGCCACAGGCAGGGACAATTCCATTGTCCCAGGCTGCTCCAAGCCCTGTCCATCCTGGCCTTGGACACTGCCAGGGATCCAGGGGCAGCCACAGCTTCTCTGGGCACCCTGTGCCAGGGCCTCCTCACCCTCACAGACAGAAATTTCTTCCCAATATCCCATCTAATTCTCCCTTCCTTCAGCTTAAAGCCATTCCCCCTGTCCTGGCCCTTGTTTCATTAACAATTACAGTTACGTATTTGCCTCTGTATCTTTTATCAGAAGTCATTCCAGCATTTGTCCAGAGCAGTCCCAGACTACCAGGTCTTTTTTCAGTGGATTTCTAGGGAGGTTTTATTCCAATTCCTCTTGGTACCCTTCTCATCTACAAGCACTTATTGATTTTTAGAGCCAAACCAACAAGTAAAAACACAGGAGAGGGAAATGGGAATAGCAAAGAGGCAAAATGGAAGACAAAGGAGGTTGGAAATGGGACAGGCTTTAACGAACCCTGCTTTAACAAACCCTGCTTTAACAAACCATGCTTTAACAAACCCTGCTTTAACAAACTCTGCTTCTTTGCTGGTTACCAACTGGTTCTATCAAGACAACCCTTGGTAGATCACTATAAATTTTAAATCAAAAAAATAAAGAGACCATACCAGTGCATGACTGCACTGTGATCTAAAGTGTCCCTCAAGAATATTTCCTAATTAAACTGCTTGATCAGTTTTATTACCTTAATCAGTGCAGCCAGCCTGCAGGAGGTACTGCCACTTCTGTATCAAGGATCCTGCACTGCAACAGTGGATTTATTTCCAGAGCTGTCTCTCTCTCTCTCTCACCAGACTGACTTTTGGGCCAGGTTTACCTGTGTGAGGTTCACTAAGACGAGTTTAACCTCAACCAGCTTTAGGACACGTATTTCAGAAAACTTAAAACCAAAACCTGCTCTTCTTGTGTTTTATGATACAAGGGGTACTGACAGTCACTGGGATTGAAAACAACGCAGATCACAGTGCATCCAGTCTGTAAATACCATGGAATCTCTAATTCTTCAGGAAAAATCTCAGTTAATGCCCCATTCCTAAGATTATTACAGGAGATTAAGGAAGACAACACAGCTTTTTTCAAATGTACAATTTCCAGTACTTTTGAGGCATCATGTGAATTTATCTCAGAGCACAACTGATCATCTAGCTATGCAAATCAAGATTATTTGCCAAAAAATCTTGACTACAGGAAGTGGTAAAATGACCTTCAGACCAAAATAATATGAAATAATCTTACCTTCAAACTCCTCCACTCTTCTTGGATGTTTTTTAGAAACCTTGACAGTTTTTAACTATCCAAAGAATCATGGTTCCTGTTTCAAACTGTACTTGGCCAATATTTTAACATATCCACTACATGGTGCCTTTTTTTTTCTTCTGAGAAATCTGTGGGTTTTCTCTGCACCAAATCTCAATTATGCAAATTCTGTTATCATTTTGGGAATGCTTAGTCATGGAGCCTCATTACCATGTTTTTGGGGATGGTAACTGTGGAGTGGAGGAAGATGGTGGCTCCAGAAGAACTAGTGATGGTCTGACAGACAAATATAAATTATTCTGGGATGTTCTGAACTGCTACAAATTGGTAATAATCATGTTATCAGGCATGGATGCCTACTAGGGTTAACCATAGGTGCAGTTTATTTTCTTCTGCTCTTCCACCACTGTTGGTTATTTCACGAGGAGGACAAACAGAGACTGCTCCAGGATGGCTTTAACACTGTGCTATAAGGTTTAATTTTGTCCTTTTATGTGACAGCCTGCCAGTTTGCAGGCAAAAAAATGGAAATATTGTCCATCATTTTCCCCTGGAAAGATGGGATATTAATGAGACTTGAAAGAATAATTTGATGAGAATTTCAGCAATTCAAATCAAGTTTGACATTGGAGGGTGAAAGGAAAGCAGAGAGCACTGGGGTGAGTCCTGGCAGGCTGAGATTGCACGGAAGAACTGGAGAGCTTTGGTTCACTTGGAATTCCTGCCTGGATGTCTGACATGGCAGCTGGAGAGCCATCAAACACATCATGGGATATTTAAACCCCTTTGATAACATGGCAAAGGTTATGTGGAATTAACTCATTCCAAAAGCCAGCATTCCTCATCTATCAGCGTCCTTGTATTGCAAAAGTTGAACATAAAAGAAAACGGAAATACAGAAAATGTTTTAAGAAGAAACTCTGCTGTTTTGATACCAGAGGAGACCTTATTAATGAAAGAACTACAGAACTACCTTCAGATAAATAAAATGTGATGGGAGGGGGACACAGAGAGCCATCTACAGTAAATGGGGAATAGAAAAGCTTCTTTCCACAAGCTGAGTGATATTGATGGCTCCTGGAATGATTCACAGATTGTATTAAAACACTTTCATTGAAGAATCATTTGAGCAATTTGGTTTCTAGTTAAAGTATTGCCTCATTGCTGATATGCAAATAATGATTGCTGCTGCCGCAAAAGGCATTGACAATTTGGCCTGAGAATTATCAGATAAACAAGAAATAGTTAATATTATGTCCCAGTGTATCATTCTTTCAGCACGTGATGGCTTCCTTAGCACATTTCCTAATGTTTTTAAGTCCATTTATGAAAGCCTTGAGAAGGGTTTTCCTCCATTCTTCTGAGAAAATTTTAGTTTTTTAAACTTATCCTTTAAGTTTATCTTTCTTTTTCTATCCTGTGTGGAAACTTCCCATCTATTATTCTAATTTATCTTTTTAATTACTCAGATAATTATTTGCTACATTTTTTGATGGCTTATTCACTAGCCCCCTCTATTCTCCAGAATTTATTTCTTCAAGAACAGCATTGCTGAGCTACTGCCCTACATGGATCCATTTCTTTTTACGTGAAATTCAAGTGAATATTCTGAACTCTATTGGTCCTGGACTTCTCTTACATTACTCTGCCTGTTCCCTCCAACCACATGATACAAATGCAAATTTCAAGGGTTTTATTGTCTGCTTTGAGTATCTTTTTCCTCTGTAAACCACAAAGTTGGGGGTTTTGCATAACTAAGGGAATTTCTCACTGTGGCTTGGAAATGAACAATTGAAATCTCTTGACAATGGGCAATTAAAATCTCTCCTTGCTGTTCTGTAATTGAGGGCATTTTCATGATGAGCTCATTGTCGATGCTGAGTGATCAGTAACAGACCCTACAGAGGACTTTCCTGGATTTAGGAATGTGCCCACAGCAGCACATTCCCGTGTAGTGTAAGATCATGGAATCCCAGGATCGTTTGGGTTGGAAGGGAGCTTAAAGCCCATCCCATCCCACCCTGTGCCATGGGCAGGGACACCTTCCACTGTCCCAGGTTGCTCCAAGCCCCATCCAGCCTGGCCTTGGACACTTCCAGGGCTGGGGCATCCATAACTTCTCTGGGCATCCTTACCCATTGGAAAGGATTTCATAAATAGATTCCTCTGCTGAACCTCCCTCACATCTCCCAGGGAAGCAGCATCTCATAGTCCGAAAGACAACTGAGGAACACCCAGGATATTCACAGGAGATTTTAACAGAGAATCAGTGAAACAGCAACATTTGCCTTCCTCCAGCTGCCCCTTAAAGCCCCCAAGAGCTGTGCTTGGCTTCTTGAGGCCGGTGGTTTTCACCTCCCCTGGGATTTTGGATGTACTTCACTTCCAAATCACTGCTTCCTCTCCAAGATATTCAAAGGTAGAAAATTTTTGATGTTAAATGAACAAATTCCTTCACAATCTGATGCTTATTGTCCATCTCGTTATGAAAAAGACAAGAAAAATGTTGCTGGAGAGGCATGTGAGTAAACATGAGGAGAGAGACAAAAAAGGAATGGGGGAAGCTGGTGGAGAGAGAGAGAAGTAAAACATGCCTTAGTTCAGGTGGTCACTGGCATGTCTGAGCTGTCAGGCTGACACCGCTGCCTGCCTGCACTCAGAGAGAGTTTTCCATGTGAAAGAAGCAGATGTGCCAAATGAATCCTTTCGAGAGCTGTAGTAGGTTCAGCACACTGATACAACACACAGTTTCTGCCTTAAGAACTCCTGAAATCTGCACAGATTTTCTAGGCTTTGTTTGATGTTTAGAATGAAAAAGATGGACATATTTGTAGGGAATAAAGATGAATGCATTTTGTAAAATTACGGGCTGCTACGGTTTTATTTCAAACATGCCACCTACGTTAGAACTAAAAACGCTCCACAGTCTTTTTATAATTCATCTCTGCTGGAAAACAGTTGGTGGAGAATTTGAGTAGGAAAACCCAAACATTGCATTGGCCTTGAATCCTCCTGAGCACTTCTCTGCAGAGGGTCAGCAAGGACATGTTTTGGGAGCTGTTTGAGTGTTAGTTAATCAGAAATAATTTCATTTTGATTCATCACTAGAGCCCTTCACCAATACAACCTCATAATTTTTTCATCTCTCTGAATCCTTTAGGAGTAACTCCTGAACCTCCACTTTCCAGCTCCTGTCCTCACTGCAATGGCATCAGGGAAGAGAAAGTCAAGTTTACCAAAAAACCTAAACTGCAAAAGTAGCAATTTCAATTAGTAAGGCAAAGCAGCATGTAGAAGATATCCACAAAATTGCTCTGAGTGGAGAGGATGAATGTAGGTTATTGCTCAGCAATATTTGATACTACTGTGGTTTATTCAGTAAAATGCTTCATTTAATATCAAGTGTCACTAATTTGAGCAGCAGAGCCACAACCTCCATTTCTGTCAGCGTGGCAGGACAGCAGCTCTGAAAGAATGGCATGAAAAGGATAAACTCTGTCTGTTTTAGCCGTGAAATCTTAGTAGGTGTTAAAACAATTTTGCAAGAGGACAAATCGCAGTTTAATTTTGCTTTCCTTTTTTTTCCTTCACTGCAGAGAGAAATGCAAGACATTGAGCCCATCAGAACAAGATGGAAGGAGATTTCTCAGGCAGGATTATTTCTTTACCCAAGCACAGCGTACATTTAGAAGCCTTCCTCGAGGACAGGCCCAGGAAACACGGAGCTGCCTTCCCATGGGTTCTGAGACAGGATCTGGAACAGAGCTTTGCCTGGCACTCCCCCATCCAGGCAGTGTTTTCCATGCACTGAAATGATATTCATAACGTATTTTTCTGCACAATGCAATGTTTCCCAAACTGCCTTCCAGTCCAGGAAGTCAGGAATCCTGCAGCACTGGGATGTTCTGCTCTTTTCCTAGGAAATCCACATTTTCCAAACTGGTAACAGTGTTACACACAAGAGTTCTCAGTGTTAGGGCACATGGGCTGATGTCAGTCCCGCCAAAGGAAGGAAAAATTTAGAAACCAGAATGAGTGGGGCAAGAAATTCTGGGAAGAAACCATGAAAGCATCTTACTGCTGAGCAGGATCCAGTGTGTGCAGTTTCCTGACATACAGCGTGGTCTGAAAGTGTCATCCACAGGAGCAAACTCATCCTGAATTTTGCTTCATAAGATTAAATACTGAGAAATAATGGAGAGCTGGAGAAGGTTGAGCTCTTCTGAATTTGCATTGCCACTCTGCCCTCCCTGGGATGGTCAGGACTGGGAGAAAGTTGGGGATTTTGCATAATTTTAACACATGGTAAAGGTTACAAGGCACAGCAATGCATTGTCTGACTGCTGATATTAAGCTGCAAGACAATAAAGTAAATTTCTTTACATAATGACGTGAAAAATTAGTTACGCTTGATAAATGTGACTTGAGAGACTTTCATTGAGCTCAGACTTTTCTCTGGGAGCAGAATTACATTTCTTAAAAAGGTCTGAACGTATCTGCTTTATAGATTGGGAAATTTCAGAATATAGTCCTAAATAACCTGAAAATAAATACAGACCATTAAATTGCTAAATGTTGCTGAGATCTTTAATGGAGACAGTGCAAATCCAGTTGGTTTGTGGAAGATATATAGCCCAGTTTCTAATTGATCCTCAAAGAGGAGTTAGTGAAGATGAGGTAATAGTGATAGGGATGCGGAAATACCTTAGCCAAAATAATTTCCATAGAGAATTAGAGATAGACTTGGTTTAGGGAGGTCTTTGTACAATATTTAGCTGTGGGCCAGGTGGCCATGACCCCGGCCATGGCTGCAGTTACTGGGAGGGCACAAACTGGAGCCATGGGCTCAGCAAAGTGTTTTGTTGTCCCTCCAGGCTGCCAGTGATGCACAAGCTGAATTAAAAGTGGTAACAGTCAAAGCCTTGAGGGCACTGGCTCTTAGTAACCTTGCCAGTCTTCTGAGCTCTGTTTGATACCTTAACCTCTTGGGAAGGGAGGAATGGGCCTTTTGGGAATGTTGGTGGAAGTGGAGCAGGTCTGTGTTTGCTTCTGGGGCTGCAGCTCTGATGATCTCCAGGTCTGCTGCTCTCCTTGTGAAACACAGCAGGAAGAATTCCGAGCTTTAGACATTTGGACATCATCTCCCATGGTTTTTCTTGGGAATATAAACTGTGAAATATCCGGGAGGAAGTCAGAGCTATAATCTCTTTGAGACTGTTTCACATTTCAAAGATGGGGATGATTCCCATGCAAGAAACCATCCCCAAGTCTTGTCTGAGTGGGTAGAGGCCTTGAGAGGACATTAGGTCACACTGCTGGGGACAGGCTGGGCACAGAAGCTCTTCCAGAGGGATGTTGGAGCTCTTCTTAATTGTATTCAAAACCTCCTACAAAGGGAATGGCCAAAGCTGCCTGGACAGCTCATTCTAACACTTAACTGTGCTGAATATTGGGAACCTGTTCCTTGAAATCTGACCTTTAGCACTTATATTGCAAAGCTGTCAGCTCTGAGGTGGGCTCTGCTGACCCTTTAAAAGTAAATAGTTTACAGCACTCATCAGTTGTTCACAAAATTCATTACTGAGAATCATTAAAGTCCGAAACTTGTAAGAGAAACCAGGGAGGAATTGCAGCCAATTCTGATTCAGTGACTTCCTAGAGACAACTGGAAATGTGGTGCCAGTGGAACACAGGAATCCAAGGGGGAGCCACAACAGCAAATTGTTTGTTTCAGTCATACAATTGGTGAGACCAGAAGGAAAACGATGAAACCTTTACTTTAGAACACTTAGGAAATTGAACACTAATTCTGCATTTCTGGCTCAGGTCTCTTCCAAGCTTATCTGTCTTCAGAAAGAGCTGAAAAGATGCTATAAAACCTACATTTTTCTAAATAAGGGATGACCTCGGTTATCTACTCCAGTTTCAAACTGCATCTCGTGGAACTGTGTTCCGGCATTCTGGGATTCCGAGGTCAGGAAGGGGGATCGGGGAAGCCAAGGATCACCCAGCTCAGCACCCCCAGGGCTGCTTTTGCAGGAGCCCATTGCACCCAGCTGTGCTCCCAGCACGTTCTGAGGTTTGGTACCCAGGGTGTCCTGCACGGAGAGGAGGCTCCCCGGCTGGGACACGGTGCTCCAGCACAGGGGGTGATCTAACGGGAAGCAAAGGGAGAGGGAGAGGGGTTTGCCGGAGCCCGGCGTGATGGGAATGTTAACAAGTCCTCTCACGTCATCAGCTTCCCTGCTCTCCACTCCCTCCCTCCCTGCCTTTCTCTTTTATGAGCCAGCCTGAAATCAGGGAATTACATGCTAAGGAAAACCCTTCAGCTAAACATATAATTATTCTGCACAGGATCAGTGCAGCACAGTTAATCAGTTTACCAACTGAATTAATTTTTATTTTTTTATGTTTACATCTCCTGTTGAGGGTGCAGAAATTCTAGATTTAAAGGGGAAAAAATGGCTTGCAGTTGTGAAATGAGTATCTAGAGCAGGCTATTTATTAGGAGAGAAACCTCCACTGCAGGCTGTTTTAGCAGACAAACCTGTCAGTCCCCAGGACTTTGACTCACGGACTCTGTGTGGAGTTATTACAGGTACTTAAGGAATAGCTGGTTTCCCATTTTAATTTTCAGCTGTTCAATAATGCTGCATTCTCCGAAAGTCGCAGCTGTATTTCATTGCATTGTATTTCATTTCATTTCCTTGGACTGCTTTGAAAAGTGAGTATTTATTTGGACAGAGGTGTCACTTCCCTGTAAATGGGTTCACATTTTAAATGACCTACTTGTAAACTGCTCCCCTTAGGAAGTACAACACCTCCACTGCTCTTGGTTGTAAAAGTACAGAGAATACCCTTCAGATGCTGCCTCCAATGGAAACACAAACTACCACTCCTTCATTAATTCAGTCAGACATCCTATCTCCCCTCTGCACCCCAAGCCCCCAGATTCTGAACAGGACTCCCCTCCTCAGTGCATCCCAAAATAGATGGGTTTGGGTTTGGAGTGCTCACTGATAACCTGTAAAGTGTCCCTGAGTTTCACAGGGAGCTCCTGAGCCAAAAACTAACCAAAGTCTCCAGGTAAAGCGTTCCAGATGCACATCTGGGAGGGCAGTTTGTCCTTTACTCACCTTAACATGCTAAACCTAACCCAAGGCAAAACTGATCATTTAGAAACCTCCCGGATCCCCAGTGCACTGGTGAGCTGTACGGGGAATGCTTTTCCAGTGGGGCCACAAAGGAATCTGAGCAAGGCAAAGGTTTTTCCAAAGGTACCTTTTGGGTCCATGGTACAAACGCCCAGGAAAGCAGGTTAAGTTATGTAAGAAATGGGTGTATACCGGGGAAATACCTGAAAACCATTTAGAGATGTTTAAAGTTTTGGGAAATTTGGGGGGAAAAATGAATACTGACTGAAAACTGCTGCTAAAAATACCTTCCCAATTAATGTTTTCAGCTCCTTTGAAACCTTCCCTGTTAACCACAGTGCCTTCTGCTGTATCTGCTAAACTTCACAGAATATTTTTGCATAAAGACAGTTTCTTTAACACAAAAGTATCCAGAGTTTTAACTTCTAGATCCTCTGAAAGCCTCAGGAATCAATTTCTCCAGACTTGCATGGCCTTTTCAGGTTGTCCACACCATCAGATGCAGTTCCCTAATTGAATTCCAGTTGAATGCGTTCCCAAGAAAGGAACTGTGGATAAATACAAGATGCCAAGTTGTCATTACAATGTTCCTTAAAGACTACCAATTTTTACTTTTTTGGCAAGTAACATTTCCTAAAGGAAAAGAACAGAAGGGTGTCTCCTCTTGAGGGAGGGCTCAGGCTGCAACTGCTGCTCCCATCGGATGCTGTAACCAGGACACATTCTGGGGACCTGGGTCTCAAACCATTAACATCATTTTTGTGGCTTCTTTTCATCTTCTCTACAATTATTTGATGCTTCTTGTACTCAGTGCTAGTTAGTTTCAAAACACGGGCTTTGCTAAGAGATTTTAGCAATAAGTTAAAATGGCTTCAATGAATATGATAAATGCAAGTTTTAAAAGCGTGTTGCTGTAATTTCCCGGTGAAAAATGTTATCATTTACAGTCTCCACCAATAAAACTAATTGCCTACATATTTTTAAGCCCCCCAAAGGTATATTACTGTGGCAATATTTGTTACATTGTTTATTAACATGTTGCTATCTACAGTCAAGATAATACTCCTCATTCATGAAGGGGTAATTTTTTGAAAGTGTCTTTTAAATTTATGTTTTAGTGCTCTGAAAGAAGTGACCTTTCAGAATAGAAGAAATACATAAAAGCTACCTTATCACTGAAAATCACTGCCTGTGCAGACCTTCAGCCTCTCTGGCACATGGATTTAGCAGAGTGACTGTAACCAACGGAGCTGAGCTACAGAACACATGGAAATTACAGGCAAACAGTGGCCACACTTGGGCAATTTTTACAAAGCGAGGTAGTTACAAGTAGTTTTAAACTGATTCTGGTCTGCCTTTAGTGTGGTTTAGGTCTTTTCCTTGGCCGCAACTGAACCATGCATCTGCAAAGGTAAATGCTGGGATAAAAAGGGGGCTTGTAATATTAACTTGGGGAGAATGGACAAATGTGCACTTTCCTTTTTGTGAATGTGCAGCTCTTGTCACCAAGGAAAATATCCACGTTGTGAACTCTTCAATGTTCATTGCATTATCTTTGTTTATGCTTGAACACAGAGGCACAGCACTGCCAACGCTGCCTACTCCAGATATCCCTATGGATGGTCCCTGCGCAGTCTGGTATGGAAATCCAACTGTCAGGCAACTCCAGACATCTAAAAACCTGCTGCTTGTATGACCTTCCTCCACTGCACATCATGGATTACTGTTCCCCGGGATGTAATTAGTTTGCATCAGAAAGGATAAAAAAGTAGCAGGAAGTATTTTTAAATTTAGCAACAAGTATTCTACACACTCTGACACTTCATTTACATTATAATTCAAGTAATGAGTTAAAATAGCAGAGTGGTCTGTCCACTTGTTAACTCTTTTGTGTGCTGAGAATGAAGGCGTGGATCAGAAAACTCCTGTGCACGTACGTTAGGATTTGATATCACCTAATGACATTGGAGCCTGGGAATCAATCCTACATCTAAAGGTTTCAGGGTCCATCCCAATGACCTGTTCAAGCCCTCCCAATTATCCCAAGTTCCCAAACACCCGAGAAACAAAGTACATACATTCCCCTAGACATCGTTTGCTTCACAAGACTCCGTGCTTGTAAAAGAATAATTAGCTGATAATGGCAACGTGTCTGATGAGCACCAAAACAGCCCAGTTTCAGTGAAGTGTGGAGATGTAGCTCAGCAAAATGAGATCAGAACCATTCCCTTATTAATGAGAATACTTTGAAAGCTTTAAGGACATTAGAGTGGGCATCCAATTCGACCCTCCCATAAGTTCACCACATTATAGGAATCATTTCCATGAGTAACCTGCACCTCAAATTTGCACCTCTTCTCCTTATATAACAGAGATCCCCCGTGGCAGGAATTATTTGTCTCAGAGACAGACAGCTCATCAGAAGCCCTGTATAACAACACTAATGCATCCCACTGTGGGAATACGTTCTCCCCCCACTCCGGAGAAATTTAAACCACTTATCATCAGGAACAACCCCTCGCCCTCCCATCCATCCCGGTCTGTTTGCAGCACAGCCGAGCATTGTCAGGCAAAACATGTCATAGCTGACGGCTGTGTTGTGCAACTGCGAATGTGCAGGGAAATCATCATTCCTGTCAAGTTATCCCGGCGAGTTTCCCCGCGGAGCCGTGCTCAGCCCTGCGCGGACGCGGAACCTCGGACACGCGGCTGGGCAGCCTGGACAGGGCAAAACACGTCCCTAAAGGAGCCTGGACAGAGCAGGACACGTCCCTAAAGGAGCAGGATGCCTCAGTCCAGCGCCTGGTGCTCCTTGTGGTACCCAAAACTACAGACAAGTGCTGCACAGCCACTGCATCAGATCACCTGATATGAGCAAACCAGACCTAATCAGGGCAAATTTAAAGCAGCCAAACATCCCGACGTTACCCTGTGCGAGGCATAATGGAGCCGTGAGACACAAACACTTTCTGTCTGCATTGTCCAACAAATGCAGTTGATCCCTGCTCCGTTCTCGGCAGCAATTCCCACAGCACAGCACAGCTGAAGCAGCCTCTCCTCAGCCCTGTCTCTGACAACTACTAGGCAAAGCAGCATAGGGATGATCAGAACTGAATAAACTCTTCCCAAAACAAAGAATGCGAGAGCACGGATGCAAATTGCCAGGATCCAAAGTACAGACAATACACGGCAATAAACGATCCTACCTTTCATCCAATCCACTACTTGCTTGGGCGTCCACTTGCTAATAGGTTCCATAACGAGAGCCATCATCAGATCACTTTATCATTCACACCAAAATCAGGGGAAAAAGGAGAGAAAAATTGTATCAGAGCATGGCTGGGCTACGAGAGCTGTCGGATTTTACAGTGCAGTTCAAAGAGAAGATGATGCTTTGTCCCTCCAGGTTCCTCCTGCACTGATTCAGTAATGTATAAAATTACACTGCTTGATCAGCTCTGGCACCTCCCCCACTGCACACAGCCTGCAACACCCGGAGCACCGAGCCAGGAAATGGTGCAGTACAGACTTACTTACCAAAGCCTCTGCCCGCCGAGCCACCGGCACGGATAAAACATGGCATTACACACGGAGCAATCCACGGCGGAGCTGCTCCGCACGCCGAGTTTGACGGAGCTGCTTTATTCCAACGAGCCCTGGGATCTTCATCAGGGAAAATGCCACTACTGTAACTTGATAGCAGATTGTCTTGGCTTCATTGTGAATATGCTGACTGTCACTCGGCTTAAAGTGAAGATAGAAACGTCAGAATATTGCCTGGCATCTGGCAAAATGCTGAGCATCTCCATCTTTACAAAGCAAAATGTTGCTGGAGTCTTGTACTATATAATCACGTAATTCAGAATGTCAAACACAGTATGAAAAGTCTTACCCAAGAAAAAAACTACTGGGAGAAAACTCTTTTTTTTTGGGCCACATTCAGAGACAGCATATCTCCTCCTATGAGCTGCTCATTTTGTAGTGAAAGAATGACAGCATTGAGGAGTCAATTTGTACTACTACAGCACTTTAGGATAGACAACTACAGCAAGTATTTTGACTCTCAGCACTGGGATCATTAGTCAATGTCTCCTTTTGTAATGAAGGAAAAAAATATTTTAAGTATTCCTAATCCCGGAATTCGCTACCCTTTTGGCAGATGAAGGTGAAAACATTTTAATGAGATGTGCCAAACAGCACTTTTTGGCCCATTTGTGACTCTGCACCTCATGCAGCACAAATTCTACATCCTGTGGCCAAGAAGGTGCTGCTGGCTCCAGGCTACCGTTTGAGATCTGCAGCCCCACTATGTTATTCTAAGGGGAGAAACTAAAGACTCCAGAAAAAAGGCAGAACAAAGCAGTCCCACCTTTCTCTTCAGTGTCTTTCATCTGTGTCTGTTTCTCCTGCACTGCTCCAAGCTCCCCCAGCACATCAGGGGAAGAGGATGGTATTGGTCCCACATCTGCTCCCCTCGGGGCTGGGTTAAAGTACCCAGGCTGAGATCTGTCCTCTCTCTCTCATATGGATGAACATGAAAAGCAATGGAATATTTATCAAAGAATCCCAGAATGGTTTGGGTTGGAAGGGACATAAAAGCCCACCCCATTTCAGCCCCCGCTGTGGGCAGGGACACCTTCCACTTGCTCCAAGTCCCATCCAGCCTGGCCTTGGACACTTCCAGGGATGGGGCAGCCACAGCTCCTCTGGGCACCCTGTGCCAGGGCCTCTGCACCCTCACAGGGAACAATCCTTTCCTAAAATCCAATCTAAACCTACTCTCTGGCAGTTTATTCTCTACTCTTTCAGGGCTCTTTTCTATATAGTTAAGGATGCAGACAGGCATCTTTCCCCCACTATAGCATCTCCAAAGAGATGTGCCATTCTCAGCTCAGTGATGCACTCTATCCTTTTTTACCTTTCTTTAGCTTTGGGAAATAGTGTGATTAGTATTCTATGATGTATTTGGAGTGCTCAGAGCACAGATCTTCTTTACAAAAGGATTCACATCAATTCTCCTTCAAGAAGGCTGAACAGCATGTCAGCTTCCTCTCTGAGTTTTGGGAGACCACTTTCAGTAGCTTTAGTTCTGTCTAAAGAGCTGTTTACAATGGACATAATAATGACAAAGCTCTCAAAGGCACAATACTTCTCTTTTTAGGCAACAGTGGGCTAGAATTGAGAATAAATATTTCTATTAGCTATTGGAAATTGTACCAGTTGTGTGGGGGTTATTCTTTCTTCAAATTCTTAATTTTTCAAGTTCAATAACAGCATGGAAGAATTTGAGATAAGCTATGTTGCGTACGAACTTGGTATTTTGACACATTTGCACAGAAAAAAAATCTTCATTCATGATTGTTTGGACTATTTTCCTAATTCCTGTCATTTGACAGACATTCTGTCAATGCCCCTTTGTCTCACATTTCCTACCCAGGCTTGACTGGGCATTTTTTTTTTATATATTTTGACATATTTTGGAAAGAGGATGAAGCCTGAATTCAAAGCCTATCAATGTCAGTGGGCATAATTCCACTCATTTAAATTGTCCTTGGATGACAAAAGAGGTCCCAAACTATTATTTTGGAATGAGAATTTCCATTTTCACAATGAGAACCCTCTAAATCTTTCACGTCCTGTTACTGAGGCTCCTCCCCCCAAAGATGGTTTGCATTTTCATTTATTCCCACTGCTATTCACTACCATGGTGCTGGCTCAGGCAGTAACTATAATTTGGCTGGAAGACCCTGGCTGTTAGATAAACTCCTGTGATTTTCCTTATTATTACCAGTTAGAGTTTGCCTGTATTCTGGGATTTTACAGCCTTCAGGACAACTGTCTATTTTTTTGTTCTACTTCTCGGAATAAAATATTCAAAGCTGTTTAAAAAACTCTGTTTCCCTCGTTCCTGATGATTTATTCAGGTTCATTCTCTGTTGTGAAGATCAGTGCACACGGCCCTGCTTTGTCACGAATCATTCCAACCCCAGGGAAATGTTCCTTCAACTCCTCTCATGGGTATGTTCAGCGTGGCAGCCCACGGGTGGTTCCACCTGGGGATTTCCTCTGCTTCTTCTTTTGTTGTTTCAAGAAAGATTTATTCCTCACACCCATGGGAACGTCACAGGAACACGGCAAGATCAGGAAAGGAGCCCACGACAGACCCTGGGACTCAGTGATGGATGCAACTGAGCACCAGAAAGGCCACACGGAGTCGAGACGTGTCCAGGCTATTTCTGGAACCACAGTTCCAGTCAGCTCAGAGCACTTTTTCATCCAGGTTGTCCACTCTGCCCGCTGAGGTAACGACTCTGGAATGAGTGATCATGGAACACACCCTCCCCTGCACTGAGCTGTCATCCTCACTCCTGACACGTCCCTGAACCTCCTCCCTCACCATTCCTGTCAGCCATGGGTCACTGCAGACGAATCAAGTCTCAAAAGTCACTACACAAGGAAATTTTTTTAAAAATAGGCAAAACTATATAATTCCTACATCTATGCCATGTGTTTTTCTGCCCGTTTATTGCAAGGTTTCTGCCTGGATCTATCCCCCACCCTAGCTAGCACTGCTTCCTAATGCCGACATAAAAGCAACAGTGCATTCCCATGACTGTGTTTTTCTTCCAGGCTGAATGTAGCAAATCAAGAGAAAAAAGATCAAGGAACATCTTTCTCACTATTATTCTATCTAGGTCATGTAAATGAGAAATACTTTCTGACTGAAGTCTGCATAAGCATCGGAGCAAAGTGAGGCATTTGAAAGGGAGAAAGGAAGCAGAGCTTTCACTACGATGCAACGTTGTTGTCAAAGGCCTATATAAAATAATCTGGTAATTCCAGCCCATAATCATCGCTGCTGCCTTTGACGGCAAAGGCCTAAGGCTGAACAGACTGGTGGAAAGGTTTGGAGTCCCTCCTCCTTGCCAGCAATAATGCTGAGAGCGCTGTAGCTTCTGAGCACTGCCCGGTATCTCTGGGATTGCTAATTAAACCATCAGTCTCTGTATTTTCATGGTCACTGTGGGAGGCAGTTAAATGTTCTTGTGTATTTCATGGCCAGTGATAACTTTCCAATTAAGGATTATGCTCAAATCTGGTACCATAGTCACTGTAACAGAACAATCACGTATTTCTTGCAGTTTTCATTTGGAAACAATTATTCTCATATTCTTTGATGAAGAAATAACTTGCATGTTGTGAAATAAGTCCTTTACGAGTGGGTTAGTTTAATAAAATCTTGACATGGCATTTGATGTCCATTATGGAAAAACAAGAGCATGCAGCTCCAGATTTAAAAAGTCATGAATGCCCTGGAAAAGTGGTATGTAATGTTATAACTTAGGACATCTATAATTTATATTATTAATGGAAATGTAAGCAAAATCTCCAAGGAAATGACTGTTGAACTCTCAGTTATCATTAATGTTTTTTATCATGTAACATTCATATATTATACACTGCTTTTTGTGGAAAAGAACATACTCTTAAAAAGCAGAATGGAGCTAAATTGTTGGTTTTGATCAGTTCTGTTCTAAGCTGGGTTCTGCCTGATGTTGCCTCCAACCCTCGAGACACTTGTTGAGAGATGGCAAGAAAAGTGCCTCTGGTGAAGTTGCATGAGAGCAATTCATGTGCTGGGAGGAACAAAACCCAGCTTAGGTTTGGGACAGGGATTGACAGATTTTCCTATTTAATTATAAACCTTGGCCTTACTTAACCCTGGCTTTACAAGCTGAGGGGTTGGGTTCTGGCTGTTGTCACAGGCCAGCCCAGCTCAGGAGAGCTGGGGGAGGGTGCTGTGCTTTGAGCAGCCCGAACAGGGGCTGTGAGGAAAGGGTTTGGATCATTCCCAGCTCCCAAAGAGGGCCAACAGGAAGGTGCCACAGGATCCATCAATCTTTATTTCAGATCACAGGATATTCTGAGTTGGAAGGGACAAGGTTCAGCCTTGTCCCTTAAGCCCAGCTCTTAAGTGAATGGCTGACCCGGNGAGACACTTGTTGAGAGATGGCAAGAAAAGTGCCTCTGGTGAAGTTGCATGAGAGCAATTCATGTGCTGGGAGGAACAAAACCCAGCTTAGGTTTGGGACAGGGATTGACAGATTTTCCTATTTAATTATAAACCTTGGCCTTACTTAACCCTGGCTTTACAAGCTGAGGGGTTGGGTTCTGGCTGTTGTCACAGGCCAGCCCAGCTCAGGAGAGCTGGGGGAGGGTGCTGTGCTTTGAGCAGCCCGAACAGGGGCTGTGAGGAAAGGGTTTGGATCATTCCCAGCTCCCAAAGAGGGCCAACAGGAAGGTGCCACAGGATCCATCAATCTTTATTTCAGATCACAGGATATTCTGAGTTGGAAGGGACAAGGTTCAGCCTTGTCCCTTAAGCCCAGCTCTTAAGTGAATGGCTGACCCGGGGATGGAATCCACACCCGTGGTGTTCTCAGCACCACGCTCCAACAAACCGAGCCAATCTCTTGGGTGGGTTTTGCATCGGTGTGCCCAGAGCAGCTGGGGCTGCCCCACCCCTGGAANCGGTGGGGACGGTGGGGATGGTGGGGATGGTGGGGACGGTGGGGACGGTGGGGATGGTGGGGACGGTGGGGACGGTGGGGATGGTGTTCCACATTCTGGAGTGCCATCTGCTGGCACCGCACCCGGCGGCAGCTCCGGCACGACCGCAGCGGGCACCCGGCAGCCTCCCATTTCATAAACCCGAATCAATGAATTAATTAATTGCATTTCATTTTCACTGCTGGCGTTTACTCTTGCATCAACTCACAGTATTTTTTTCCACAGGAACCCACTGTAGTCTTTGCTCGTCTGTCACAGGTATTAATATCCCGGTTTTTACATGGAGCCTCATTAGAAATTTATATTTTTTCATGCTCCATTAGATGATAAAACTGTTTTATTAATATGTGTGAGTCTTAATTTATGATACTTTTCATTAATTGGGTAATAAAACAACCTTAACAAATGATTTGGAAATCGGGGCTAACATTACAAAAATCCAAGAAATACTTGGTTTCTCAGGAGTATAGAAAATTATTTCATTATCACTTGCTAAAAAATATGTCTTGACATGGCTGAGATGGTTTTGTGCACTGCTTTTTTCTTGGTATACTACAGTGTTCACAAAAGCTTCTGCTCTGACCTCTCTTGGGACTGAAATCCTCTATTTAGCCACAAAACATTTACATCATGGACAGAGGCACTGCAAACTTCTTCCTCTCTTGCATCACTTTCATCATGATATCACCTGCTTTTTTTCAGGAGCTGCCCTTTAGCTATTGTTACACTTCCTTGACATCAATAGGAGCTTTTCTACAGAACAGGTTCTCTAGATTACACACCTCTGGGAAAATGATCACTTTTCACAGTCATATTCAGAGTTTTAAATGCAACTTAAGTGTATTAATGTCAAAGATATAATGTGGGAAAATTAACCAAAAAACCATAGTTCTTTTCTAATAGAAATCCCATGATTTTAGTGAAGACACCATGAAGTTATAACTGGGATAATTTTTTCTCATTGAAGATTAACTTTGTGTTCTTTGACTCAGACTGCAAATGAGCAGAGAACATGAAATATTTTCATATTAAGGGAAATGGGATCGTCTGTTTTCAGCCTGTTTGCTGATTTCACCAACATATTTAGAGTCTCCCAGAGAACTCCAAATAAGAGGGAATACTCCAGTCTGGGAATCACCGTGACAATCTTCAAAGCAGAGACACAAGAAGAAAGTCCCTTGAAGCAGTGCCAGTGGAAGAGCCTCCCACCCTGCCAAAGAAGTTTCCATATTCCACTTGTGCTGCCACCAGGAGCCACAGCTTCCTCCCCAAACAAACTTCACGAGGACACAGATATTTGGGTAAACCTTAACTTTGAGCTGCTGGGAAACACAGAGCACAGGGGCCTCATCTGCTTCACTGATCTCTTCAGTTTGCCATCACCAGTTTGGTAGGCAGGGGAAAACTGCAGACAGATCCTTTGTTATCATTTTCCTACACAGAATTCCTCCAGGAACAGCTATAAAGTTCTGCTCAGTTCAGAACTGACTAGACAGTGTAGCTAAATTAAGGAGGAACAGGGAAATACCTTGCAGCAAGATACTGAGCCTCACATGCAGCTTCAGAGGGATCCTGTAGCACTGGGCAGGCAATTCCCTGCTCAGAATGGATTCACTCCCTTAATTCAGTTTTCCAGGACATGGAGCTTACAGTACCGACAGTCACTGGGTCAGCATGAGAATTTCTGAAGGCAAAACTGGGCAGTCTCTCTCCAAACTATGCTCCAGCTCAACAGAAATCATCAGTGTGATGCCAAATTTATTGCATGTGAATCAATGGCCTTTATTTTTTTAGGTATTATATAGATCAGATTGAATTTTTGGAAGTCTCCTTTTTGGCCCTAAAATCCTAGGAATTTTAAAATTTGAGTGCTGCCAGAATATTTATTATTACAATATGCTTCCTGTCAATACATCCATATTCATTTATATACAATATGATTTGTATTTGCCTTGACCCTTCCTCTAGTAAATATAAAGAAAATATTTATTTGAGAAAAACAGAATAAATGGTCAATATACATCCTCTTCAAGGATCACATAACAACTTTTAAGCAATAAACCATCTGCTTCTCACTACATTAGGTAAATGATATGACTTTGGAAAAAAACAGTAACAATGGAAAACTCGACAACAGTAATAAAACTTCCAANCCACTCCAGGATCCTGCGATTCTCCAACCCACGCCGCAGCTGGTGCCGAGGTATCTTCTCGCAGGGAGGCCCCAGCCCTGACTGTCCTTTCTGGAACTGTGTTGGTTGTGACCCCGGCGAGGCCCCGGGCCGGTGGGGAGGGT
>VYXC01002451.1:0-13092 GCA_013397175.1 Platysteira castanea | reverse complement strand
TAGATTACACACCTCTGGGAAAATGATCACTTTTCACAGTCATATTCAGAGTTTTAAATGCAACTTAAGTGTATTAATGTCAAAGATATAATGTGGGAAAATTAACCAAAAAACCATAGTTCTTTTCTAATAGAAATCCCATGATTTTAGTGAAGACACCATGAAGTTATAACTGGGATAATTTTTTCTCATTGAAGATTAACTTTGTGTTCTTTGACTCAGACTGCAAATGAGCAGAGAACATGAAATATTTTCATATTAAGGGAAATGGGATCGTCTGTTTTCAGCCTGTTTGCTGATTTCACCAACATATTTAGAGTCTCCCAGAGAACTCCAAATAAGAGGGAATACTCCAGTCTGGGAATCACCGTGACAATCTTCAAAGCAGAGACACAAGAAGAAAGTCCCTTGAAGCAGTGCCAGTGGAAGAGCCTCCCACCCTGCCAAAGAAGTTTCCATATTCCACTTGTGCTGCCACCAGGAGCCACAGCTTCCTCCCCAAACAAACTTCACGAGGACACAGATATTTGGGTAAACCTTAACTTTGAGCTGCTGGGAAACACAGAGCACAGGGGCCTCATCTGCTTCACTGATCTCTTCAGTTTGCCATCACCAGTTTGGTAGGCAGGGGAAAACTGCAGACAGATCCTTTGTTATCATTTTCCTACACAGAATTCCTCCAGGAACAGCTATAAAGTTCTGCTCAGTTCAGAACTGACTAGACAGTGTAGCTAAATTAAGGAGGAACAGGGAAATACCTTGCAGCAAGATACTGAGCCTCACATGCAGCTTCAGAGGGATCCTGTAGCACTGGGCAGGCAATTCCCTGCTCAGAATGGATTCACTCCCTTAATTCAGTTTTCCAGGACATGGAGCTTACAGTACCGACAGTCACTGGGTCAGCATGAGAATTTCTGAAGGCAAAACTGGGCAGTCTCTCTCCAAACTATGCTCCAGCTCAACAGAAATCATCAGTGTGATGCCAAATTTATTGCATGTGAATCAATGGCCTTTATTTTTTTAGGTATTATATAGATCAGATTGAATTTTTGGAAGTCTCCTTTTTGGCCCTAAAATCCTAGGAATTTTAAAATTTGAGTGCTGCCAGAATATTTATTATTACAATATGCTTCCTGTCAATACATCCATATTCATTTATATACAATATGATTTGTATTTGCCTTGACCCTTCCTCTAGTAAATATAAAGAAAATATTTATTTGAGAAAAACAGAATAAATGGTCAATATACATCCTCTTCAAGGATCACATAACAACTTTTAAGCAATAAACCATCTGCTTCTCACTACATTAGGTAAATGATATGACTTTGGAAAAAAACAGTAACAATGGAAAACTCGACAACAGTAATAAAACTTCCAAACTATTGATATCAGATTCCCTTGTAATTCATTATTTGCTGGCTGGAAAGTTGGCTTTGAAGCACAACTGCCTGTTGATTTCCCTAATGCATTCAGGGAACCACCTCCGAATACTCAGTGATTCTGTGAAACTTGGGCTGTATATTCTGTGTGACATTTATGGTGTGAAGAAAATACCCAGCAATGCTGCAAATGGACTTGTCTTGCCATCGAGGGACTCTCAGTGTGGAGGGAGAGGAGGGACAAGCTCATGTTCAAGTGTCCAGGAGAGCTGGGGTGCACTCCAGGCAATGGTGTGGAGATCTATTCCACTGAGAAAACCCACTTCACTCTTTTGTGCTCCATCATTATCTTCTTCTCCATCATCCCATGGCAAAATGTGCCTTACAGAAATGTTTGAGCATAGGCTTCAATATGAAAAGAGTCATTTTGCCTTGCAGAGATATCTGATGGGGTGACCCAGGATGTGCTGGCAAGGGGAATGTCAGATTCATAAAACCGTGACAATTATTATTATGCCGTCTTCATCTTCCCCTGTGATTTTCGGTCCAAGCTTGTCTTTCATGTTACCAAGTGACTGGTGACAGGAAAAGCTTTTCTTCAAGGCATTCTCAAGATGTTTTTTTCTTTATCTTAGCATCTCTGCAAAGCCCTGCTATTATTAGTTCTTTCTAATGCCTTGGTTAAAACCTCAGAGATTATGCTGCTACTTTATACTCCAGTAGCCTCTTCATTGTCCATGTTTAGTTAGACTCAATATTTGCTTGGAGGACTGGATGTGACTACAGAGATATTCCCAGCGTGTGACTGGAGCCAGGTTTTGTGTTGCCTTAATATTGTGAGCAGAAATAGGGATACCAGGATCTGAAAGCTAGAAAAAGAAAATTCGTGTGGGCCACGAATACCTGTCAGACTAACCTGACATGAAAACACCTGCTGCAGCCTTCACCGTGGTCACTTCAGAGACTTTAGTATGTGAAGCTTCCTATCCTGCCCTTGGTACATCTGTGAATGATGAAACTCGGATCTGAAAGCAGAGCTGGACATTTTTGATCCCCTCTGTAGTCACACACTGGCACGAGTTAAACAGTGATCTGAAAGAAGGACGCAGAATAAAAAGGTCTCTTCCCTTCAGCCTGTCTCTCCAAATTAACTTGATTTGCCGTTTAGAGACCGAGGAGATGATGGTGATGTGTCCTGTCGTGTTTTCCTCTGCATCCCAGCAGCATGCCCTTTGCTCTTAACCAGGAGCTTCGCATCAGCAACCAGCTTTCCTCCCGTAATTAATTTCTCAGGGCTCTTCCCCCGCTCTTTCCATTCCAAACAGCTCTGCTCTCTCTTACGTGCACCAGTAGCTTTATTTTGAAAGAGCTTGGCAAGCAAACAACATGATGTTTTCCTTTTGGACAACCTGAAACCATGTTAGACGGTGACAAGATGCACTCTGATCAAGCTGAGGAAGGTATAAACTAATTGCCAAGAGCTGGGAAGCTCTGTAGCTGTGCTTCAGAGTCAGCTTTCGTTTCTCTCTCACTTTCTTGTAGTCACAAATTGCACCAGCTCAGCTCCCAAATACAGCCCTGCCATCCAGAAACCTTGTTTAGAGGAAGGGCTGTCAGAACCCTCTGAGCCATCTGCGGCTGCTGCTCCCCTTGCTGCTCCCGGCACTCCTTCCTTCCGCCGTGCATCCGACAGCTCTCGGTCCTCCTGTCCCCTGGGAGGGAAGGACAGGATGTTCTGCAGCCACCAAACACCAGCCGCAGCCCTGCCATAAAAATCCAGGAACAGATCCCTTGTTTTAGGGGTCTTCAACAGCCATTGCAACTGCAGCTCTTTAAACACTCTCTGATTCCTGATGTATCCAACCCACTGAGTGTTTCCTCAGGATCTGCATCCTCCAAGCCTTCCAGCAACTACTTTCTTCTTTGGGTCTCCATCAGGAGTCTGTCTTCTCTTTTTCAGCCTCATTAGAGTGAGAGAAACCTGCATTTTTAGTTCTTCTCCTATTTGGACTTGTTTTGCCTGTGAGAATGATAAGAAATGCACACATCAAAATATCCCATCCTAAAACAAGGAGCCAAAACTTTTAACAGAGATATGACCCTGGCCAAGCCATGCCCTTGGAGTCTCCCACATGTCCACCAGCAATTCCCAAGGTCACTGAGTTTCACCAGTTCTGTTCCTCAAGCTTCTGTTCATTTCCCAGTTGAATCCAGTCCACCAGCTCCAGGATTAAGCTCTTCTCCCAAGGAAAACCTCTCCCGCACTTTGAGCTGTTGTGGGTTTATTTTTCTGTTCAGTGCAGCAACAGCAGCAGCAATTTTTGGCTACAAAGCCTCCCTGCAGGTGTTACTACTGTGAGCCAGAGCTGGGAAAAGGTGAGACAGGTGAGAAACCTGTTAAGAACGTGACCCTTATTTCCTGGTCCCTGCAGACAAGGCCCTGTGTCTTCTGCCTGGAAGAGCTTGAGGATTTTAGGGACTATTTCAAGTTATAATGTTTAAATAAAAATCAAAGTCATATGTTCCAATATTATCTCCCTCTTCCTCATAATTCCTCCAAGGCTCTTCTCAGAATAATAACTTTCCATCATGTGAGCTACCCATTTAACATTTTCCTAACTCTTTGGGGAAGAGGCGTAACTGTGCAGCCGTCTTAAATTAATCTGAAAGAGTTAGAAAAAAAATTGGTCCCATTCATCTATCTGTAAAACTATTCACGTTATCTCCATCTATTATTTATAAATTCATTTTGCATTCTAAACTAAACCCCACACCGTCACTTATGTTTAATGCTGCCTGCCCATTTTCCTGATGAAGTGCCACATTTGCTGCATTTCTGCATCACATCTTTTTAATAAATGGCTAATTTCTGCAATCATGTATCTTGCTAAGAAAGTTCTTACTCCTTTTGTATAGCTCACCAGTTTTGCTGTATTGCTGCTCTCTCCCAGTACATCATCATGAAACTTAGCAGGACATTTCTTATGTTAATTGAATGTTCTGCCCATATATGCAGATATTTATAATCTCCTGGGGAAAAACTGTTTTAGTGGCTTTTCACAGCACAATTCATTTTCTTATTTCTACTTATTCACAGAAAATGTTAGGATTAAAAATAGCTTAGGCTGAAAACTTTGTTGAAAGCTTTTTCCCCTAAAATTATAAATGATATGTTTTCACACTTAAGTAAAAATACGTATCATTATCTGTGCAAAAAGTGACATACAAAAGAGATTTATTTTAAAATATATTAATTTATTGCAAATAACTTAGTACACAGCTTGTAAATAAATCTATAATGAACTTTTCTGGTAGAACATCATCCTGGTTGGAATTCTAATATACAGACTAGAATACAGAAGTTAATTATTTTGCTGTTAAATTGCCACCAGAATCAAACTCTTCAGGAATTGTGACTCACATTTTCCTATCTTCCCAGTTTTGGGTCGCTGCTTGCAGACTGTGACCCTGTATATTGAAAGAGCATTTTCAAATTCTTCTATTTATCACAAATGTATGTCTTGGACACTAAAATCTCCCACAGGCAAATAAATTTTTTATGCTGAATATAAGCATTCCCCATTGTACAATTTTAGCTGTATCAAGTTAATAGCTCTAAAATATGACTTGATTTGAATCTCAGTTTCCAAACACTACTTTGCCAGTGCAGTACCTAGAAAGAGATACAAAATCAAGGTGAATTTTCACATGGATGTGACGGGGAGAGGACTGACATTAGAAAGCAATAGAGAATTAAATTTCCATTTCCCAGAACTCAGTTCATCACCCTTGATGGGCCTGTTGGGTCAGTCTTGTGCTTAAAAGCCAATCACGATAATTTGAATATTCCTTTCCAGTCAGTTGTGTCCCTTCTCTGTGTCCCAGAAATTTCAGCTGGGTCACATTTCTGAGCTGGCTCAGGAAAATAATATCATTCTGGATTAAAAATGATCATAGCAAAGTTCCATTTATGTCCATGAAGAATTTTGTTGCCCGAAGTAAAAACCCCTTCAGACTCATAACTTTCCCTTCTCTTCCCACAGACACAAACGTGACGGGCTGGGGCAAGCAGAATGAATTCATGTATTAAACCACTTAGGCACAGCATAAGGGCCTGCTTTGACTTGGAAAGTGGTTATGTTAATTAGCTTAAATTTGCAAGAATTTGACTCAATAGGAACAACTTGACATTTAGTTTGAAAGGTCTAAATGCTTCTGTAGAGTTCAGACATCGGTACTGCTGGTAAGATATTCCTTTTTTCCCCCCTTTCCCAAATGACAGCACGAATACAAAAAGTTCATTTGCAAATGTTTACCTAAAATAAACGACTTACAGGGGGTCTATCAAGGCGGCTGACACAGATCCCGATTAAGTCGAATCCCTGGCAATAGACTCCGCCATGAAGTTGGGCTATTTGCTTTTCTTCAATCCTCCCTGGCTTTAGATGCTTTCAAATCTTTGCTAATCCTTGCTGAAGGGCATAGCTAATTAACCTGGGAAGGGGCCGCTGCTGCTCCTGCAGACTCCCTGACACACCTGCACACACCCAGCGAGCCCAGAGGTGCACCGAGCAGCTCAGGGAGACACCCACGTTTGGGGAATGGCACAAAGACACCTTTCTCTCCCGTTTCTGAAGCCCCACAAAGGATCTCTCTCCTGCTGCAAAGCACCTGAGACGCGCTGCTCGCTGGGCTGGACCTCCCACATCCGATTGAGGATTATTAATTTATTTCTTGCCGTGCTTCACAGCTCCAGAGCACATCCTTGACATCACTGCCCTGTTTCACTGCCCTCTTTTCACTCAGCAAACAAAGTGATATCTGGCATCTCCTTTGTCACCCAGTTTTCCTGCTGCTGTTGAAATCCTGCTTCCAGCACCGCTCCTCTGAAACTGTACAAGTGGCCACAGCTTCACTCCCCGTTTTTTTAATTCCCAGAGTCAGAAATTGATTAGTTAATGGAGCTTAAGCTCGGTGGCTTGCAGCACCCCGCACCCTTTCATTAGCTCGGAATCCAAGATAAACACAGTGATTTAGGGCTGCTGAGCAAATCCATCAGCTCCATAGCATGACAGGTCGCTGCTGCTTTTGCCCTGCGAGCTTTATTGAAATACACTGCTAAAAGCTACTAGTTTTTTCCCCATATTCTATCAAAAAGCTTTTTTTTAAAACAGGACGTGTTAAGAGACAGTGGAAGCAGCTGCTTCCAGGGAGCCAGGAGAAGGTGCTCCCCATAGAGCAGGGTCACAGCCAGGACTGAGGTGGCCCAGGGAGGCTGGAAGGAGGTCCTGGGCTACAGGGCTGGGAGAAGAAAGAACTCAGATGGACAAGAGTATGGAAGAGAATGTAAGAGCATGTCACTCTGGGGGCCAAATGAAGCAAAATGCTCATGTGAGTGTAATATTTATTATTATTAATATTATTATTATCATTATTGTTATATAATGAAATGTATGAAAAATGTATTTTTCATTGGAAAATAAAGAGATCAAAATCAGTTATTGATACTGATGAACACTGAGGAGTAATGGTAATTCAGGTTTCACAACTGGGAATTCCCTGGTCAGCAACATTTTGGTACTGTCAGGAAACTCAAATCCCACAGCCCATCCTTGGGGCACTAAAGCATGAGAAATGCAGTATTTCTATCTTCTCAAATATCAACTGCTGGAATTACAGCTGTGGGGATCACTCTGTGTGGGAGTTACTCCTGTGCTCTAACACAAAACACCCACCTAACAGTCAGCCACTGCCAGCCAGGACTAAAAAGGCTTTTGATATGATCCAAGACATTTATCCTGAGTTCCTGTGCTCCTATCTTTCATTTAAAAGGAGACAACTTTATTTCTGCCTCAAATGCTGCTCCAAGTGCCTCACCCCAGAGTTCTGCCTCATGAGGACAGCTGGGGGACAGTGGCTGCAGCTGCATCTCAACCAGATGTTGCATCTTGTCTCACCTCAAAGGAGATTAAAGGCATTTCCTGGATATGGTTGTTCCAGAAGAAGCATCCATTAGGAACCTGACAGTCCAAACTACATCACCAGCGATTGGGAAATAACCTTCCCCTCCTCTTAAAAACTCTTCCCTTTAATGTCACATCATTCCATTCTATCTGGGCTGAGATTAAACAAGATTATATGGAGAGGAATTAAAACAGGTTGGAGACAATAATGTAGTGCTACCATGAGTAAGACTTCATTTAAAGAAAT
The DNA here is from genome assembly GCA_013397175.1 of Platysteira castanea. Classification (NCBI taxonomy): domain Eukaryota; kingdom Metazoa; phylum Chordata; class Aves; order Passeriformes; genus Platysteira; species Platysteira castanea. Next base: position 5,499 of record VYXC01002451.1, on the reverse strand, counting down.
TATTTAAACAAATAGTGATTAATACAAAAGCTGTCTTCCTTCATGAAAGAAATAATTTGCATTTAAACAAATTCCTCCGTAGAGGAAAGAAAGCAAGGTTACAATAAAGGGGAAAATATTTGGGATCAAACCATCGATACTTCAGTTTTGTTGTTATCTCAAAGACAAAGATGGAAGATTACTTTGTAAACATATTTCTTAACAGGATAGTTCTGTAATGAATGATAGCAGTCTGTGATAAGATTTAAACTTACAAAGTCTTGCTGCAAAACAAATGTGGTGCTACGGGACTGAACAAAGGAGGATATTTTATCTCCCAAAGACAGCGGCTCCTTCCCGAGGAGGACATTTCACCTGATCCAGATTCTGCAGCGACTCTTTGCCCTCTCTTGAAACCCCACCTGCAAACTGATGGACGCATCAGCCAAGCAGGGATGGGAATTGTCTCGTGGATTTCCTTCCTTGCTGAAATCTGGCACTGCCAGAACTGGCATTTTTAGCTGATCTTGTGCTTTTGGGAGGTCATGTGAGGACCGTGTGTTTAGCAAGACACCCAGTGGGGTTTATATGGTTTGAGCAGTTCCATGCTTTCCTTTCAGCAAGTGCTTGTGTTTACCACTGGTCAAAGGATTTCCTTGGAATCTTTCAGGTACTCACCCTCCTTCTTCAATGGGGATGTGGAGCTGCTGAGGACCACCAGGTGCTTTGTACTATTTTGTTTGTAATACTGATTTCAAAGTTTTTGTCTTCACCTCTGTTTTATGGCACTGTTTCCTCTAGAATTAAACCTACTCTATATTTGATTGTATAAATTCTTTCCCTTACTTTGGCTTGCTGTGACTGGGGAGAAAAATGAGTTTGACTTAACAAGGTAACAGAACCAAGGAGAAACACTTGAAGGAACTGCTGGGTGATGGTTATTTCTTTTATCCCCAGGGACTCAGGACAACCACTATGTTTGTCCTATTTTTAAAGGAAAAAAACACTTTTCAGGCTCTTTCAGCCCAGTCAGGGGTACAAGGGAAAAGTAAGGACCTGGTAGCAAGGGGGATAGGCATGAACTTTGGCGGACACGGAACAAAGTGTGGACCCACAGGTAGGAAGGAAGGAGCAGAGGAATGTTTGATTTTGGGAGACCTGAGCAAATGGAAAAAACACCTTAACCTCTGGGGAAATACAAGTCAAAAAGGAGCGAAGTGCTGCCTAAACTAATAAATGCTTTGAAGATTCCAACTCAACATTTTTTTGACTGCTTTTCTAAAAAAATATGGGAAATAAGAATTGCTTGGGCATCACCTCTAGGTGAATCACCTCATGAAATTGGGGCTTGTAGGGGGAAGATAAATGACCAAAGGAGGGGCTGTATAGATTTTTTTTTTAAATGATGGTTATCTCTCTGGTTCTTTGCTTCCTCATGCCTGGTTTTGTTTTCATTTTTATTTTAAAAATATTTTAACTTTTTCTTTGTACTATAGAGCTCTCTATGCTAGGAATACTAATGGGTGGAAAATAAATATGCAATAATTATCTCCCTCTTTTTAAAAATTTTTGGTGTATTGCATTTTTGTATGTTCCTCAAGTTCATAATTTTCCCTGCTCAGTGTATGAAAAATTATCAAAGGCAAAAAAAATGAAAGGAAACAGCATCCCTGATTTTCCTAAAAATATCCCAATAAGTAAAAAAGTGGAACAAATCCTTAAAATATCTACCCAGCCAGGCTCTCTACCATTTTTTTCCCATAAGCACCAGCCATTTTTTCCATACCAGCACAAAGGACACATTTACAAATTCAGTTTATCGGAACTTTGTTTATGCACTGGGTGAGGATTCACAACTAATTTAAATTAATATGGCAAAACCAAGTTCAAAGACAGAAAATTTGTAAATCTTGTAAGACCACTAATTCTGGCTGTGCTTTTAGATGCAGAAAATGTGCCGCATGGAATTTTCCATATTAACTTTTTTCCTGCGGTTTACACACTGTAATCCTTGCTCCATCACCATTTCACATGGAACCTCCTGATTCAGTAGATCTTTAATTACACCCTTGTGCTCCCAGTCTTTAGTGTGTCTTTATAATATTTCTGTAAAATGAGTATCACTGTCGTCATTTTGAGTGTTCATTGAGCAGAAGACCCAGGAAAAAGCAGGTACCTAAACCAACCTAAACCTGCTTTTCAGGGCAACTTTTCCCCTTGCAAATCCAATGGCATCGATAGGAAAAGAAGGCCATACATATTTTGGTGGAAACAACTCTGATTTTACAAGAATAAATCACGTCAAACTTTCCTTTGCGGCAGAACAAGGAGCCTTGTAGAGACAAGAAGCATGTTACACATCTTGACTTCAGCCATGTTCTTGGAGTGAAACTGAGGGGACAGAGCCTCAGAACTGCCTGAGGAGCTGCTCAGGAAACTGCTAATACACTTCTCCACAAAATGAAGGGACCAGCAGGGTTTTCCTGCGGTCACTCTTGAGCCTGAGGTTTAATAAATCTCTTATGATGGTTGAACTTATCAAAGACTCAGGATGAATGATAGCGAGGAGTTCCCAGAGGGAGGATGATCAAGCACTAGATTAACTCCAGGCTTTTCAGCACTGGATTCTCCATACATTTTCCCAAGCACAAGCTGGACTCTTTGGGGACACGGGGACAGATTCAATCAAGTTCCTTTTTGGCTGATGCAATGCAGCCCCATGATTTAATGCCTTGGAGCAGTCAGAGCCAAATTACTCTTTTGAGATCAGGAATTGCAAATACGAAAATTCCACGTGAAAATGGGCTCTTTTCCACCCTGTTTTCACTCCTTGAAAGGTCCCTGACTCTGTAGGTCACCCCATGGCCTGGCTTAGAGCTATATCCTTTAAAACATCACCCAAATAATGGCATCATGAATTGACTAAAGCTATCCTGGGAAAGGGTTCTGTGGAGAGGGGTGGGTTTGCCTCTGTGGCTTCCTCAGCGTTTTCTAGAGTCCATAAAAAGCCAGAGAAATGGAAAGAGCAGCCGTTGCTCTAAACTGTGTGACCAAAGTTGTTCAGGCTTTGGCCACACACCAGCTCCCAGTCCATGTCCAGGAATTCTGAGCAATCCTTACAGAGACTCCTCTCGCCTGCACAAGCCACTGAAAGTGTGAGAACGTGCAAACTGCTGGAAAAGGGAAAGGTCTTGGGACAGAGGATGAGAACATTTGTGTGATTCTACAGCTGGGTTCCTGACTGTGGAATCTATTCTCTGTGGCATGTGGGGGCGATGCAGATGTTCCCAGTTGTGGCAGGAAATATCCACACCCAGCTGTGGCCCAGACGCTTTCCGTGCCACGCAGAACCACCCCAGGGTAAGTCACCAATGGTGAGCTGGGCTCATCAGTTTAACGAGCTCATACAGAGAAGCACCATCAGAGAGTCTCGCTTTGATGCTAATTCCCTCCTGGAAGGACTCCTTTCATGTCCCTGGCTACCGTTTAAACCACCAGACCAATCTGCCAGCCCCTGTTAATTTAAATCTGTCATTAATGAAGGAGGAAGCATTTGGATCTGGTGGCAGGAGAATATTTGGTTTATTTCATCCTGCCATAGTTTTTTTCCTGGAGGTTTGGCTCCTTGAGAGGCAATACCAGGGAGGGAAATACATAACATGAGATTCTTTCTGGAGCTTGTCACTCCTCTGTTGCGAACAGTAGCAGCTTTGTTAACCTGAACATTCTGTCTCCTCTTCTATATTGTAAAGAACATTACTGTGATCTATAAACCTTTTTTTGGGGCCACAAGTCTGCAAACTGGTTTCTTTGACAATTTAAAGACACATCTCATGTCTCCTTCAAGAATGATTCTATGAGTTTTTTGATGAAAACTATAGAAAAAGCATCTGTGAGCCCATTGTTAGTCAAATTAGAGCCCTTGAAATATTACCTTCTATTATTCACCATTTTGAAGGAGTTTAATAAGCTGCATTTTATCAAGCACCACTGTATTTTTCAAAGGATTTTAGAGAGACTGTCTCACCATTTTTATTTCCCAAGCCGCAGCTCTTGTGAGAAAAAAACGTACCATGTTTCTCAGGAATCACTCCATAGCTAATTCCAAACCAATTATTTTCTGTAAAAGTGGTGGTGTAGAGGTTTTGTGGCTGCTGTATTTAATTTTTACAGGGCCAGTGTTGATGGCACACAGAGGAAGGGAACACATCCAGGGAACAAAACAGCACTATAGAAGATTTAGGGCTTAAATATATGGACTGTCCCTAAAATTCTGTTGCTAAATTCAGGATGATTACTACAGCATAGAATTACAGAATGGTTTCAGATGGAAAGACCTTAAAGATAATCCAGCTCCAACTCCCCAAAGGGATGCCACCACTGGTTCAGAAGTCAGTGTTAAAATTTTCAAACAATGTAAACAACTTCTTGCAATTTACAAATAAACATAAATGCTGTCTGCTCTTCTCCTCCCTGCCTACAGAGAACCAGCAGCAATTCTTTTATTTCAGTCTTGCAGAAATATTTGCTGGTAGTTGTGATTGAAGCATTGCGCAAAATTAATTGCCTGTTTAATATTTTAACATCGTGACTTTCAGAGGAAACTATTTGGAGTAGGGACATGGCCTATCGAGAGGCTTTGTAATGAACTCAGCCAGGTCTCAAGTCTGATTCAGACTTCTCAGTGCTCCTATAGCCAAGCCAATACACAGTGATTTTATGTGATTTCTACCACACAACCCATCAGGATGGGGGAGCAGTGTCAGCCTTCCTGCTCCTTTGTTGATGAGGTTTCCTTCTGGAAGGGAAATGGAGCCTCTAAACCGGCTGGCACTGATGGCAACCACTGACCTGGTTGCACCTGGTCCCATAAGGATGCAGCCAGTGAGTGTGGTTTGTGTTGTCACCAGCTCTGACCGTGGCCCTGAGGAGGTGTCTGGCCCCATGGGGTACCTGCCCTGTGCTGCCCACCTGGAAACACTGACATTTCCTCCTTTCCCAGACCGAATGTATCACTCTGGGCAATGAACGGTTTATTTCTTGACTGCCATAGTATTCACACAAATGAAACCCTGGTCCTTCATGGAGCTTTTTGGGTTTCACTGGACAGAATCTCCTTGTTAGCCCGGGCTTCACAGCGCAGTGGGGTCAGAGGGACGGCCATCCCCAGAATCACTGGATGCTTGGGGTTGGAAGGGGCCTCTGGAGATCACCCAGCCCAAGGCATGGTCATCTGGATGTCGCCAGAGAAGGGAGATTCCACATCCTCCCTGGATAGCTGTTCCAGTGCTCTGCCACCCTCATGGAAAGAAGTTCTTCCTCGTGTTGAGGTGGAACTTCTTGTGTTGGAGTTTATGGGCACTGCTCCTTGTCCTGTCCCTGGACAGAGCTTGGCACCACCCTCCTGCAGACATTTACACGGACTGCGCACTCCCTCCCTGTCTCTCTCCCCGAAACCTCACGGATCGCTTTCCAGGAGCACTCGCGGGGGGTGATGCCGGACGGGCCCCGGGGGCGGTG
>VYXC01002448.1:26612-267943 GCA_013397175.1 Platysteira castanea | reverse complement strand
TAAAAACCAGGTTTGACTCTTCTGTTAAAACACAATCTCAGCTTTGCCCTTCAAACTTCAAAGCTGTGAAGAGCTGGCAGTGGGACTTGGAGGCAGAATATTCTTTGCTTAGGAATTACACATTGACCTTTTTGCCAAGGACTGAAGATGTGGAGTTCATTCCCTTCTCCGTTTGCAGATGTTCCAGCGCTTGTGTATCCACGTGATCCAGAGGCTGAGGCCAGTGCATGCTCACCTTTATCTGCAGCCAGGAATGGAAGACTGGTAAAATCAACCACCTGCACACTTCTGTTTATTCCATGCATTGCTACAGCTGCTTTTATTCATGGATTACTCAAAACAGTCATGTAAAGCTGAAATAGTGCTAATTGTTCTTTGTTATTCTGCCCAAATTGCTCTGTTATTTAAAAATACCAATGGGGTTGCAAGAGGCAGTGTCCAAGGGACATTGTTGGAAACATTTGCTCCCTCAGAATAGGTTTTCAGCATGGTCTTTATTTTCCTTGTCACTTGGACACTACAAGTGTAAATCTCACTCCTTAGACTTGAGAGTCCTACTGTGACTTGGATCTGGAGGCACAAAGGTGGAAGTTTTTATTTGCACATCCAGCCACAGAGTGTGGAGATCAGAGGTTAATCCTATAAGTAAATCACAGATTTTGTCAAAAAGGAGGAAGAACCCTCTTGGGTTACTTTGCTCTGCTTATTATCAAGGAAACTGTCACTTTATCTCCAATTACGAAATGCTTTAACTCTTTTTCATACATGATGAGAAGAAAAAAGTGATTTTTCTTTCACCTCTTGTGTTAGAGTTGTGATTGTGATAATATAATAACTTGTTACCCAGAGTGCAAGTGGCAGAGTTAGTAATAACTGTGCTGCCATATCAAAACCCAGGACATGAAGATACAATTTTCACGGCAAGAAGAAGAATTTCGTTTGCTCTGCAAGGCTTACTTGAAAAGAGTCTGTGACTTGTTTTGTTCAGTGATAAGATCCAGCTTTGAGTAGCTGGCTGAGGCTGAAAGTGGGTGTTCTCTGCCTTGCCAGGGTGCTCTGTATGTTCAGGAGGGTGCCTTGCCTTGGTCCCACAGCATAAATAGCTGTAATTGCATTCTCCTTAAATTTGCCTTGCAATTCAAGAGGATGATTTCAAGTAGGAGATCCCCAGTACTGTTTTTCTCAGAATTCTTTTCCTGACCAGAATCTTGATTCAGAACACTAATTGGATGAACCTTTCAGCATTTCAAGTGCCTGATGCTCCCTTAGGTTGAGCTGTGTTGTTTTATGGGGGGCTTTGGATAGGGATGAAAGATCTGAGTGCAGGACAGAGCAGCAAACAGCAATTTGGGGTGGATTCCTTTGTTTGGACTGGCTCAGGATGACTTTTTGCTGTGTGTAGTGAGTGAAATACCCACACTGGCTCTTGTCGTTGCTGTCAGCTCGGATGACATGGACGGGCCCGTGGAGGACATCGGGAGCCGCTCGTGCGTCACGCGCTTCGTGAAGACCCTGCTGTCCATCATGGAGCACGGCGTCAAACCCCACAGCAAGCACCTCACCGAGTATTTTGCCTTTCTTTACGAATTTGCCAAAATGGGAGAAGAGGAAGTGAGTAGAGCCTTGCGTTTGGGGAGTTGGTGGTGTCTGTGTACGAATGTATTTCCAAGTGATTCCATCCCTGCGTTTTTCAGAGCCAGTTCCTGCTCTCTCTGCAAGCCATATCCACCATGGTCCATTTCTACATGGGAACCAAAGGGCCTGAGAATGTAAGTTGGGGTATTTTATATAACAAGAGCTAATCTTTCCTGTTCTACATCTGAGATCATTGGTGCTGTGTGTCTTCACTCATCTTTCAGCCATTAAATTAAAATTGCTTCGCTTAGACCACTTTTTTCAATGTTTAGGTGAATATAATATTTTAAAAATACATCGAATTAACTGGTTTTGTTTAGTATAGAAACAGGTAGTGAGGAAAAGCAATTAAAGTTGCCCTTAACTTGATACTAATGGTAGTGCTGTTAACAATTGATTGGTTACTCCTATTGTACAACTTAGGTTCTTACATTTACCTGCTTTTTTTGTTAAATAGACCATCTCTTCAGCCAGCCTGCCTCTTGCATTTGTAAATACGATTTAGCCTCTGCAAAATGAATGTATCAATGTGAAAATCGATCAGATATTTACCTGCTTTGATTCATGCAAGTTGATGAAGTTGTTTGGAATAAAGGACGGGATATATACAAAGGCTCTTTGAAATGATGGCTCAGAATGTCCACACTGAAGTTCTCTTCTTTTTCCTTAGCCCCAGGTTGAAGTGCTTTCTGAGGAAGAAGGGGAGGAAGAGGAGGAAGAGGAAGATATACTTTCCTTAGCAGAAGAGAAATACAGGCCTGCTGCACTTGAAAAGATGATTGCCCTGATTGCTCTTCTGGTGGAACAATCTCGCTCAGAAAGGCAAGAGCTCCTGAAAAACCAAAATCGGTTTAGAATTGATGGTTCAGAAAGGAGTCTGAGATTTTATGGGTTTGTCTGAGGGTTTTATTGGGGGCTTTTTTAACAGCATAAATGAGCTTGTGTAAGAGCCCATTATATTTTTAACCATTTAAAAGAAAAAGGGTGTTGACCAAATGTAAGACTTGGGTTAAACACTTGAATACATTCAATTGCCCACATTTGGTTCCTTTTTTTTATCTGGTCTAAATGCAAAATGTTAGGGTTTTGGTTCAGTTTTACATCAACACCTTTATTGTCTCTTGTATGTTGTGATACTGGAGAATATAAACTATCACTCAGTCCTGAATGCCTCTCTAAGCATAATCATGGCTGAAGGAAAATGATCATTTTCTTTTGTATTTTAGGCATTTGACCCTGTCACAGAACGACATGGCAGCACTGACAGGAGGAAAGGTAATCAAGTTAACAATGAGTTTAGCCTCCAAAACCCTCTGGGGTGTGTAGCTGTAGGCAGTGTTCTGCATCTGCTTATTTGTTGCAGGGTTTCCCTTTTTTATTTCAACATATCCGTGATGGGATCAACATCAGGCAAACCTGCAACCTCATCTTCAGCTTGTGTCGGTACAACAATCGCCTGGCAGAGCACGTGAGTGTCAGGGACCTGGGGGGGTTTATTGAAATCTTCTCTAATAACTCACGGGGTAATTGTTATCATTTTAACTGAATAAACACAAGGGTAATGAGTTCTGTTTGTTTTCTTTTCAAGATTGTGTCCATGCTGTTCACATCTATAGCAAAGCTGACTCCTGAGGTATGTAAACACAGTCCGTGACTAATAAATAACCTGTACTCATATTTTCCTGGTTTAAATCACGTAAATAATCCTTTGCTCATCAGAAATCTTGCATGGAAGATGATCCCATGGAAGTTTTTGTGCATTAAATGAAGTCTAACTGCAGTGTCTGTGAAAGTTTTCTTGCTGTGCCACTTAGGATGAAAGTTTTATTCAAATCAAATAACATTTCTAGATTCTCCACCAGTATGAATTTCTTCTAAAAAGTTGGTAACATTAAAATATGTGTGCAAGAATAAATGGAGATAAGTAATTATTATCTGGCTGTTCAAGATTTGGGGCACTGTTTTGCAGTTTCATGCAGGCAAACAAATTTCTCATTCAGAGTAAATTCCTGCACTAGTAATAACAGAAATACTGAGAGTTCTAAATGGATTCCAGATGCAAAATATATAATTATAGTTGTAACCACTTTGTTGAAGTGTTGTTAAAAGCTGGGTGAATCTTGGCAGTGTAAAAGCTCAGAATGGGATGTTTTTAGATAAACTTTCCAGGATCCATATTCCACGTTATGTAAATACATAAAAATAATAACTTCTCTGAGCTAGTGAAATCTTCTGTAAATATAAACCAGATGAGTTCTTCAACAACAGAGAGCTTGATTCCTTTCCTTTCTCCAGAATAGTGTCTGACTTAAAATATTACTGTTATTTCCTATATATTTCCTATAATATATGTATTATATAAATATATAAAATACCTGTATTTCCTATAACTTCTTCTAGACTGATCCTGTTGCTTTGCAATAAGTGTAACCCGTGGCTTAATTCTGCTGTATCCATGTGTGGATATAGATCTGTATGGATTATGCACAGATTAAATAGTAAGGGATTAAAGTATTATAGATGTTCATGTCTGAGGCTCGTAGAAATCTTACAGACATTGAGGTTTTAAAAAAAATACTGTAAAAAAAAAAGTGGATTAAATTAAATAGATGAAATTGGGTATTTCTCCCTTTTCTGCATTACAGGCAGCCAATCCTTTTTTCAAATTGCTCACCATGCTCATGGAATTTGCTGGTGGACCTCCAGGAATGCCACCCTTTGCTTCTTACATTCTGCAGAGGATATGGGAGGTACAATCTGTAAAATAATACAGAAGCTAAATTGTCTTTCTCTTGTTGGTTCTTTTACATCTGTTTTGCATTTTGTTGTCGTCCTTCCTGCATCGGTCCATAATTTTTTATTGCCATTCCTCTTCCAAACAAACGGCAACAGCCAATAGACATTAAAAAGTTCTATTGTAACTTTTAATGTATTTTAGCAGCATTTGGGTTAATGGCTCTTTCAGTTTAACTTCAGATTTTAGTTTAATGAGAAATTAATTGATGCATAATAAGGGTCGAGAATGCTTGTTCTAGACAAATTCCACATCGTTTTCTCAGTTGTCCTTTTGCAAGGCCTGCAAAATGTTTGAAGACCCATCATTTGTTTGTGGGGTTTTTTGGCCTTTATGTACAGATTCCTTGAGTATTCATTTGTCTTTTTTGGGTCTCTGTAAAATGTCCATTAGCACGTTCAACCCATAAAACAGTGCTAAACTGAGTCTGGTGGGTAATTGCTGTGTGCAGGACCAAGGTTGCTTGTGTTTCTAAAATGAGAAAGACTTCTTAACCAAGTTGGCACAGAGGTAAATTCCTTGATCTGAGCCATAGATGAGGAGTTGAAGAGAGAGTTCTCTTCACCTCCCTGCTCTTGGAGTTCCCAGTACAATTTCCTGTCTTTATTCCTGGCTGAGAACAGCATGGCCAGCCTGGAGACTGCTGGGGACAAGCTCATTCTCTTTAATACCCTTTAAAAAATGGGGCTGGAGCGCTGGGGGATAGGACGTGGGTTGCTGTTCCAAAGGGTTTTCCTCCTGGTCAGGAGCAGCTGTAGGATCACAAGTGTTGCAAGTGATGTGATGGATGAGCTGTGACTGCTGCACCTCAGGTCAAGGGACATCTCAAGGTCCCCAGTGACACCCAGCTGGTGACACAGGTCCGGGGATATCAATGGTGCAGGCAGGGATGTGAGACCCAGCAGTGAATGCCCAGATTGGGGTGTAGAACCTGCTTTGACAGCCACTGCAGCTTCTGGAATTATTAAGAAGTGATTGAGCTCTGCAGACACTGAGCAATGATTGTGTCTTTCTTGGGCATTCCCTCCAGCCATTATCCAGGAAACCTGACAGAGCAATTTGTCATTTCTAAATAAAGGGAAGAGATTGTTCTTAAGGTGTTTATTTTTAAAACGAGATTAAAATTTTATAAGCAGGAGTTATGGCCGTGTCAGCTGCTCATATTCTTCAGGTGGAGTAGAGGAAGTGGGAACAGCTTCAGCAGCCCAGTTACTGCCTCTGATTCCTTAGATAGGGTAGAATTTTTACTTGGCTGAGCACCTGGGCCTCGAGGTAAAAAGAAAGTAGTTTTTAAAAGCTAACAAAAGAACAAATACATTTATTGGCCTCATGTCAACAGATTTCCAACTACACAGAGCCACAAAAGCACAAGAAGTTTTCTCCTTATTCTCTGAAGGCTTGCTGGCTGCACAGCAGCACTCATTGCCTTAGGAAAGTGCTGGATGAATTAATTCCTTGAAATTGTATATTCAATAAAAAATGTAATAGTTAACCCTCAGCATGAAGCTGTGTGAAAATCTTTCCATACCATTTATGTTCTTTTGATGTAACCTACAAAAATACTGATTCAGTGTTAAGGTTTTGTGTTAGGTATTTTTAAAAAATACTTGTTTATAAAGACAAGGATGTTCCATTTTAGTATTTCAACTCCTAAATATCTCATAATATGCAGAAAGAATAGGCAGGGTAATTGCCTGGGCTTAGACTGAACTTTCAAAACTGAACAAGGTTCAGAAGTACAAACCAATGAAATTTAATAAGGCTTTTCTTTGTGTGCAGAGCAGCTCAGTCTTGCAGGTGCTTTCATAGCCCTAAGTGATTTTAAAAAGAAATGCTGAAAGTGATTTTAGGCTTTTCAATACAATCAGTACCTAGTAGGAAGATTAATGTATTCCTTTTGATTTTTCCCCTCTCCTTTAGGTCATTGAGTACAACCCATCGCAGTGCCTGGATTGGCTGGCTGTGCAAACACCTCGGAACAAACTCGCTCACAGCTGGGTCCTGCAGAACATGGAGAACTGGGTTGAACGTTTCCTCCTGGCACACAACTACCCTCGAGTGAGAACTTGTAAGTGAATTTTAATTGAAGGCAATTTGTCACCTGTTGCAGCGAGTTGCATGCTCCTGTGTTTGTCTTTTCTTCCTTTTCCAGTTGTTTTAGAATTGCTGGGGTTTAAAATGTTAGGGTAACTGTGGTAACATCCAGAGGTGCTAGCAGTTTTGATGAAAACTGAATTTTCATTGGTAGGTTCTTTATCTTAAATGGTTAATCTACAAGGTCCAGGAATACCTAAAGGAGGAAAAGAGGTCATTCCAGAGGTTTTCCATTGTGTCCATCACATGGCTGTACAAGAGGTGGGAGCAGTACATGTTGTTCTTTCACAGTAATCTTCAGCTGAGTCCTTTGAACTTGTGGATCAAGGAGAAGCCGCCTGTGCTTTCTCCCAGATTCCAGGGCATCCTGGCTCTGTGCTTTGTTCTGCCAGGAATCACACTGTCACATTGCCAGAGAACATTTTCGGCCTTCCCTGTGTCAATTTTTTTCACAAAGGAGATTCCACAGTACCGGCCACTGACCTTTAACACATTTTTGTGGCTGAGGGAGACATAAAAACTGGAGGTACAGCTTTGCAAGAGGCTCCAGTTGTAAACATCTCTGAGGAGGTAATGACCTCTTGATTGAGCAGTGGCCATGGAAAACCTTTCAGTCATGGAAAACCTCTGGGATGCTTTGTGTGATGGGATCTGGGATCACAGTCTGTGGTGGGGTGCATTGTGTTAGCACAGGGAGAACCAGGCCGCAGACAGGGATGTAGGTGAGGAGGCCTGAAAGCACATCCCAGCACCACTTTAACAAGCTTTTTACTGCTCTTATCCACTTGGATTTTTTTTTCTAGTGTGAATATAGTAATAGTAAATATAGAATATATAATAAAAGCATTTTGCAGGTTGTGTAAAATGCTTTGAAATCTGTAAATGGAACGTGCAGTGCAATTTAATTGCTGTTTACATGGCTGTTAAGCAGGTATGTCACTGTCAAAGGTGTAACAAATCTGTTTTTATTTGAAGCTGCAGCCTATCTCTTGGTGTCGCTTATTCCAAGCAATTCCTTCCGTCAGATGTTCCGATCGACCCGCTCTTTGCACATCCCCACACGGGACCTGCCCCTCAGCCCAGACACCACAGTAGTTCTGCACCAGGTCTACAACGTGCTCCTTGGCCTGCTCTCACGAGCCAAGCTCTATGTCGACGCTGCAGTTCACGGCACCACCAAGCTGGTGCCCTACTTCAGTTTCATGACGTACTGTTTGATCTCCAAAACCGAGAAACTCATGTTCTCCACCTACTTCATGGACTTGTGGAACCTCTTCCAGCCGAAGCTCTCGGAGCCGGCCATCGCCACCAACCACAACAAGCAGGCCCTGCTGTCCTTCTGGTACAACGTGTGCGTGGACTGTCCCGAGAACGTGCGCCTTATCGTGCAGAACCCCGTGGTGACCAAGAACATTGCCTTCAATTACATCCTCGCGGACCACGACGACCAGGATGTGGTGCTCTTCAACCGCGGGATGCTGCCCGCCTACTACGGCATCCTGCGCCTGTGCTGCGAGCAGTCGCCTGCCTTCACCAGGCAGCTGGCTTCTCACCAGAACATCCAGTGGGCCTTCAAGAACCTCACCCCTCACGCCAGTCAGTACCCCGGAGTAAGTGATGGACACCAAAATGCACCAGTCCATTGTTCCTGTGTCCCCTCTCACCCAGTGTCTCTTGTAACTTCACATATCCAGGGGTAGAAGTATTACATTTGGGTTTCCTGGTGGAAGGAATTCGTGTCTTTAGATCCATTTTGCTGGACTTTGTGTGGGATCGGTTTGGGTTTTCCTTGCTGTGTAGCAGCTGGAGAGCAGTTGTTGTTTTCTGGGAGCAGACACCGGTGTTTCCACTGTGCAGTATTCCAGCCTAGTCATAAGAAGCAAGGAATAACCTTTGATGGTGGTCTCTAGAAAGGAGGTTGCATTATAACACACAAAATTGGAGGAATTCCCAGTTTCCTCTTTGCTTTCAGTTTCTGGAACAGGGCCAAGATTTAGCCTGTTGTACTCCACTGCAGGACAGCCTGGTGCTCCCCTGGGGAACACCCACATGCCCTGGGCAGAACTGGGAGTTGTGCTGTCACTGCAGCACAGTGACACCTGCAGCAGAGAGCAGGTGCTGGTTAAAGCAGGCCATGGGTGGTGGTCAAGCAGCAGGCTCAGAGAGGCTGGAAGAGACAAGGGGCATGGTCATGCAGTGAATATTGCTCTGGGATCCTTTAGGGGTCTGCAGGACAGAAAGAATACAGAGCTTCCCATCACTGTGGAGGAGACAGAGCTTCCCATCACTGTGGACAAGAGGAGGGTGCATGGAATCGTCTGGGTTGAATTTCTGCCCAGATGAGCTCACAAGAGAAATCTTACACTCTGACAGTCCTGTTGCTCTCCTCGTTGCCATCTCCCCTCAGAAGTCTCACTTTGTCTTGCAAGGGACCTGAGTTCCCCCACTGTGTTTAGTGTTTACCAGGCACGAGACTGCAGCAGGTTTTGGCACAAGCAGCTTCCTGAATGTTTGGTCCCAGGGATGGGGATTTCAGATTGCTTTGTACATACATAGATGTACATATATATGTGACTGTGAGCTGTGCTCTTCAGAAGCATCAAACTATCTAATTTCATGGCTTTGAAATAAAGTCTGAACCATACCATACTGAGAGAGCCGACTCTAACCAAGTATTTCTGTGTGTTTTAGGCAGTAGAAGAGCTGTTTAACCTCATGCAGCTGTTTGTAGCTCAGAGGCCAGACATGAGAGAGGAAGAGATAGAGGACATCAAGCAATTTAAGAAAACCACCATAAGCTGTTACCTGCGCTGCTTGGACGGACGGTCTTGTTGGACAACTCTCATAAGGTACAGCCCTGTGCTCATCCAGAATCTCAGCTGGAATTCCTCAGCCTCCCCCCACGAGCAGAGCTGTAGTTCCAGCTGCTCTTGTTGGCAGTTGTTACTTGGGAGCAGAAATGTGATGTAGAAATTGTGCCTGTGGGATGGTTTTATTGTATCGTGTCTTCAAAGAGTTCTTCATTTCTCGTTGTAGGAAGTACATCTGAAAGTGCTGCTTGGGCATTCTAGCAGAGCTAAAAATTGCCTGTGCATGTAGGTCAGGTCTGGGGTTTTAAATGGAACTGGTGGTGCACTGAAACCCTTGTGGAAAGGACAAACTGTGTTACCTGGAGGGGCTGCAAGCACTCACCTGTCACAGAGCACAGCCACGTTGTCCCGAAGAATCTTTCTGTTGGCAGAAACCATTCATTAGCATAATCCTGTCCTTTCTGTTCTGCTGTAAGCATAAAATGTTCTGATTAAAATGTTTTCAGACATGTAAAAGGCCAAACACATGCTTGACTGAATCTATTTAAATGTATCATTTAAGAAGCAGAGCCTTCTGTCTTTCAAAGTACATTATTTTCCACATCTTTGCAGGGGTTGTATGGGAAATATTTCTGTAAAGGTTACTTATAAATTACTTTCCATAACATAAAGGAGGTCGACAGCAGAGGCATTTTTAAATTAAAAAGCAGGGGGGATAATGATGAGAAGAATTATGTTCTTTTGGAGTTTCTTTGTTCTTCTGTGATTATTTTCCTAAATAACAGCATGAGTGTAACAATTTTAAGCTTGGGGATGCCATTTTCAGTGTTCTCAATGTTTGGGTTTTTTTCCTAGTGCCTTCAGAATATTATTAGAATCTGATGAAGACAGACTTCTTGTTGTGTTCAACAGAGGATTGATTCTGATGACTGAGGTAATTACTTCTTTATTTAATTATAGCAAACATCTCACCCTGGTACTTCCCCTATCAGCTTTAATAAGATTTCTTTTTAGTACTAAAAAGATCAGGAAATTGTTCCCTCTCAGGACAGAGGGAAAACCACCAACAGATTATGCTGAGAGGAATAAATGTATGCTTTTTTGGTGTCATTCCCTTTATTAATAAATGTATGCTTTTTTTGGTGCCATTCCTTTTATTACAGGGAAATGGGAATGAATGGCTGAGTGCAGTCACACAACTGTTATTAGTTAAACAGTGTTGAGGCAACAGGTTAAAAACCAGAAGTAACTTGAAGGATGCTCAGCTGCAGTTGTGGTTAATATTTCTGACCCTCCTGAGGCAATTCTCCCTTTCTTTCCCAGCTATTGTGCTTTTGTTTGCAAGGAGCAGTCTGAAAACACATAAACTCGATTTTTTTCTGATGGAACTAAACCTAAAATGCATTTCTGGAGCACATTTAATATATTCAAATTGTAAATGAGGATTTGGTCCATGAGATCAGACCAGAATTAGTTCAAAATTGAAAAGAAAATAACAATTAAATAATGCCCCTCAGAAATGGATACACTTGGAATGTCAATCCCCTGCCTCCAGCAGTTTCACTCTACAGATCCACACGTCGTGATGAGTGGAATATCCTGGATTCCATTCAGCACTTCCATTATTGAGGTGATGGATGAGAACCTCTGTTCATTGAAAGCACTGGCAGTGCTCCGTGGGGAAGGATCTCTTTGAAAACAAGAATTAAAAATTTGGATGTGTTGGAGAAAGCATAAAAACAAAGATTCAGTTCATTCTTGGCACGTGTAGAACGGTGTATTCAGGAGAGATGTTAAACTGGGAAAATCCATACTGCAGGACAGGTGGCTCAGAGGGAATTGTGGGTGTACAGAAAATGGGATTTTGGAATAGGTTCCTGCAGGAGAGGCAGCCAGCACAACTGGAAGTTGTCAAGGGGTCTTGGAGCAAACATCTGTCAAGGATATTTAGTCTGCCTTTAGGCACGTGGCTGGACTGGATGATGCTCTGAGGTTGATTCCAGTCCCATTTTTACATGGTTTATATGGAAAATTTTTTTAACCCTTTTTATGTCACTAGTTTGCATTTCAGAAGTGTGGTAGGAGCTGGAATTACAGAAACAGTGCAGTCCTATTTGAAAATTGACTTTTCGGGAGCTTGTTATAAATACAAGCCTATAGATTAATTAGTTGTAGTTAATTACTGCAGGATATCTCTTCCTTTTTGTTACGAAAATGCCTCCATCCAACAAGCTGGGTGTAAAGTCAGGAACTAGGCTATAAGGTTATCCATACATGAAATGTGAGTAGGTTAAGATACATACATAGAGATGTGCAAAAATAATCTGTTTCGCTTAGTTAGCCCTCATCCACACTAACAGTGGCTAATTAGGTTTATGAAGAGTGTGTAATCTGAAATGAATTTATCCTGGGTAAAACATTGCTAGAAATGAGATTACACTGATGTTACTTTGCTGCTTGAGGTTAGCTGGCCTTACATTGTCACTCCTTGGCTGGAAGTGTTTTACCTGGTGACAAAAAACTGCATTAAGGAGTTGTCACATCCAGGAAAGTTTTCCACTTAGGGGTGGCCGTGTGTCTTTTATCTTCACTGTAATATAAAAAGGGCCTGGCAAGGGTTTGCATTCTAGGGACTGAGGCTGTTTCTTTCTTTTTTCAACACCCCAGCAAATTAAATATCTTTTCTTACATCCTGTACTAGAATTTCTGCAGTTTGGAAATGAGTTGCTTTTCCTTCCCAATATTTCTATAAATCACAGATGCCCAGAAGGTATAAAAGGAGAAGTAATTCATCTGATGTCCTTCAGCAGCATTTTGAAAAATGACTGGCATCTATCTTAATCCTACTAATCTTTCCCCAAATTCATACATCTGTGTCTGTCTTTGTGCACCTCTTGTATCACTTTGTCTGCTGGCACAGAAAGTTTGGGATTACAGGGATATAAAAGTACTGTGTCTCAAATGACACTTTGTTCATTGGGTTGTAGATAAAGGTGGGAAAACTTGGGAATTATTTTGAGCTGATAACACAAAGCTTTTACCTTGAAAACAAATGAAGAACTTCATGATTATATCCAACACCTTCTATTCTTTGAGCATAAAATACCCTGTTTGAGCATAAAATAAATGTAAATGGATCTGCAGGATAACAAGAGGAATACTAACAAGTACCCTAGTGGGCAACATAAAGTTTTAGCTTTTTTTTTCACTTCTTCCCAGTCCTTTAACACATTGCACATGATGTACCACGAGGCCACAGCTTGCCATGTGACTGGAGACCTGGTAGAGCTTCTGTCCATTTTCCTTTCGGTTCTGAAGTCCACACGTCCGTATCTGCAAAGAAAAGGTTGGATTATAACTCTTGAAGGGATTGTGCCTCTTGTCTCTAAATGAATTTTCCTCTCCCAAACCCTAGCGTTTTGTCTTGGTTAATGACTGTGTTTAAAAACTTGCTTCACAGTAGGATATGTGGCTGTTAATGGATATTAAATTGTTAGTTATTAAATTACTTATTGACTTAATATGAAACTAGATTTCATAAATTTAATAGCAGTAGACCAGTGAGATTTAACAGATTCCTTAGATGGATTAAGATCACGCTAGAGGAAAAAGAGATTCCTCAGCAGTAAAATTCTGTGCTTTATTTAATGAGCTTTGGAGCCATGAGCTAAGCAGCCTCCTGGGATGTTTGCATTTGCAGATGTGAAGCAAGCTCTCATCCAGTGGCAGGAGCGGATTGAATTTGCCCATAAGCTCTTAACTCTGCTCAATTCCTACAGCCCTCCCGAGCTTAGAAACGCCTGCATTGGTAAGTCCTGGCCGTGCAGGACCTGTCCTGCACAGGGACCTGCTGTGAGATGGAAATGCCACTCATGCAAGTGCACGTGCTCTGCTAGGAACTCCAGAGGTCGGGATTGTTTGTGTAATACTGGCAGTGCATCAGTACTGGGGTTCTTATTCCAAAGGGTTCGGGGTTTGTCAGGTTTCACTGAATATTCCTGTAGTTAGTTGAGGCACGCAGACTGGGGGTGCAAAAAGTCACCTGTCACTTTGTGAGACCAATTTGCCACCTGATAAGGGGCATGACTGGGGAGTAACTCCTCAGTTCAGGTGTCAGAGAGTTTGGAAGCAAATCCCAAATTTGACGTAAAAGTTCAAACATGAACTAAAGCTCCCCTCAGAAAGGACTATGGAGACCAAATTACACTGAGAAACTTCTGTTCGTTTTTACGATCCAGAACTGTGCAGTGCAGTAGTGGAAGTAAAGCTTCAATAGCTTGTAGAAAGGAATGGATTTGCTTTTTAAAGTGTAGACACAGATATTATATACAAATGTCTCTCTTGCATTAGCAGAGCTATTTCAGAAAGGTCCAGGTTTTTTCTAGTTTAGGCTTTTTTAGGATTACGTAATGGATTTCTGATAAAGGCCTAGCGCTGTGTCCAAAATACATTTTTTTGTGTGATTTGTATGCATTTCCCCCTATTTTGAGTATTTTCTCCTTGTCCTCCTGACTGCTGCTGGTTGCCATTTTCCAGGCGTCAGACCCGCTCTGTTAAAGAAGAAGCAAGGAGGGTAATTTTACTGAGGTTCTCATTCTCCACGCTGGCCCCTCCCTGGTGGGTGCTGCAGCACTGAGCAGGGTCTCTCGCAGAGGCAGAGGTGAAGGGAATTGGGATGGAGTCAGGGGTGTCACTCAGGTGTTGCTCACGGCAGAGCTGCGGCACAAGGGATACGAGAGAGAGTTTGCAAATGCATGAGCCTGAAGTTGAACTGTTTGCTGTTAAGAAATAACAATTTGTAATAGCAAAAAAACTTTTTGTTTGTAGATGTCCTCAAGGAGCTTGTACTTTTAAGTCCTCATGATTTCCTACATACTCTGGTTCCATTTCTACAGCACAATCATTGTACATACCACCACAGTAATATCCCAAGTAGGTATTTCAGTGATTGTCTTTTGAAGTTCTCTTACACTATTATTACTCTGTCGTGTTCCTTGCTGATGTCAAATATTGACCTTTTTAATATATCCCTATTTTATCCGAACTTACACTACAGTGTCTCTTGGACCTTATTTTCCATGTCGTGAAAATTTGAAATTAATAGGGGGGAAAAGCAATATTCGTCCTCCGCGTCCCGAACTCAACATGTGCCTCTTGCCCACCATGGTGGAAGCCAGCAAGGTATGTAAACAAGTGGTCCCGTAAAGAATTGTTTCTCTTATTGTTTTCCCATTTCTATAAAAGTATTCAAAGAATCCGCTAGCTCGATGCATTTACCTTTTCTTTGTGAGCAAAGCATAATTCTTCTTCAAGATGTGTTGTCCTCATATACTCCATTCTAGATGTGCACTCCAGAAGCACCATTTCCCTGCCCTTGGTGATACACAGCTTCATATTCCACACACCATAAGGGTTTGGGCCTTGTGGTAGGAAAAAAAGCCCATAGCACACATTTTGGTAATTTCCCAGTCTGTCTGTGGCATTTATAAAGGAAATTGAGGCACCACCCAGGGACTGTCCAGATGGGTTTCACACTATGTTAAGGTTTATTGCCAGACAGCCAAGTAGACCCCGCAGGTTCCATTAGAGTCCATTCAGCTGGGGCTGAGGCGTAATCTCCTATTTGTTTGGGTAAAATCCAGTGCCTGAAATGTCATCTAGGGCTTTTAAAGTCTTTTCACTTCCCATTTTCCCTTCTGTGGGCTTCCTGATGGGATGCCAGCTTTGGTGGGGTTACTCCGTAGTGACTTGCCACGTCCCGTTGTTAGAGCTGCAGCAACGGTGGGATTCAGCTCACGTCACTTTGCCTATCTAAAAGGTCAGCATCCAGCTCTTCCTGGGACTCCTGGCCATCAATACCTACCCTGAGAAGGAGAGAAAAAAAGAGTTCCCCTCCTTCCTGTCCCAGGCACCTGGGTGTGGATGAGGCGACTCCCTCTCCACGGAGTGCAGGGAACACCAGTGACTAGATTTTAGATAGCTAAAGTCAGGTCAGGTGAATCCCACCCGAAAAGGAATATGTATGGACAATCATTTGAAGCAGGAGAACTGGTTACTTGCTGTCCGGTAACTGTGGTTCTTCAAGATGCTTTGTCCACACAGATTCTGTGCTCCTCCTGCTGTGCTAATTCCGAGTCCTGTCCTAGGGGATTCTTACGGGTGAAGGAATTGAGTGGTGGTTGAAGCCGCCATACCCCTTGTGCCCTCAGGTACAGTGGTCGCAAGGACACACTGGGTGCAGGCACAGCCCCAGTGGACACAGCTATTCAGAAAGAATCCAATCTCCTGCACATGGGGCCTATGTGCACGTAGATGGGAATCTGTGTGGGCAACACATTTCGAAGAAGCACGGTTACTGTAGGGTAAGTAACCCTTCTTTTTTAAAGCTTTCAGAATGATGCTGTGTCTCTTTGTGCACCATCAAATTGATTGTGTAATCCGAGTGTTTGAAAAGATGTTAGAGAGCCAGAAACTGTCTCTAGTGGGTTTCCCTGTCGTGCATCCAGAAGTGGCACTACATAATGTAAATATTTGGGCTTTAAAAGTTGTCATATTACGTGACACAGTATTTCACCCTGTATATCGAATTCCTGATACAGTGGGAAGCAGAGTATTTTTAAACCTCTAGAACCACATCCACAGTCACGTTGCCCTGTGGTTTTGCATGCTTGTTTTTCATTCAGTTGCTTCGTATAAGGTTGCATTTGTTTGCTTGAGTTTTAGAGGTTTCCTCTTGGCTCTCTGATGCCATTTTAAGCTTATACACGTCCAAAATATTAAAATATTGACATATATGTATCATTGGGTTTGAGACATTGCTGAAAATTCTGCTCTGAAGCTTGGTCTCGAGAAAATTCTGATTTCTACAGATCACAACTGCCAAGTTACGATTTAAGTATATATTTAGGTGTCTGTATGTGATACAAAGTTACTGCGTTCTTTTCTTGTCCTCTTCAAGCCGTGGCATTTGCACAGCTTTGCACCTTCTCAGTGCTGGCTCAGAACTCTCCGATACAAGATTTTCTGGCAAGGAATTGCATTTGCCATCCGCCCTCTTATCACACCCTGCTGCTTGCCAAGGGCTGGGTGAGGAGGCACCTGGAGATTCCCACTGTTTCCCTGTAGTCCAGGATGAAACATTGCAGGCCAAGTGACAGGAAGGGAGATGCTCAGGGAACCTGGGAGCTGTCCTGTGGCTTTGTAGGTTAAACGAGGCTCTCTTAAATCTTCAGGGCAAAGACGATGTTTACGACCGGATGCTGCTGGACTATTTCTTCTCCTACCACCAGTTCATCCACCTCCTGTGTCGAGTTGCAATCAACTGTGAAAAGTTTACTGAAACTTTAGTTAAAATGAGTAAGTATCAAGGTGAAACAGCCAAGGGATGTTGTTTTCTGTGATAGCTCTGAGTCCTTCTCCACTAAGTGTTCTATTCAGAGCTTTTAAGAAAAAGCAGAGTTTGTGAAGCTTGTTTCGTTTGGATATTATTTGTATCCACAAAACTGTTATCTGTGTGTAAGGTAGTGCAGCCTTACCCACATGATGGCACATTTCAGGCCTGTCCAGAAAGGAGCTGAGGTAACCACCAAGAATTCAGTTTTACTGTACATTTAGAGTTTAATACAGGACTCTTTAAGGCTATTTATAGGGGGTTGGCAGTTTAAATGGCTTTGGATCAGATCCTGGATCCTCAGCATCTCAGCAATGGTAATTAATTGACAATATTTACATGTTAGTGTTCCCACACAAACCTGAGGGTGAGTTCCTCAGTGTGCACAGACCTCAGTGTCACACCAGTAACCTTGTCCAAAGAGCAATGACAGAGTGTCCTTTTATCCCCTAAATCACCCATCTGCTTGTTGTTTGTCACACTTTGCCAATGTATTTATTAAAAGGACCGTGAAAACCTGACAGACACTACAGCTTTCTGATCATAGAAAATGCTTGGAAAGTGATCCTATAAAATGACACAGCACCTTGGCACTTGCTTTTCTGAGTTCTCCCACACTGAATTCTTCCCTCATGCCGTTGCAGGTGTCCTGGTTGCTTATGAAGGTTTGCCACTTCACCTTGCACTCTTCCCCAAACTCTGGACTGAGCTTTGCCAGACTCAGGTAAGAGGCAGCTTGAGAACCAACAGAATGGAAACATGGGCAAAACACATTGAATATGGAACAAAGAACCCACAATTTTAACTGCTGGGTGGTGTTTAATAAAATACCTCTGCCTATGTTGCTGCCAACTGAGAAAACCTTTTCTATTTCAAATATAAAAATCTGGGAAATTATCTGCAAAAGCTTAACACAGCAACTCCCCCCAGCAGCACTGGTGGGATTCTGGGTGTGCAGAAAGCTCCTCATCCTGCCTTTGAAATTCCAGCTTTTTCTGTAGCCCAAACACTGGGATGGTGAAGGAAAAATGAGGTATCATCAGGGTCTGGGTATCATTGCAGAGGACCCTGCGGTTGGCTCACAGACCAGGAGGCTCTGTCCCTTCCCATA
Source organism: Platysteira castanea (assembly GCA_013397175.1). Lineage (NCBI taxonomy): Eukaryota > Metazoa > Chordata > Aves > Passeriformes > Platysteira > Platysteira castanea. The sequence goes on along the minus strand of VYXC01002448.1, from coordinate 250,109 downwards.
CACTGGTGGGGATGAACTGGCCTTCCTGGGGAAGGAATTTCATCACAGGAAAATGGGAAACAAGAATTGGCAGTAATTGATTTGTCCAATTTACTGACACCCAAGAGAGCTGAACTGTTTCTCGTGGGCCTGGCCTGCACGTGCAGTGCTGACTCTGCCATCTCCTCTCTCCTTGCCAGTCTGCCATGTCCAAGAACTGTGTGAAGCTCCTCTGTGAAGATCCAGTTTTTGCAGAATATATCAAATGTATTCTGATGGATGAAAGGACCTTTCTTAACAACAACATTGTCTACACCTTTCTGACCCATTTTCTTCTCAAGGTATGTGGTCTTTTGGCAACAATTATTATTCCAAGGAATGCAGGCACTGATGCTGCTTCATTTTGCGATGCTGTTTTCACAGTCCTAAACTTTTGTAGCTTTTAAAAAATACTTTGTTTCCACAGGTGCAAGGGCAGGTATTTTCTGAAGCAAACTGTGCCAACTTAATCAACACTCTAATTACAAATCTGATAAATCAGTATCAAAGCTTAGAATCTGACTTCAGCAACCAGAGAGTCGAAATTTCCAAAGCAAGCTCTACGTTAAATGGGGTGAGTCTTTTCTAACACCAGCAGCATTCAGGAGGCAGCTCATTGCCTGCAGAAACTGCTCAGTGCCTGTGCCTGGTGCCAGGCACTCTGTGCCCCAGCTGGGCTCCTGGGGAGGGCATGGGAAGCTGGCAGTACTGACTGTGGGGAGCAAAGGGATGCGAGTGCAGGAGCGTTAATGGTGGGAGTGCTGTAACCCAGCGAGGGTTCGTGTCTCCCCCAGTGTTGTCACCCCCAGGACAGAGCTGGGTGAGCGGGGAGTTTCAGTGGTGTGAGCAGCTCTAGAATGGGATCTCTGGGCTGTTCAGAACACGAGCAGCACCTCCTTAGTGCACAGTCTGTGTGCAGGATTCATCAAACACCAAACGAGGTAAGGCTCAAGTTTGTTTCTCTGTTTCCAGGACCTCCGAGCACTTGCCTTGCTGCTTTCGGTGCACACTCCCAAACAGCTCAACTCGGCCCTGATTCCAACTTTACAAGAGCTTTTAAACAAGTGTAGAGCTTGTCAGCAACAGAGGAACTCATTACAAGAGCAAGAAGCCAAAGAAAGAAAAACTAAAGGTTTGGTGTCACTCTAATGAACCTTTCACAAACTTGTATCAAATTAATGTCATATTTTATCCCTGCAGGGTGGGCCCAATTCCCAATAGCACACAAAAAGACCATTTTATTATGGAGCTAAAATTCCTGAATTGCATGAATTCTCTGCCAGGAAATAAGTATTTCTTGAAGGGCTGTGTTGAACGTGGAAAAGGGGGGGGATGTGAGCGGTGCCTGTTCCCTGAGCGCGTTGCCCTGTCCCCGCAGACGACGAAGGAGCCACTCCGGTGAAGAGGCGGCGGGTGAGCAGCGACGAGGAGCACACCGTGGACATCGGCGACATCAAAGCCGAGCCCCGCGAGGCGCTGACCCCCACCAGCACCTCGGACAACGAGACCAGGGACTCCTCCATCATCGACCCGGGCACGGAGCAGGACCCGCCCTCCCCCGAGAACAGTTCTGTCAAGGAGTACAGGATGGAAGTGCCCTCTTCGTTTTCTGAAGACATAATGTTGGCCACGCGCTCGCAGCACGCCGAGGAGCAGCCGGGCAACGGGAAATTTGAAGAATGCAAAGAGTTCAAAGACCTGCAGGCTTCCAAGGATTCCATGGGAGCCGAGGAGGACTCGGAGTTTCCTTCCACGTCGATTTCAGCGGTTTTATCCGACCTCGCAGACTTGCGGAGCTGCGATGGCCAAGCCTTACCATCCCAGGACCCCGAAACTAATTTATCAATCAGTTGTGGCCATTCCAGAGGACTTTTTAGTCACATGCAGCAGCATGACATTTTAGACATCCTGTGCAGGACCATTGAGTCTACGATTCACGTGGTCACACGGATATCCGGGAAAGGAAACCAAGCTGCTTCTTGACATTAGATGGAGCATGTCTGCTTTTAAGTCTTTTTTTTTTTTTAAATCCTTCTTCCCCCCCAAAAATGCTGTTTGTATAAGTTTTGCTTATTTCTGTTTCGTGCTTCAGTTTGTCCAGTGCTCTCTGCTTGAATGGCAAGATAGATTTATATGCTTAATTCTTGGTCAGGCAGAACTCAAGATTTTTTTCTTTTTTTTTTTTTAATTTTATTTTATTTTGCATCTACCGTACACTTTCTTAAAGGGCAATCAGATAATGGCTATGTTTTATGTAATTAAGAGTTCACTGTAGTGGCTTTCATTTAATATGGCTGTCTGGGAGACAGGGCCTCCTGGCCCTGTATGATGTAATTTAAACTTATGGCATTTTTACTGTGTATAATATGGTGTCCTCTGTGCCAGTTTTGTACCTTATAATCGAGGCAGATTGCCTCAGATCGCTGTGGTTCTTATTATCAAAATTAAGTTTACTTGTATACTAAACAACCACAAGAAATTTGATTCTGTAAAGAATCCTCTTTAGCTGTGGCCTGGCAGTATATATATGGTGCTTTATTTAACAGAATACCTGTGGAGGAAATAAAGCACACTTGATGTAAAATTAATTGTTTTATTTTTATTGACATGATCAATTGCTATTCTGTGCACTTCATTAAACTGATTGTGATGACTTTTCATTTGTTTATAATATGTTGCTTCAGTCTTTGGAATTCTCAGCAAAGGCCTTCGTAAGTGAAAGAGCAGCAGAGAGAAATGATGGTCAGAGGTTCAGATTTGATGTAAATTTTGGTGCTTGTTTACTGTGCACGCGTGTCCAGCCACACAGTGGAGAGGGGCTGGTGGTTGGTGCTGGAACATGAAGTGCTGTCAAAAGCCAGTGCAACTTGGCATCTCTTTTCCCTTATTTTAACATCTCTTACATCATTTTTCTCCTGCACCAGACTTCTCTTTTCCCTCTGCTCTATCTGGCTGTGCTCCCTCACTTTTTGACAGCTTCTGCACCCCTGGAAGGACTTTCTCATCTCTCCCATCGTATTTCCTCCTGTTATTTCTGAGTAATACCAGTTTCCTGTGTGACCTTTTGCACTGTCAATGCTACTGGTTTTAAGATCTGATTAAACTCCATTTTCAGCTTCATTTCCCAGTTGCTCAGCTCATTTGTTTTTCTCTTGTCGTCATCTGCCTTGCTCTTTATTCTTCAAAATTCATTCCATCTACCATTCACTGCAGTTTTGCATCACTTGCTTCTCCTTGAGTCTGTGATGCTCTTGCTGCCTTGGAATTTACTCTCATTAATTTTGACCTTCTGTAATGAATTAGTGCTTCAAGTTTACCATTTCTATTCCTGTTTATTTAGCTTTTTTATCCTGCATTTACAGACACTGCCAACACTGGTAAGTGCTTAGGTGCTCTCCTCATTATTCAGACATGAAATCATTCTGGTTTTGTTCTCTTTGGGAATAACTTTATTACCTTTCCTGATTAGCTTTCCCCAGATTGTAACTCCAGAGAAATCATCAACAGCTTCTAGTCAAAACTACTAGAGTCAGAATTTGTCAGGGAAAACCTTGGCCTGTGGATCAAAACCTGGGATGCAGCAGCTGCTGAAACCCTTTGGGTGAGTAATTTCGTTCATTAATTACCCTTTTTAGAACTGTGCAGCTGATTGTTGGGACAGTTGGTGCCCTTTGCTGGCTTTAGCTTCTCCTGCAGGATGGGATCACACCAGAGTTGTGGCATTCTTTGGGGTGGGTTTTTTTAGCTCATTTTCAGGCAGACCCACTATTAAAACAATACTTGATAATTATTTCATAAAGGATGCACAAATAGTGCAGCAGTAATCACATCAGGATTACCAGAACTACGATCACTTACTGTTCTTCCCTTACCTTGCCTCCTAATCGCCCTTTTGAGTATTCCTGCAATTTTTTACAGAGATTTTTTTCACAGGTAGTGTTTTTAGAACAAAATCGAGCAGTACCTGCACAAACATGTCTTGCTTTTCCAGAGCCTGTTTGCAGGTGTGTGTCCTCTGTCTCCCTCACTTTCCATGCTCTCTAAGTCATTATTTCTTCCATTCTATTCCCCTTCTCATTTTTAAATCACTTTTCTGGTTTGTATTTTTTCACCTTCAAAAATATTTCCTTATCCCACCTTTGAAAACCTTTTAATCCTGAACCCTTTGATCTTCCACTGGCTTCCTCAGTCTCTTAAAGCTTTGATTCTCTTCCAGGCTTTATCCCACTTCTCATTTATGTTTATTTATTTCCTCCTGGAAGTTCCACCTTCCATTTAACCCCTTCCAAATTAAGCTTTTCAATACCTTCTCCATGCACAGTCAGCCTCTCCTCTGGCACTCAAACTGCTTGATTGTTGGGACAGTTTTGGCCATAATCTTACAAATGTTTTTCCTCTTGAATTCTTTTTCCCTTTGCCTTTCTATGCTAATTAATCATTTAATATTTTTTACTTTTTACTGGGAGGTCTCGGAGAAATTTTTGCACCCATCTTAGAGGGCCATGGGGCTGCTCCTCCTCGTTTTCCAGGGGTTTTGGCAGCCCCACAGCTGGAGCGGGGAGTGCAACGCTGGAAGCACAAGTAAGTCCTGTCTTTTTTAACACCAGTGCTCCACTGCAGTGAGGGCAGGGAGACAGGGAAATTCAGGGGAGCAAACCACAGATGGAAGGGGATTTCAGTCCCAAGGGAAAATGGGTGAGGCACAATTCCCAGAGAGCACTGGGGCTGGAATTGCCTAGAACCACCTACTCTCAAGTATTAAATCATTGCAAAATCTTTTCAACCATCTACCCACAAACCTGCTGAAGCCTGAGCTGTCTTAATTTCCCTTCGTCAACCATTACCCTACATCACTTTTGTATTCAAAACATCAGGGTTTTCTTCCTTGAATACTGGGGGGGGAAGGTAACTAAATTTTGAGCATTCAGCAGCAGATCCTAAAATACAACATTGCTGGAGAGGTTCTTCCCCACCCACCCCCTGGACACCCAAAGCAGCAGCAGTGCCACAGCCAGGAACTGCTCGGTGCCTCTCCTGTCACTGTGGGGCTTTGTCCTGGTCACTGCCTCAGGCCTCACCTCAGCTCGCCAGGGTTGTTAATAACTGCAAACTTCTCAGGAGAGCCTGGCCTGCAGCAAGGAGCAGCACCTCGGGCTCCTCTGCATGGTGGAAGCTTTTGGGTGGTAGGGTTGCCATGTGTTGGCATTCTGTAAAAATAAAATATACAGGACTTCTAAGAAAATTATTTGGTGTGGCAGTATCAGTTTATGGAGAAAATCAGCTCGATGTAAAGTCACGTTTTTATTGAGCCAAGCATGTTTTTCCAAAGGCAGCCTGCCCTACTGTGGCCAGTTCGTTTCAGATTCCATCTTTCATTTGTACACTTTATTTATAAATCATTTGAGAACTATCCTTGCTCACCTTGAGATGGTTTAATTAGGAATTACAATTTGTTCCTGTCAAAACTCTCTTAGCAGTTGTTCTGTTTGAGGTACAGCGTTGCAGAGGGCTGTACATCATTTCAGTGGAAGGCTTTACAGAGCTGCAGAAAGCAAGCACTATTACTGTTTGTTTCTTCCTAAAGAAATGTCACACTGAGGTCAGGTAAGGGAGTACAGTGCATGCAGACCTAATAATTACATGGACATTGTTAATTATCTTTCCTAAAACTGCAGCTGAAGAGTCTGCAGTTAAAAGCATCTAGCAAGTATTCCGAGAGGCTGTAAATGAAATCCCCCTTCCTTGAAATGGATCAGCAGTTTTGTAATCCCTTTCAGCTCACCTCTGCTGGGAACTCCATCTCCTACAGCGATTTAATTTTGCCACTTGATACACTGAATATCAAAGAACTGGAAATGTTTCCTATTGATTGGTGTAGCTCACCTGCCTCTGAGGGCAGGACTCACTGCAGCTGAGTCCTTGTCACTCGCTGAAGTTGCAGGCAAGCAGAACAGAGATCACTGTCCCCGAGTAAAGCTAGTTATATGCACAGTCTGCCTTGCCTCTCATGCCCTAAAACCCCATAAATAGTGCTTGAACTATGTACAGTCTCATAGAAGTGGGTCTTTATTCTTCCCACAAATAAATTATAGATTTTTTTTTATAGAAAACCAAATGTTAACAAAGTATAAAAAGTAATGCCCTAACAAAACTACAGTGCCGTTATCATTCCATGCTGTCTTTAGATTGCTGCAGTAAAACATGTATTTCTTCAAAATACTGCTTCTTCCAACATTGTCTTGTACTCTCTTCATGGGAGACGGGAACCCCTTTGCATTCCAGCTCCAGTTCCGACTGAGCCGCCAGGTCCTGGAAGTTCAAGGCCACTGTTGCATAATGTTCTGAGGGAGGAAAACGGGACCCTTCAGTGAAGTGTATTTTAAAGAATGACATTTGGTGCTGGTGTTGCTGATTCCCTCTCTGCTCTGCCTGTCTGAGCACAGCCTCTATTCACAGCTCTCTGGGCTGGGCTGCTCTCTGAAGGACAGGGACCATGGGAACATCCAGCCAAGGCTGGTCCCTGCCAGCTTTGGTCCTTCTCCCTGCAGAGGAGCCCTCCTATCTTAAGAGATCCTTGGAGAAACTCACCGTCAGGCCAGCTCCTACACCGCCACTTCAGGACAATTCTTTGGCTTGGGACCTGTGGAAGATAAGAAAGTTCTCCTCGTTAGCTTGGGAGAGAATGCCCGTTCCAGTTCTCCCTGAAATACAGGGAGAGGAGCATTATTTTATGGAATATTGGACACGTGCATGTAAACAAGACCAAGATTGGGGTTTGTTTTGGAAATAAACTCTTTTCATGGAGGTCTCAGCGTGCTGCGTTCCACTGTTCTGTTTCTGCTGTGGGGAAGGCTCAGGACTCATTGGTTACTGCACATAAAACACTGATTTTCTTGCAGACTTTAAAACTTCAGTGGGGAAAACTGGGCTTGTCCTTGTTTCAAAGTGTGACCGAGGGATTGTGTTACACAACCCAGCCTGGCCCAGTACACAAGTCGGGCACTCCTGCAGATGAAAATGGTTTTTAGGACATTTCAAAAATGCAGTTGAGCTCTAATTACCAGGTTTTCCCTTCTATTTGCACCAGCATTCAGTTGGGACAGGGTAACATTGGCCCTGAATAGAACAGAGCTCATTTCCCCAATTAAAAAGGGATACAGAGTTGGGAGATAAACCTTAAACCTGCTCTCTCCCTCCTCTTAGTTACAAAGGATTCTGCTGGGTTTTCTCCTCCCCACGCAGGTCCCTAGGTGTGGTCAGCCCCTGCTCTGTTGATGGGACAGAAAAACCACACAATAGAAGAGAAACTGTTTGGCTTTGAAACAGAGGAACTAAAATACATACTAGAAAGCTGAAATTCACAGATTTACGTGGCTTTTTAGCTCAGAGAAGGAGCCACCACCCCCTGACCCCCTCCCCATTTTTCAAGTAGAGAGGAGCTTTTTACCAGTTCTGTGTATTCACCGCTGACACAGCCCTCGAACATCTGCAGTTTGCCTCCTTTCTCTGCTTCAATCACAGCTGGGCACTTGGAGAACTTCTGTACCAACTGGCAAAACAAGAACACAGCACAAAGTGCACCACGCTGGGAGACAAGGGAGGAAGGAATGACCTGAACTCTGATACACCTGCAAACAACACTCATCAGGCTTTAGATTTTACACAGCCCTGCTGGGGTGGTGGCGGGGGCCAGCGAGGTGCCACAATGAGCCTGCAAATGCTGAGAAACTTGCACAGGTAAAGACAGGCCAGCACAGCGTCTGCCCCCAGCACAGGCACAGCTGGCTGCTCCCAGCCTGGGACAGGAGGGAAATGGAGCAGCAGCTTTAGGAAGGTGCAGAAGAGCTGCCAAGAGCCATTTCTGTTTCCCAGAGGTAGCCCTGGGATTGTAATTTAAAGTTCTCCAAACAGCAGCCCAGACTCTTTGGAAGGACACAAACCCAAAATTAGTGATTGTGTATTTCACACCCTGTAAGCACCATCACCTCCAGTAATTAATCTAATTAACCTGCAAGCTGTGGGTAACAGCAGTGCCAGTACTGAGCCCTTCAGGCTCCTGAGCTTTTGGTTAAGGACAGCACAAGGAATCCACACCCAAACCACATAAAGATGCAGCTTCACTTTGAGTACTTGGCTTTGTTAAGGTACCAACTGGCAAAAACAGCTCTAAGGCAACCTAATAAACTCTCATCAAATGGAATTTGTACTTGACACTGTGACTGTGCCGTGTTTATTACTTACACACCTCTTCAGCTGCATCAACATGCACGTTCAGTTAAAATGCCTCCTGAAAGTATCACTTACTTCCTTCTTTGTGAAGATGCTGTAAAGTTCTTCAGCTGGAGAGTTGAAGACTTCCCTCATCTGTATCCTCACTGTTGGAATTTTGACTCCAACCATATCCAGAGACTGTGGTGTAACAGAGTCCTGCAAAGCAAAAGAATATTCACAGGAATGAGTGTGGTATCTTAACACTTAAAAAGTTCTGCAGGGCAGGACTGTTGTCACCTGCACCTTCTCAAAGACAGAGTGTGAATACATGGTAATTGCACAGTGTATTTCTGTATTTACTCAGCAGTATTATTAATTAGGAGTCATTAAATTCAGTGGAAAAACCTGAAGCCAGCATACCTGCACTGTGCTCCCACTTGGTTTTCGCTCCGTGGCCAGTTCCTGCTCAACAGGAGCTTTTGTTGGCAGAATCATTCCCAAGGTGAACTCTGCAATGAAGAAAAGCACTTTTCAGTGTGAAACTGAGCTGTTCAACCCCCCTGACATTCAAAACCCTGGGGAATGGGTACAGCTGTGCAGGACATAAAACGCCATCCAGTTTCCCCTTATGCTTCCATCAGCAATTTCCCTTAAAAAGGCTTTTCCAAGTGATCTGACCCCAAATCAGTAACATCTGCACAGACTTCTGGCAGCAGAGCAGATGTTCAGATCAAAGAGCAATAATACCCAAAGAAATTCTTCTGAGTTTGGCAGAAGACTGGAGTGAAACTAAATACAGAGTGTGAGCCATCCCTGTCAGAGGCTGCTTCCTTTTGAGTTTGCAGTATTAAAAAATCTTTGGATGCCCTAAAAATCCTAGACAGTCGTTTCTCAAGCCGAAAATTGCTGGGTCCAACTTGGGAAAATTAACACAGCATTTGACAAAAAGAAGAGGTAATAATTTAAAAAAGCAGTTCACAATCACAGAGATGCACCTGATAACAATTTGATTACAACAAGCTGTAAATGCATCAAGTCCAAATTTTATACATACACACACACACATATCCTTTCTCATTTTAAAGGAACAGTTTCACAGGAATGAAAGCAACAATTAAAATCAGTTGAGAGCAAACATCTACCTAGAAAATATGAATTATGGTTAAGAGGTTTTTGAGCACACTTTACTGGCTGTAATTCACAAAAATATCACAGTTCAAAAAATAGAAAGGAAAACTTAAATTTGGTTCACCTCTGGTGTAGAACAAGTGAAAATGTATAAATTTAGTAATAGCTTGGGATAATAAAACCTTAGATTCTCAAATGATAATGGCAAGCTTAAGATTGAGCCGAGAATGCATTTGTAGAGCAAAAAACAGAAATAAAGACAGCATTTCAGAAATTCTAGAAAATAACTAATTTAATTAATAACTAAAACAACGGGACACAAAAATAAGGCAGCAGTTCAGGCATAGAAGGCAGTTTTTTAAAATTAGCTAACAAAATAAATCCAAATATTGGCCAGTCCCAGTAAGGCCAAGCTGAGCCCTGGCAGGGCCTGTGTGACCCAGCACAGCCTCAGTCACTGCAGGACCTTCTGGACACAGCCACTTTTGAGAGCAAGAAAGATTCTCAGTGCCAGGACTCTCTTATTTCATCTCAGCTGGTGACACTTAAAAATAAAACCCGTGCAAACCCAGGGATTTTACAGGATCTGACCAAGCTGTTCTGGGGAGGCGCCTGCACAGGAACACTCCCAAGGTGCTCATTAATTCACCTGGGTTAATTTACCTGTTTTAAGTGCTTTCAGGTAGTCCCTCAAGGCCTCTCTGACTTTGGTGGTTCCTTCAGTTCTCATCAGGTCCTTGAGAACATCACCTTCCCCTTTCTTCTTGCTAACATTTATCTAGAAACAGAAAAATAACAGCAGCTAAGAGACCCCAGCCAGGAGCTTTTTGGGTTCTGGCAACAAAGGAAAGCATTTGGGCTTTGTTTACTATGCTCAGAGGACAGCTGCAATTTCAAATTCATGGTCTTGGGTTAGCCAGCCTTTGCTAAAAATAAGTCCTCTTAAGACATAAATAAATGCAGTCTCTCCACTCAGTCTAGTTCATCAAGTACAGCCCAGAGCTGCTTCTCAGCAGAGGCTGAAGGATCTGTGGAAGCCCAGAATCAACCACTACCCAACCAAAACAGGTTCCTTAAGGTCTTGGGGCTGGGGGTGGTTGGCTGTGTTGATTTGGGGTTTTTTTAAGGCTACAAAGCAGAGCTCTTCTCAATTTTGTAGTTAAAGTATCATCACAATCAGTAATTAGCAAAGCAAACTGTGCACATTTCCTCACTGGTAAATCTGACAACAGAACAAGGCATTATTCCAAGTATAATAAACAAAAGCATGAAATAAACTATCCACGTGTAATTATCCCATTTAATAACAGGATATATCAAAATGTGAGGCCTATAGGTTGATTAATACTTTATTTAACAATTGTGGACCTATACAGCCATACCAGCGTTGCACACCTACCTCTGTATCATCTACCTCATTTTCTTCTGACAGGTTAGGAATTTCAACAGATCCCTTATGTTTCTCACCCGACTCTTTCACTGTACCTGTATTAACATAACGAATTCTTAAATGCATCATTAACAACTATTTCCCCCACAGCAAGAGTTTTACAAAGGTGTTACCTGAAGGGAGCTGCCTCAAGGCCGATTTAAAGGAACTTTAAAGCTTTTCCTGGGAGCTGGGTTCCCTATCCAGGTGCACCAAGGGCTGGACAGGGACCCGCCTGCCCCCTGCACTGCTCTCCTCTGCAGTTGTCACCTGCTCTGACACCCTTTACAGACTGTCACCAACACCGAACGTGCATCTAAGGGTTGGCAGGGGAAAATCATCTCCTCCTCCCCTGAATGTGTCTGCTCTGGGTGCAGAAGCGCCCTGGAGTGCCGACCACGGCCTCTTTAATGGTGTGAAAGCTCCCAACATGCAGGGATGGTACCAGGAGACATCTATGTGTGTAACAGACACGTGCAATTGACATTTCTTAAAACAGGAAATTCACATGCACATTTAGAGCACTCGATGTTACTTTTAAGCACTTTACAATCACTGTACACTGCAGAAAGACTCAGCAAGGACAGGAATTATGCTCCACTTCTGCATCCTTTGGGGCCAAGGCCCACCCCACTGAGCTGCCCCTGTGCTGCTCTGCCTCAGATCTCCACTGCAAAAATTGAATTTAAGGTCTGAGGCTTTTTTTCATTACACTGAAGACTCTCCCTTTGCCTTGCAAAAGCGTTTTGTTATTTAAATTAACTCACTAATTAGATCACAATAAAATCTCTTCAGAAAGCAACAACAGAAACAGGCAGGTCTGTCAGCTCAGTGTCAGAACATAAAAAAATCCAACAAGATGCTTCATCAGCAAAGCTCTCAAATTCCAGCAGGCCAGGGCTGAGCACAACTGCAGAAGGAGAACTATCATGAAGGCAGATGCAGTATTTCTGGGGATTCTCACTGTCACAGGAGCCACCTGGACCCCACTACTCCTCAACATCACTCTCATTATTTTAATTACTTCCCTGAGCCCCCACGCGAGCATGGGGCACCGACAGAACCCAGCTGGTCGAGATTCCCAGTGAGGGACTCAAACCATGCCCAGATGTTTCCTGGCGAGGAGAAGGTGAAGAGCTGTTGGTAACACGAAGTGCAAAGATCCCTCCCCACTCGGGTCTGAGGCAATGAGGGATTGCACAACGTGCCAAGTCTGTTAATCCTCAACTACCCCACCACATCCACACAGGGCCGGCTGAACTGCACCTCCGAGTCTCCCAGGAGAACCTGTCACTCAATAAAGCCATGGGAACTGGCTAATGCCATCCTTGAAACACTCCTGAGCCCACAAAGCCACTTCAGTGTGCTCGCCCCTGCTCCCTTCCAGCACCAGGATCCGTACAGGAAAACCACACAATGTGGTCTTTGCAATAAAGCCAATCTTATTTTTGGCTGCTCTCCACAGAAAGGAAGTGCAGGCATGCAGGAAGGAGTTTTGGGGAGCAGAACACAAACTGACTTCAGCTAATCCCATTAGCAATTTTCACAACTCTTCCAACAGGGGTTCACAAAGAACAGCAACAAAGTCCAGCAGTGAACAAACAGAGCTGCTGGTGAACGTGACACAGGCAGAACGTCGGTGCAGCTCTGCATTTCCAGTACCACTGTAATGTAAACAGGCTCAGTGTCAGAACATATCAATCAAATTATGTGCTGGAATTCCACTGAATTTAATAACAGACCTGAGAATAAATTACTTTTGGTTTCCTGCCAGTCCAGTGTGAAGCACACACATCTCAGAAAGACCCACCTGTAACACACTGTTGAAATAGCTGCTTTAAAAGCACAAACGTTTTCACGAAGTTTCCAACCCAATGTGAAATAAGCTATTAAAATCCTCATTACATCTTCTAACAAATGATAGAACAGCCATTTTGCTCAATTTTAGTGCCATTAAGTACCCTCAGTTCCTCACTTTCTTGTTTCTCTCTTATCTAAATTCTTAAACACAACGTTTTTCCAACACTGGACTTTCCAAACCAGCTGCAAATCTCAGGATTTTTATCATTTGTCCTTACATAGCCACATTTTAATCATAGCTTGAAGTCCTAGTTATCCTTGAAGACTTGTAGAACTAATTACAGCAATTACAATTTTTAGCAGTTCAGTCTGAACTCTCACTTCTAATTTAGAGCTCTCAAAACACAAAACACGATGGTTATCACAAAAAAACCCATCAGCCTCTGGGTTTTTTTTAGACTTTCCTGTGTAGTAGCCAACTCCTTTAAAATTAAATTCTCAAAGCCACAATTCACTCAGTGTAGCAAAGCAGCCAGCACAAGGCAGAGCTGTCTCTAAACACTGAGCAGCATGAAGACTTGGAGAGAAACAGTTTAGAAAGAACTTGCACAGGAATACAAACAAAATAGTCTGCCTGCTTCTAATTTTGTACTGAAATAAGCCACACAAAGCCACACTAAACTGTGTTTAAAGCTAAGGTAAATTTAGCTGAACTTAAAGAAGTCAGAAAGCTGATTACAATTATTTTATCTACACTGATTTCAACTGCACAAGAGTATAATATTTGCCTTGCTCTCTGTTAACATTTACATCACAACTCTAAGTATGTTCCTAGTTGGTAACACATTTGGAACATTTCAAACTATCTAAAACAAACAACGGTACTTAGTTTAAAGTCCCCTCTTACTGTGGAACCCGACTTCAATTCCAAATCTGGTCTCAGCAATAGTCCAGTCAGGCAAACCTCCTCACCCGAGGGCTGAGAAATAAGGACAGTGTTTGGGGCAGCACAGCCTGTCACTTGGCACTACAATATCCAGGGACATTCCATCAGCTGCTCCCGAGTCTTACTCCGGTGCAAGACACGGGCCACAATTTGCTGTCACGTTTTAGGCATCTAATAAATGGAAAGAATCCCTTGGTACCACCAAAAGCCAAACTGCAAACAAAGAGCTTGCCATGGGACAAGCACAGAGGACAACTCCGAGAGCTGGGATTGCAAATGGACAAAGCACAAAAAAACCGCACAGGCACAGCTCCCGGTATCCCAAATAATTAACAATTATTTCTATTTCCCACTAAAGAGTTTTATCCTCATGTAATTCGTAATTCTCAATGTAAACTGCAGTTAAGTTTTTGTGAACAGCTGTCATCTGGCGTTTCCTAGGTTTTCCTGCTCTCCACAGGCAGGAGCACACCGCTGTAATTCGGAGCTGTGATTTGGGCACAGTGGAACCACAGCAGCCCCGGCACTCTGCTGTCAGTAGCGCCACAATGCAGGCATTTACTTCTTGCACAGCCCAGTGAGTAACCCCGCGCTGATACACCGGGAACGCCGTGCTAGGGAATATGAGGTGGGAAAAGCCTGGCTGAAGGGGAAAGAGTCAAGCTCGGGTTTCAAGGTTATTTAAGAATACGCATTTATCCAGTCCAGGCCCACGTGGCTCCCGCAGTCTCCCCACGACTCTGAGTCACTGCAGTTCACCGAGACACTCGCGTTTTCCCCGGCCGGAGGGGACAGGTTCCTCTGCACAGAGGTGGCTCCCGCTGGCAGCAGGGACCGGCGCAGACCCCACGGCCCCGTGCCAGTGCCACCTCCCCGGCGGTCCCTGCGGAGCCCCCCGCGTCCCCCTCTGCCCCGTACCTTTCCAGCTGAGGCGCAGGTTCCACTCGTAGAAGAAGATGAGTTTCCCTTTGCGGCTGTTGCAGGACGCTTCGCCCTCCACGTGTTTGAGGTCGCCGATCTCGCAGCGCCCGGCCTCGCCCTCCACCACCAGCCCCTCCAGCACCTCCTTCAGCTTCCTCTTGGACCAGCTGGTCGCGTCCCGCTCCGTCCTGCCCCGGGAGCGGCGGGGTCAGCGCCGGCCGCCGCGCTCCCCCCCACCCCTTCCCCGCACCCNNNGCCGCGCCCCGGCCCTCACCAGTGCCAGTTGTTCACGTTGGTGGCGTCCGCGCGCTCCTCCACGATCCAGCGCGGGTCCCCCTGTCCCCACTTGGCCATGGCGCTGCCCCGGCCCCGCCGCGGCGCCGCCTCCGCCGCCTCCCCCCCGCTCCCTCCCGGCCGCTTCCGCCGGCACCGCCAGAAGGTGCCAGAAACTTCCCCGCCCCGCCGGAGGAGGAGGAGGAAGGCGAGGCCCTGCCCTGCCCTTCCTCCCGGCGCGGAGGGCGGAGGCAGCGGGGCCGCAGCGCTTTGGGTGTCACAGGGAGCTCCTCCGCTCCTGTGCCCAGGAAAAGCCGCTCCGCGGGGCTGCTCCCGGCTCCGGGGGAAGGCACCGCCTCACTGGAAAAGACGAGAGAACAAAAAAAAAAAGGAAAACAGGAGAATTAGAAAACAGACTGTCGTTTTCAAACACTGCGGCGGACACTTCTGCGCAAAAGAGCAGAATAATTGATGTCCCAAAATTACTCCATCTGAAGCAACGACAAGGCAACGCCTCTGCAATCGGGTTTATTGTCTTGCCCATTTGACACGTGCCAAAAGAAATTAAATACACTCTGAGGCAGCGCTGCTGCTGGGGAAGCAACCCTCCAGTACAGCACTGCAGCCCTTCCCGCATGTTGCTTGTTCTCTTCTTTATCCACGCTTACAACAGCAGCAGAATTAAAATCTGAATAACAGTCCCATATTCTTAACTCTCATTTAATTCTGAGCTGTTCCAATGAGTCTCACTGTGGTTTTCCTAAAAATTTTCTTCATCGAGTGTTCTTTTCAGAGAGATACATCATCACCAGGCTTGTCATCCTCAGAATCGTCATCTTCAGGCTCATCATCTCCAGGCTCTGCGTCTAAAATCACTGCCACCTCTGAAAATTTTACTCCTTTCAGTTCTTTCTCAGGGGCAGGCAGTGTGGGAGGATGTGTTAAGGAAAGAGCTGGCTTCTGGTTTGTGTCTGTCAGAAAGGAATCCTGCAAAAAAGCATAACGCAGGTGAGGCAGAAAGCTACAAATGGTTGAGCGTGGACAAACTCTAAGCAGTAGAAATCATAAAATCGTGTAACTTTTGTGTAAACATATATGTTCTGTTTCCAGAGCTAGCAGAGAAAGCATTGTTTTTAAGGTTCTACGTTTTAGGAGCAGCTCCTGAGAATCCTTTACTGTACACATTCCATAAAAACAGAAGAGAGTCATCACTTCTGGATCAAAGTCCTCCCTCCTTCTTCTAGGTAGGGACAAACAGCCCCTTCTCTGAGATTTTCCTTATAGATTCATAGAATGGTTTGGGGTGGAAGGGACCTTAAGAGATTGCCCAGGTCCAACCCCCCTGCCACGGGCAGGGACACCTTGCACTAGACCAGGTAACTCCAAGCCCTGTCCAGCCTGGCCTTGAACACTTCCAGGGATTACTTAACAAGATTTTTTTGTTGTTATTGTTCCACCAGATTTACTTTTTTGATCATTCCTTCAGTTATTTGATGAATAACAATAAAATCCCTTTCACTCCATGCTTTGCAATCAAAAAGCCCATTACCTGTTTAGTTGTGAGTCCCACAGTGGGCTGGGCCTCCGCATTTCTACTTTCAGCAGCTTTTTCAGGTGCTCCATTTTGCTCACTTTCACTCTTGTAATCCAGCAGCACTGTCTCCAGGTAATTGTCTGTTTCAGGGGCCTGAATTTCATCTTTTTCAGCATCATCTCCTCTGGTGCCTCCCAGGTTGTCAAATGACATCATCTCAGTTTTCCTGAGAGAGTTAAGAGAATTCACAGCACCTTGAGCTGACACAAAAATTCAGCCTCTCTACAGTCAAGAGCAACATGCACACTGCTCTCAGAATTAGTGGGATTTTACCCTGGGGAATGCTAAAGTAGCCTCTTGTATCCTGAAGGTTCTTCTCTGCATTAGGATTAACAATTTGCTAAAGAGTAAGTAGGACTTTGCCTTTGATACAAGATTAAAGGGTATTAACTTCCTTCCATGTAGAGATTTTTAACTTACGGTTTTAAGGGTCCTTAAAAATGCACCTATAGCCTAGTGAAAGGTCTAAGGAAAATCCTATACCAGAAGAAGCTAGAACCACGTTTTTTATATGCAATTTTCTATAAATTTGTGATAGCAGCAGTCTACTTACCCATTATTCATGTGCCCTGGTTTCTCTAAGCTTTTCAGACTTCCATTTTTGTCAACTGCCCACGGGTTATCAATGCCCTCCATAACTTCAACTTTCTTAACCAAATCCTGTTTCTCATACTTTCTGAAAATAATATATTAAAATAATAGTAATAATATATTAAAATAATTAATTTTTGAAGATTGGCTTTACAGTTGTTTTAGAAGCAGAAGATGAATTATTTGTGCTACAAGTTCAATACACAACATTTATTTTCAGTATTATTCTGGGGATTAGAGTATTTCCTATTTTTCCGTAATGGTAGCAGTGTAAATGTTTGCTTCCTTTCTGCAAATTATTTGTTTTCCTTTACCATGGGGCCCTGCTGCCACTGAAGTTAAGCAGCAAAACCTGCCTTGATTTCATCATTTATGGGGTTGGACGAGACTCATGTGCCCCCCTTCACAGATAAAATTTCTGCTGTCCACATTTCTGTTTTAGAAGTGTTTATTTCTGCTTTTGCTGTGTGACAAACACAAGAAGAAACAACTTCCACTTGTGTGTGGTGTGCCCAGCATAGCAAATCTCGGGCAGTGCTCCGTGCACATACCAGTAATTTATCAGACAAATATTTTTTGAGTTGACATTTAATTAAACCAATCAGCTGTAAATCTAAGTGATATTGTTAAGGCAAACCCTCTGTACCTTTTCCTTCTCAGATCCAGCAGGACGTAGGCCAGGAAGGCGAGGAAGGTGCTGGCAAACAGGACCCCGAGCACGATGGCAGCCACGAGCTCCGAGGATGCCGGGGCTCCAGGAGCCTCCCCGACGGCAGCACTGACAGATGCTGAAAACACCTTCTCCAGTTCCACCTCAATGTCCCCCTTCTTCTCCCTCAGTTTTCTGAGGATAGAAGGGTAAAATGTGCGTGATTTACCAGACCTTCATTGTGGCTGGAGGAATAGTGAAGAAAATGCAGAATATCCCTCCCTGGTCTGCTAAGACCTTTTTCTGAGGATTCAGACTTGTCATGTCTTTCATTCAGGAGCAGCTCTGTTTTCCAGCAACCAGCCCTGGTGCTTGTGACCTAAAATGCTGCAAAGCTCGGGCAGTTGTGATGCCTTAGGTTTTCACTTTTTATATTTTTCAAATCCTGTATTGCCTGGTGTGTAACTCTGAAATTTCTTGTAGCCTGGTGGCTGCCGTNCTGAAGCAGATCCACATCACTGCCGTGTTACCAAAGAAATGTAAAACACACCTTAATTGTGAGTTTTTAATCAACATTCTGCCACTCTGAAGTCAATATATATTTTCATTATCTTCTTTCTGCTTCAGTTTTTTTCTTAAGCTGACTTTTAAATCTATTTTGCACAACGAAACAGCCTTATTCATGTTTTGGCAATCTCTGAAAATTAGCTTTCAGTAAATACTGAAAAAGCTTTCTGAATTCTAAAAAGTCCTATCTGCATAAGCCCTGCCACCCGGAAGGCAGACTGTGCCATACAGACCTTTTTACAACTTCTGCAGGTACTTCCTGGTGGGCCTCATCAAAAGCAATGATTTTTACTTGGGTTTCATCAGTGCTGCTCCTTGCTTTTCTTTCAGTCTCCTTGGAATAAACATCAACAATGTATACATTCCATCCAAGTTTGTCTTCCAGGACCCTGACATCAGATGCAGAAAACATTTTTAATTAACTGGGCAATGATGATTCTTTTACTCTGGAAATTAAATGAAGTAGTATTTAACACAACATTTGGCAGATATTAGTTGATACTAATAAAAATACCTTGGCAGGTATTTTAACCTAAGCATGTAAAAATGCAGGATTACCATCAGCAAAGGAATTATTTATTAATAACAACAAAACTATTGGGTGATTGAGTGGCAGAGGAAAACAATATCTATAAATTATTCTAAACAGTAAAGGTGGGGAGGAGGGAAATTTAGTCTCATAATCCTCATTGTTTTCTCCTCTTCTTCCAGAGATTTTCATGCTGGCTTGGACCAGTGGGCCAGTGAATCCATCATTCTGGTAGCAATCAGCACCAGCTGCTTCCTAGAAAGTTTTCCATTTAATTTTTACCAACAAGAAACTGGTGCCATAATAGCAGCAACATCACAAACTCATTTTTCCCACCTTCAGAGTGATTTCCCTTCCTAAGCACAGCACTCCATCTTTCCAGTGTAAAGAGACGTTTATGTACAGCCAAACAAAATCTTCCATCCTTGCTAACATGCCAAAAAGGCCCAATTAGGGTTTTAATTGTAGGGTGGCCATCACACATCACTGGCTAATCCCCTGTTCCTGCAGGGCTGGGATGTCCTGGACAAGCTCTGGGCCCTAAGGGGGGATTTTCACCCGTAGCAATGGTGGGCTTGGTTTGTGGTCTCTGTCCTGTGTCTTCACATTTTTATCTTGCTATCCATGAAAACCCTTATCCTGGGCAGTTAAAAATGACAAACATTGAGGTGGGAAGAGACCTCTTGAAATTGTCTAGTCCAATGACCTCTTCAGGATTTGTCAGCTTCAGGCCAAAAACTTACGAGGCAAAAATTGGTGGATTTCTGTGAATTCCCTCAAATTATTCTGAGCTATTCTGAAGGCCTGGCTTTTCCTGGGCACTGGCTCTGTCAGCTCCCTGTAGGCTGTCAGACCCCTAACCCAGAGGGACTCGAAATTTATCATTAGATATTATACCAGAATAAGCTTTGTGGCTTCAAAAATACCTTTGTATTTCAGCCCTGTTTCTTTCCACCACGTTGATCTTCTGATTAAGCACCAGCATCACAATGTTGCTGCTGGAACTGGAATCAACTGTTACCTAATAAAGAATCAAATGTAAGATTTTCTAAAGCATTTGTACCTCTCGTAGATTGCTCAAAAAACCCTCAAACAAACTATAACAGCACAAAACAACACTAAACAATAACAACTAAACAAAATAACCACTAAACAATAACAAAACCCCTCTGATATAAAATAACTGTCCTCCAAAAACCAGTTTTTGTGCCAAAATATTTTACATGTCAATGAAAATGGCAGCATCTTAATTCTAGCATGTAAATATTCATCTATCTGACAGCCCTATTGACAGTGTTAAGTAATTTTTTGGTGTTGCCGTTACCAAATTTAGCCCTTCTTGTTTACAATTTTGACATGGAAATAACTCAGGATTATACATAAAAATCTTCCTTACACTGACAGTTGTCCGGGCTGTGAGTCTTCTTGTGCCTTGGTCTGCAGCTTGGACTTCCAGATTAAATGTTCCAGCCTTTCCTGCTACAGAAACTGTAAAAACCTGCCCTGTGCTTTCATTGATGTCGAATTCATCAGTTTGACCTCCTACTAAGCTGTACAGCAGAAGTCCATTGTCTCCTGAATCTGGATCTGTGGCCTGGGTTTAAAAAAGGTGATTTGTGACACTCAACTTGTGGCTTTTGGGCTGCACATTGCTCTTCCACCAGTAAAGTCAGCTCTTAAGAACGGATTTAAGAGCTCCTTTAATCCAGTGAAAGAAACCCAGCCCTTTAACAGGATTTCTGTCCTCGTGAGGAGCACAGGAAATACTCTACCTGGACAGTAATGACGGGGTATTTGTAGGGCACAGAGTTGGGAATGCGGGCAGAGTAGGAGCTGTTGGAAAACACGGGCTCTTCGTTCACGTCCTGCACAGAGATGGTCAGCATGGCCACGTTCTCAGCAAACAGGCCTGGAAAAAACACAAGGGAACAACCTCGACCATCAGCTTTTCACCTTTCATTTCAAACTTGACAAGTTAAAGAGAATCACAGCTCCTGTGTGGGCTGCAAATACAGAATGTGTGGCCATTGCTGCCCTGGAATGTCGTTCAAAGCAAAAAGTTACCTGAACGCTGGACTTCTGCAGCAGAGGAGACTTTTTGGTTTGCTTGAATTAAAATCACATACTGAGAAACTTCCTCATAGTCCAAATTAACTGCTGTTCTCAGCTCACCACTTTCAGGATCCAGTCTAAAGTGACCTGAAAGGAAAAATTTTGCTGTTGCAGCTGCCATTTCACTTGCACTCCTCCTACCTCTCGTGTCTTAGCTGCCCTTGGGATGTTCCCATGGATCCTCTGCTCTGACCAATGTGAAATTCAACACTTCCACTGGCCAAGCAGCAAAGGCATCACAGCTGGGTTCCTACCCCACAGCAAACAGCTCTTAAACATGCAAAGGAACAGCACATGTGAAAAATAATTTCACATTATTTCACAAATAAGGAGAATTGCAGCTTCTTCTTGCACAACTCCATTTTTTATGTATTTCCAAGTTTTCCCTTTGTTGTGGGCCAAGTGGAGCCTGGGAACAGCCACAAGAGCTGCAGGAGGGCAGATGCCTGTGGCAGGGCATATCACCCCTCTCTCCTGTGAAGTTATAGTCTGTTTTATGTCTTATGTCTTTTAGTTTTGTGTTTATTAATAAATAATTCATTCTATTATAGACTGAATCAGCCATTATTAAAGAACTTGCGAATGAGAGTGGGTCTTGGGGTGCTGGCCCCCTCAATAACATGACTGCCTGCTGCCAGAGGTCTGGGCAAAAGGCAGGGACTTATTTAAACCCACATCATCCATTCATAGCAGTGCCTTAACATAAGTGCGAGGAAATGATGGACTAAAAGTGACTGGCAGGGAGGAAGCTGCTTGTTTATAACACTTTCTATTTTAGCTGCCCCAGTCTCTAAATTTTCCTAGCGTAAGATTAAAAGAACCCATTTTTTAGCAAGTTACCAGCCTTTCTAAAGCCAAAGATTAGCAAAGTCAACACTGGAAAGCTCTGAAAGAAAGTCTGTGTACTCCTTTTTTTAAAAAAAAGTTTATCCATGCTCTCCATCTCCTCACTTGTGCACAGCAGCGCCTGCCATGCAAAAGACAGGTTAGGATGTTCTCCTGGCTATTTTAACTCATTAGGGGGATAGTACTCACCTCTTTCATTGCCAGATACAACAGTGTAATCAATAGGTTTTCCTGAAGTTTCAACCACAGCAAAATCATAAATTAAATAATCCACTCCCGTGTTTTCCGAAATAGAAACGCTAATGCAGGAAATAAATGATAAATCATAATGTTAAATTTGCCAACAGATGTTGTCCAGGCAGGCTTTGACATTTAACCCTTTGAAAGAGAGGTCTCTGTGGAAAATCTTGCCCCCACCCCTCAGTTGTTTGCTTGAGCTGCCCAGCTTTCAGAGTGCAGTGCAAACCCTGCTTTTCCAGCCAGATCTTGGGTCATCCTTGAGTGAAATCTAAGGAAGAATGTTTTATAGTGTGCAAGAGGAAAGGGACAAAGAGTCTGGCTTATAAAACCTGCAAAGTAGAGAAATAAAAGGCAATGCCTCAATTCACATTCACAGAACCCCCAGCACAGCAGAATTTCCTATGTTTTGCTTAAAAAAAACCCCAAACTGATGTCCTTCCTTCTGCATGGAAAAATATGAAAACGACCTTCAACTTTGCTATGTTTTGCACTACCTGGTGAACACATCCCAGTTATATAACTTGATATGAAAGCCTCACCTGATCTCACTTTTGTTAAAGCGAGGAACTAACGGCCGGTTGTCAGACACGTTCAGGGTAACCACAGCAGTGCCATTTAAAGGAGGAGAGCCTTTGTCCTTTGCCATCACTGTTAAATGCATCTCTCCAGATCTAGACAGGTTTCCAGTTGTAATTATCTTCCCCTCACTCACATCCTCTATCAGGAAGAACGGGCTCACGCTGCGATCCGGGAGGATGTAATACTCAATAAGGCCATTTTGCCCCTGCCATGAAAGGAACACAATTTCATGGAACTGGGAGTATGTTTGGAAGGGTTGGGTAAACACTGAAACAAGAGATCAGTGAAATTATTTTGAAAATAATGATTTTTTTTTTTTCTTTAAGAATAAAAACTTGGGGTTCACTACGGTAGGATGTGTGCCAATTAAAAAAAAAAAAAACAAACCAAAACACAAAGCAGAAGAAAATACACAATGAAGTGGTCATTTACACAGTAAAACCATGGCCAAAAGGTCTCTAATGAAAATACGTGAGTTGTGTAGAGGGGCATGGTCAGAGTAGTGACAGTGGCACAGGGAGGACAAGTGCCACTGTGCACAGCTGAAGGGGGACTTTTGTTGGGGTCTCCATGCAGATCTCCCACAGTTCAGCGATTTTCAAAGGCAATTTCACTTTTTATACAAGATCACTGGAAAGGCTGATTAAAAAAGGGCTGTTAGATGATTTGCAGCACTGTACCACAGCTGCAGCTATTCTAACCAAAATTATGCACGAAGAAAATAGGAAAGCACCTGCTACACCTATTTTGTTGTCACTTTGAGATGTTTCATCTTGTAAATGATATAATTACTGGTGATGTTGTCATGGTGATGTGGTTGACTACTGGATGTCCCTGCCAGTGCCTGGATACTATTTGATGGGTGTAATACAGATACATCAAACAAAATTACATTTAAAGATGGGGGCAGAGAGAATCAGCTGGGGTGCCACACTTCAGAGGAGTTTGGCAAGCAGACATTTCCTTGCTCAAACCAGCTGATGTTTAGTTTTTACTGATTCTTCTACCTCAAAAGTTCAAATAACTTCAGAGACACTGAATTGCTTCAGTCCTTGTATACTTCTGAAGGACTGGTGCAGCTCTGTGTAGTAAAGGGAAAAATTAAAAGAAATACAGCTGAGGAAACATGCCCAAAGCCAGGGCGTACCTCAGTGTCAAGGCAGAGCCAGCAACACTCCTAATTTCCAATTCCCAGTGCTGGCAGATCCCCAGGATTCCCTTTCTGCTCCATTTGGTGCTTCTTGCCTAGAGAGTGGAGCAGGACGTGTTTGTGCTCAGCCCAGAGCAGTGTCAGCTCCAACAGCAGCGGTTACCTGGTCGCGGTCGGTGGCGCTCACGGTGATGACAGCAGCACCCACAGGATTCACCACGTTTATGGAGGCAGAATAGGAGCTCTGGGCAAACTCTGGGGCGTTATCATTCACATCAATCACTGCCACACTGACATGGGTGGTTGTCTAGAAAACAAAACGGTGTCGTGCGTTTTAGAGTATTTGGAATCTCTTCTTTAGCGTTGTTTTTTCCTTACTTGCACATACGACGAAAAGTATAAATCAGTCTTTGAAAACGCTGCAGTGAAATGTTGTTTGGGTTTAATTTTGTGAACCTGGCATCAGAGATCACTACAGGATTTTAATAGGAGAGGCAGGAATTCAATGTTGCAGTAGGATTCTACTTCTTGAAAGGTGTCTGAATGAGTAAGAACAAGATATGTTTGGGAGACCAACATGTCCTTCATGCAGTTAAGGACACCACACATGTTCTGGTTCTCTTAAAGAAGTGTCTAATATGTTTTCAGATAAAAGAAATAGAGCAGAACTAGAACAACCTGCTGAAAATACTTCTTCTCCCATGAAAAATGATCACATCACTTATAGTTCTAACAGCAGCAGGCAAATGCCTGTTCCCCAGCACAGATCAGTCAGCAAAAAATTCAGGGTCAAAGCCTACCATGCATACTTTTGAAGTATTTCACATAATTAGAGTATACTGCTACTCATCATGGTTAAAGGCTGCAGAAGCCTGACTCTTAACATGATGAGGTGACTCATTTATTCCACACAGTAAATGTCTGGGATAGATCTCCCTCCCAATAGTTCAAAATCCACTCTGAAGGATTCATTACAGTAATGGCCTCTTACCTGGTGGAAAGGGGCAGATTTATTGTTGACTGCAGTCACCGTAAGGTTGTATTTATTCATGGTTTCATAGTCTGGAGAGTTCCTTATCTTAATGATGCCCTGTATTTCATCTATTTCAAATATATTTTCTCCATCACCTGAAATAGATTTAAGCAAGCATCATCCATTAATGCATCTTAGAAACACATAATTAACTGCACTCTTAAATTACATGTTTACTTGTGTCCTGAACTCTTTAAAACAATTTCTTTAAGTACAAGATAGATAATGTAGAAGAAGGGCAGAAATATTTTGAGTGGATGGGCATTTGAAACATGAGCCAAGAGAAAAAAAAAATGAATTTTGCAGGTAAAATCATCATCTGTCACCCTGGTGATGGACAGTGGGAGTTCTGGGGTCAGTCTATTGAACAAGTTCCTCCAGGTCTGTGCAACTTTTCGAGGCACTTTTGCAGCGTTCTGACCTTCTGGAGGTTCACTCTCATGTTTGCTGGTTGCAAAAGTCATGAACACAGTGCTCCTGCCAAGAGCTCTCAGAGGAGCTGTGTGAATTTATCCTGTCTCTAAAGGAGGGGGGACGAGTGACCCAGAGAGGTAAAGAGAAATCGATGTGGCTGCCAACAGACATGGCAGGGACTCCTGCTGGCTTTGCTCAGCCTCAAAGTTCGTGTGCATATTAGAAATAAAGGACTAAAAACATATAAACTGTATTCTCATTGCTCTTGATGGTCCTTACAACTAAAGCAGCTACTTCAGCTCCTGCAGGCTTTGGTCCAAAGGAGTCTAAATTTGCATCTTTGTTGTGTTCTACAAGGTGGGGATGAATTAGGCTCTTATTCCTCATTTGAAAAACTATCCTTTTCCATCAAAATTACTCCTGTTGATTGCGGCTATGGCAGTCAAGTAGCTAAAGATTTTTTATAAAGCTGATTTCTAACAGGATTAAGAATACAATTAAAAGCACAAAAATCTGTAGTATCTGCAAAATTCCTACTCAGCTGGTTTGAAAATTGTATGAGTATAAATTAGTAACATTCCAAACCAGGTGAAAGTGACACCTTCTTGGCTTTCGTGGAAAAAGGTTAGGAAATAACGTGGATGATACTATTTATGCTCATGATTGTAGAGCCAACGAAGTGACAGTGCAGTGACAGAATTCCGTGTTACCTGTGAGGTTATATAGAACAAAGGCATTGTCTCCTGTGTCTCTGTCTGATGCTGTGATTTTTCCAACTGTGAATCCCACAGGCACGTTTTCATTGACCCTGAAGTCAGGCACTTGATCAAACACGGGTGGCCAGTCATTAACATCAGTGATCTTTATCACCACTGTGCAGTAACCCCTCTTCTTCTCAGGGATTCCATCGTCTTCAGCATAGACCACAACCTGCAATTACACGGTTGTTGGTAATGAGAAATCATCCAAAGAGGTCCTTGCATAGGGATGTAAAACCTCTTGGTGAAGTTTGAACTTTGAAATATTCTTAGAAGTGTAAACTCCAGTTCTGAATTCACCTCAAAATAATTATTGAAAATTTAAGGAGTATTTGGGTCAAGTAAAAAAATCTTTCTATGTATATCCAACAAATTCACCAGTATTTTTGCTTGGATCAAAATAAGGTCATAAAAAATATCCAGCAGTGGCAAAACCAGAAAGAGGAACTGAGAATCATATCTGCAAGATCTTGGTTCAGCACAGATTCAAGCAACAGACAGTACTGAATACACGAGCTGTCACTGTGAAATTAGTTATTCATGTGCTGAACTGTTTGCAGGGCAGGTGAACAATGAGCTGTGCTTGGATTTCATTATTGTCAAAAGGCAGTGGCTTGTTTTAATATTGCCTCAGACCTTGAGATGCTCCTATTCTAAACCAGTGCAGAAAATGTCCAAGCATTATCAAGCTAAACAAAAGCACAAGTGTCACCTGTTTGCCAAGAGAAAGATAAAGAGCTCTGAATGAAGAAGATTTAAGAAATCTAAAGCAAACCTGATACTCTGTCGGTTCCTCTTCATAATCAAAGGGGGCAGTGGAAGAAAGGATTCCAGTTGTTTCATTTATCCTGAATTTCAGCCCGTGTCCATTGAGAATGCCGTAGGTTAGGACACCATTTCTACCCGTGTCATTGTCCTGAGCTTTCAGCTGCACAATCTGAGCAGCAGGCAAATGCTGTGGAGGGAGGAAGATTGAGGCTTTCAGAGACTGCTTTGCTGCAATTGTTTGAATTGTGTGAAAGGGGGGAAAGTTACAGATGCTGCATCCAGTTACAGTAGTATAGACACTTTAATATCAAAATTACAAAACTTATTCAGCACAGTAAGAGGGTCTCTTGCCTTCTCTAATTTACAAAAAATAACTGTTTTCCTCCCCCCATGTCTCTACCCATAGCTGTTATTTTCAGGAAGAAAAATTATTTCAAACAGCCCAAATGTTAACCTCAAGCATCTGACTTGCTGTTATTTCTGTTTAACAACCTCTTCTCCTATGAAGTTCAGTGGGTGTTCTCAACTCCAAAATCACGTTTCTTTCTGAATACTATTTGGCTAATACTTATCAAAATAAACAATCTAATTCTTCCTTTTTAACAATGTTATTTGCACCAGGATTGACAGAAGATATCAGTGTTTCACTTGCAGGGCCATTTGAGACCTGGTCTGAAGTTATTTGATCCAACAGGGCATCCAGCAATTCCCACTGTGTAAATATTTCACAAGGAAATCAATTTTTTAAGGTTGGGAAATGTGATTCTAGTTCTCCTCCATTAAACTAACTGGAAACATTACAATTAGGTGTGATAAGTGAACCTATATTTAACTCAGTGGTAGAAAGGACTAGATTTTGAGTCAGTTGTGGCTGCTGTTGAGAATGTGTTTGCATCAGCTGGGGATCTCAAAGGCTCTATAAAATATCTCTATAAAATATCAACATGATCAATGTGCTTCTTTTTTTAAATAAAGCAACCAGCAGATTAAAGTGTGAAAAGTGTTGCTTGAGAATTGACGAGTGAAATGTTGAGCAAGATGCTTTTGCATATTTAAATGCTGTGGCTTCTTCTGTAGAGAGCCACAATGCCTGAAAATCTGACTGAAATCTGGCTTCTTCTCTGCTGCTGATCACTTGTGGCAGCAAAATCACAACAGATTGTACGTGAGCAAGAGGAGAAGTATTGCTAAACTAGAGACTTTTTCCTGCTACTTCTCTGCAAGAAGCTCTCTTAAAAAAGGCTGAGTGCGAGCCTGTGAGGTGCCCAGCACATCCAATAGATCTGGAATGCACCTGAATATTCTCTGTGTAAAAATATTCAAAATTGAGTGGTAGTTCTTCCTTCATGGAGCCCCTTTATTAGAAAAGATTCCCTTTCCCTTCAATTAGTCCACATTTCTAGATTATTCTTAATGTGTGTTGGGATTTTCAGCTTGAAATAAACCTCACAACATCCTTTGGTAGAACAGAACAGCAAGTCTGCCCAGTTCCAGAAGGTTTACTTGTACACTCAACAAAAGATTGTTTTTATTATTTTTATTTTGAAGCCTTATTTCTGTGATCCCATTTGGATGACATTTTCTTACCTCTGCCAATCTCTCTTCTAGTAGAGAAGATGGGAAGACTGGAGGGAAGTTGTTTTCATCGATAACTTCCACCTTCACTTCAACTTCATTAAATATGGTAGCATTAGATGAGTCCGTTGCTCGTACCTTGAAATTTACTGGAAAATCTTCCACTTCCAGATTCTTACTGGTCCTTATGATACCGCTGGATGAATGGATAATGAAATATCCTGTTTAAAAAAAAAATCAACCTGAAATTATTCTGGTTATGATTTCATTAGTTGAAACTGGAGCTATGGATCCTCCAGTGAAAAGTATACATTATTTATATGAATATTGTATGTTACAGTATTCTTCCAAGAACAAAATGAAGTTCAACATTTTTACAAGCTTGTCAAGAACATCGGATATATCCAGGTCTGTAATTAACAAAAAGAAAGAATTCAGAAGGTCAGATGGGAACCAAAGGGGAGAAAATTCAGTCCACCATTCTCTAGCCAGTTCTTCATCTTCCTCTGAAACAGTCAGAGATTATTTGCTCCTGTTCCAGTTAAAATTTTTATATTTCCTAAGAAGTCCTGTTCTTAATGAAGATGAGGAATTTTGCAACTAACTTAAAGATCAACTTCATACAAAATATTTTGCACAACTGAAATACAGATTGGCTGTTTGATGACAGATTAAAATCAGCCCTCTATTTAGTAAAAAAAGACACGTGACAAAGCACTGATGCACTTGACCACATGTAAACTTACTCTAGGCACTCACATTTGTTAAGAAAACGTTGCTGAGTTAGTTTTTCTACTAGAAGTTTTTGTGCTATTAGTTACTTTTTCTCCAGCCAGAGTAACTTTATGCCTGACCAGGTACCACCTGATCTTCCTGCAGCAGAGTAGCTAAAGAGCTGGTGAAGCCAGCCCTGTATCGTGTGGCTTGTGCTGCTCTGACAGAAATTCAGTCACTTGATGCAGATCAAACTGGTACTTTGGGTTCATTCACATCCAGAATTAATAGCTGAGGAACTGGGATAAGAGCAGAAGGAGAGAGAAGAAAATCCCAACACCCGGTGCTGTGCTCGTTGTTTCCCCTGCCACGTCCCATTATTCCACATCAAGGGCTCACCCTTCCCATCTCCAGAGGCAATGCTGTAGTTCACAGGGAGCTTGTACAAGGCACTGATCTCTACAACAAACGTATCCATGGGTGCCTTCTCTGGCAGAGGGGCAGGGTGATAGGCTTCTTCCAGGAACACCGGGAAGGAGACATCCATGGGAGCTATCACGACTGACACCTGCAGAGAAAAGGACATGGCCAGGGGGGTTATGCTTTCAGCTTCAGCAAAAACTTTCCTGCTGAGGTGTGAGACAGCACCAGTCCAGGCCTTGGCCAGCGAGGAACAGCCTGGGATTGCTGCGTGCTGAGTTTGACATTGCCCTGAAGGCAGCAAATCTTGGTGGAAAACGCCAGCAGCCTCATCAGTTTGGGTTCACCTGAGTGCTTTGCTAAATACAGAGGGTGATTCCAGATCCTCACATACAGCACATTTCAAAGCACTTGTCTAACTAAGCAGCTCCCTGAGAGATACACTCAGCTCCAGTCTTCCACTGGAGAGGGTATAACCAGAGCAGGAGCTTGCACGTACAGTATTTTAGAGCTATTATAACTGATTTATAGATTTAAAAAAAGGTGATAGGTGGTAAATAAATAATGCCCACTGCTTCAAAAAAGTAAAGGTAATTTATTTCTGACTGTTGCCAGACAGCTGCTCTCCATTCCTCTGAAGAATGATGGCTTGTAAGTCTACATTTTACAGTTGTTGAAGATAATTTTCTACATCTTTATCCATATAGATTTCTAGTTCTTTTTTAAATTCTGCTCTGATAATTAGTGGCAAAAGATCATCAGCAAGTTATAAGTACTGTGTAAAAATAAATTTTTAAATTGTATTTACACCTTTCTCACTCTTCCATTTAGAAATTATTTTTTCTTACATTATAGGAAAATAAAAAGAAGCGCTTTATTTGCCATCTCCTGTTTATTTATCACACACTTCCATTACATCCTTTCTGGCTGCCTCACTACAGAAGTGTCCCCTGCTCTAATCCTCCTCCCTCACAGCCTGGAGCTTCTGTCTGGCTTTTCTGAAGTGGATAATCACAACCATTTGGGGTGGTGTGCCAGCAATTGCTAGGGCAGCGTAACTTGGTAACTGTTACCTTGTGGCCTGAAACAGAAACAAATCCCTGACATTCTGACTCCTGGTTTGCATAGTTTTGCCTCATTAACACCCCTTTCCTGGTGTAGTTATGCTCAGTTTGGAATAAAACAATCTGGGCAATTAACTGTGCAGCAAACAGAGTGCAAGGTAGAAATTTTAGTACCTTTACAGAGGTTGAGAGAGGCGGCAGGCCCGAATCCGTAGCGGTGACATTCAAGGAGTAATACAGGGGAACAGTTTGTTTGGATAAGTCTCTTGTTAAGATGAGCTCTCCTGTGGCACTGGAAAGGCTGAAGAGGCCTTCTGAGTTTCCCCCTGAAAACAGAAAAAGCAGTGTTGGAGATGTTCCCTGGAACCAGCAGAGACAAGTGACTGGAGTGTATGCCCAGGACAGAAGAGAGACAGGTTGAAATCCTAATTTGTACATTAGGAGCAAGATGCCCCCTCTAGTCCAACCTCTTGGCTCAAAACATGGCCAGGAGTGAATTCAGCACAGGTTATTCAAGGTTTTGGTCCATCAGGTGAGAACCTCCAAGGACAGCCTCTCTGAGCAACCTGTTCAGTAATTACTGATCCTCACAGAGGATTTTTTAGCCCCTTTTATCCAGTCAGAACCTGCCAGTTCAGTTTATGACCGTTCTCTCTCATTCTGGTGTCATGCAGCTTGGTTTAGCAGTATAAATATCCCAGTGATAAGCAGCCCTAAGGTTTTTTACTAACATACCTGAAATATTGTAGAAAATGCCTTCATCATAACCCTTGCCTTCATCTCTTGCATTGATATCTAGTACCAGTGTGCCAGCTGTAGAATTGTCTGGAAGGATCTTGTGATATGAAGACTGGTCAAACACGGGTCCTTCTTCATTGACATCTTCCACAGTAACTGAGAAAGAATCATCACATTTGATGAGTTTTACCCAAATGGTTACAGGTTCTTTTTTTCAGCTAATATAAACACAGCTCCTCTGAATGAGAATCCATCCAGTCATACTGATCAAAAGTAGGGCTGGCCAAAAGCTAGGATACCAATTTCACAGAAATCTTAATGTCTTTTTTCCCCCCAATAGAATGAACTTATTTAATTTTTTTTTTAAGGAAAAAAGCCAGCAAATCAAGCACTGTTATTTTTCACAACACTAAAAATCGCTGTCAACACTGTTTATCACCCTAGAAACTGTCCTTCTGTATACAAGCAGAAAAAAACCTGAATTATGTTCTTGGAAACCTTTTCAATCAAAATGTCAATAGATTCTCAGAAAATAGAAAAAAATGTGAATATATTGAAGGAAGTAATGTCAGTTTGTGTGAAAAATCTTCATTTTTGACATGGCAAACTTTTTTTAGAAAAATTTCGTCTGGCTATAGTGGAAAGATCACATCATCATTTCTGATAATTAGCAGACTGCATTAGTATTGGTTTATGCCTCATAATTACACATGCTGAAATATGCCCTGAGGTTAATGAAAGTTCATTTTCTGCAGTGAAGTAGAGCTACCTGTAATATTTGCTGTGTCCTGGAGAAGTGGCTCTCCAGGATTGAAAGCTTTCAGAATAAACATATACTGGGAATGACTTTCATAGTCCAGAGGCTGAAGGGTTGCAATATCTCCAGAAAGTTCTCCAACATGAAATGAAGTTGTCTCTCCAGTTATGGTGTAATGAATGATGGCATTGTACCCTAGATCTTCATCTGTGGCTACTGCACTCAAAATCTAAAATAAAAGGAGAAAAAGTCAGAAACAAAAAGGTTTAGAGCAGAACAAAGAGAGTGGCAAAACACGCACACGAGGCTGGTATTGACCCACAGAGTGTTTACTGAGTGAATTACTCATTAATTGATTAATGGCAATGCTGGGATTCTGGCACAGCTGGTGGCAGGGCAGTTACGGATCGTCAGGTGCTACCTCTTCCCTGGATTCCTGTAAACCATGAGGTCACATCTGCAAGGCAGACACGGAGCCAGAAATGGATACACTGGGAGGTTGCCCAGGGAAGTTGTGATGCCCCATTCCTGGAAGTGTTCGAGGCCAGGCTGGATGGAGCTCTGGTCTAGAGAAAGGTGTCCCGGCCCGTGGCTGGAGGGCTGGGAACAAGATGATCTTTAAGGTCCCTTCCAATCCAAACCATTCCATGATTCTAAGACAGAAAAGCTTAAGAAGAGAGGGATGCTGGAGATGTGCACAACACCTACAGCACTAAACATCTTTAAAACATGGTGCCCGTAGATCTTGTGGAAACTCCATCTGTGCAGTGTGGCATCACTGCTGGGGACAGGAGGGAAAGGGGGAGCAGCTCTCGCTCTTTGTGAGAGTTTTAGGGAGAATCAGTGGGACAGGTACTCCACTGTTATACAAACCAAACATGCTGTGTGATTTTACAGGCCCCACAAAGTAAAAAATGCTGTTCACCAATGCACAGCCATGAGAGATCACTGCCCCTTCCAAGCGCCCCGAGAGCAAACAAGTGCAGAACAGCCTGATTATTCCTAGTGGCACACACCACGTGCGGAGGCTCGTTCTCCCTCACAGTCACGGAGTAGGATTTCTGGGGGAACACTGGTGGGTTGTCGTTCACATCTTCCACAGCGATACTCAGAACTAAGCTTGCAGATCGTGGTGGTTCTCCAGAATCAATGGCCTGTGAAGGAACAGCTTGTCATTAAAAACAGCATTGCTTTGACACAAACTTACTTTGCCAGTTCAGTTTTGCTCCAAAAATTGTGAATTTTTGCCTCTGAAGTCTTTCTGCTGGACCAGTTATCCCCCAGTGACACTTCTCTAGCCCTGTACTTGATTAGCTGCCACATCTTCCTGCAGCTGGTGTCCTCACCCCCTCACACGCTCTGCCTCATTTCATTAACAGTTGATCAGAAGCTCGAGCCTGGATGCAGATCAAACACGCCGTGTGATCAGATGTGGCACTAAGCAACACCAGATATACAGATATCTGTGCTGTGGCAGTTAAAAGAATGAGGAAATCCCTTGCATTTTGAGGGTTTAATGTCCCTAAAAAAACAAGTTGTGAAGAGCATCCAGTATGTGGCAAGTTCACAGTCAGTTTTACACTGCACAAACATCTTCCATAGACAATTCTGATCTGTAGGTTCATACACACAATTTTCAATTTGTCTTTAAAAGTGTCCACTTTCATTAACTTGATATTTTTCAGAAGGCACTCCTCAATTTTTAATATGTTTCTTCTGTATCTTCCACAAGTTCTTTGACCTGTAAAAATGTCCTTTGAACTATATTTGTACTTGATGGCCAGTGCTGGAACACTTCTTTGTATGCACAATAATTGAGCTGATTAGTACCAGTAAAAATCAATGAAATCAGCTAGAATAGATTCATTAAACATCTGTGAGGGTAACTTTATGCTTTTTCTTTTTTATTTACTTGAAAAATCTCATTTCAGGTACTTTTTAAAAAGATCTAAGGAGATATATTTTCAAAAATGAAAAAAATAAGGGAAAGGGACAAATAACATGGATTGGCAAGGCAGCTGTGTGGTCTAAAATGGGCCCAGGAATGCTTTGCAGATGTCACAGTCAGCTGCTGTGTGACTGTGACCTTTAAAATCTATGGTTCATAAGTCATTTATTCACTAATATCAATTTACAGACTAGAAAACAGAGCTCTGCATACAAAACATAAGGAACAGTCAAAATTCATTCATGAATTCTGATGGAATTCTCCAAGAATAAGTGGTTTTCTTGTGGTGATTCAGTACTTTCTCTTTTTTTAAAGTTGAGAATTCTGTGAACTTGGATCAAATATGTCAACTTACCATTATTTTCAATTTGTAGCTGTCCATCACTTCTCTGTCTAAGGATTTTTTTGTCATCAGCTTGCCAGTAGAACTGTCAATATGGAATGTTCCAGCAAAATCATCTTGCAGGGAGTAGCTTATAAGTGCATTATCTCCGATATCCAGATCAGTAGCAGAAAATGTGCCCAAGTCTAGATCAGGTGCATTCTCAGGAGCTGATAAATTCGTTTGGATCCATGGTGAGAAAACTGGAGGGTTGTCATTGATGTCTTCGACTCTCACAGTTACCTATATTAAAAAAANNAAAAAAAAAAAAAAAGGAAACAGAAGGGAAAAGAGACACAAATTTGAGCTGTAGAAATGGTGTCCAAAGAAGAATTTTGATTCATTTTAGTCCATGGAAGCCTATGGGAAAAAAAAAACCAACCAAGGAACAAAACCCAAAGGGATACATAACAACTTCAGCATTTTTCAGCCTTTGAGCATTTTCACGACCTCTGCATTTTGATTTTTTCTTTATGCTCAGCTGCAAGATAACATATATGTGAGATAGCACACTCTAACTGGAAGAGATGAGCAGAACTAATAACCTGGGGCTTTTTGGCTCATCTACCTCATGCATTTGACAGAGCTGTGCACAGAACCAGTGTTGGTGTTAATCAGTTTCTCTGGCTATGGGTTGTTCATAAGGAACTCTCAGGGAGTGACACAATCTGGGAAGTTGACAATATCCCCAGATGGTGATGTTTCCTCGGGATATGAAAAAAAAGAGAAATTAAATAGAAGGTTCTCAAAGTTTCAAGTTTGCACGACAGAAGACACTGATCAGGATTTTACTCGATTGGTAATATTTTTTACAGATTTTTCCTATTCCTTGATAAAAACTCTTTTGAAATGCATATTCCATACCAAAGCAACAGCTGTGTTGGGTGGCACCAGAGAATCCACAGCTTCCACAAGGATGCTGTACAGGTCTCCTTCTTCCCGATCCAGCCTGACAAGAGCCACGATGTCTCCCTGGTCACCGATGGAGAATTTGTCCCCGTGGGATTTCAGGGAGTACCCAACTTGCACAGCAATGCTTCCAGTCAGAGCCTTCACAGAGCCCACTGCAGTCCCTGGGGGTTTGTTTTCCTCAATGCTGAACTCGTAGCTGGAGCTCTCAAAAGTCAGTCCAAAGCTGGTGTCATTTACCAGCAAGTAGAGAGTAACAGAGACTGAAGAGAGAAAACAAATTAAAATAGTGAAGTCAACTGCTAAAGTCATCATGATCTATGCTGTTTCCTTAAGCTCTTGAGGAACCTGTAGAAAATGATAGAAAATATCACAGAGGAAAGAGGAATGGTAAGAAAAAGAAATCAGTAGTAATAAGGATTAATATGTAATGCAAAATGTGATGCTTTTTATACCTAATGGATTTTCCAGAATAACCTCACTTCCCTGATGACAGAAGAGCTGTTTCAGTGTGACAGGAGAGCAAGGATCACCAATCTGAAACTAATGGG
The DNA here is from genome assembly GCA_013397175.1 of Platysteira castanea. Taxonomy (NCBI): domain Eukaryota; kingdom Metazoa; phylum Chordata; class Aves; order Passeriformes; genus Platysteira; species Platysteira castanea. The sequence continues at coordinate 214,495 of VYXC01002448.1, read as the reverse complement.
ATGTGCGGGTGTTTCACACTCCTTGAAAATCTGACCCTTAACTGCTTTGTAACAAAAGAGGAGGGATATCCATAAACCCACGAGTGCAATTTCTGTTGTGACCACTCGTCCTATTTTAAGAAAATCAGTTGTTTCTCCTGTTCATGATAAATCAAAGTTAACCTCCAAAAAACACATGAAAATGTTACAAAAAATACTATGTGACTGAATATTTTTTTGAAAGAACAGAAACTCAGTTGAAGGTGATTTCCCAGCTTTAGTGTGTTTACATGTTTCTAATTCTAAGAAGATAAAAGAAAACTGAAAGAGAAACATGTCATCAATATTATTTGAATACATCTTTTTAGAGTGACTACAACTATGGAGTCCTGGTATTTGTGCCATAAGTTCAACTGCAATAAATGAATTTTTTTAAAGATTATTTCTAACCTACTAAAAACCAAGTTTTCTGTTCATATGATCGGGCTGGAGGAGATCAAAAGGTAAAGAGCAAATATTCATCATTGTTGAAATGTAACTTTTTTTTCCCCCTCTAAATTCAGTTTGACTTGCCAGCAACGGGATTAATTTCAAATTTAAATGTTTGCAAGCGTTATGTTTATGTGAGAAAAGAGAGGAAAAAAGGGTAAAAGGTGGTTTACCATTTGAGCTAAGCTGAGGAACTCCATGATCAGTAGCAACAGCTGTCAGTGTAACAACTGTGTCAGCTGTGATGTGGTCCAGGTTACTGCTGAGGGTGATTTCTCCAGTGCCATTATTTATATGGAAATCATCCGAATGGTTCATAAAGCTGATTAAAGAGCAATCAGGAGAGCATTCATATTAACGACCTTGGAAGTGCCATCTACTTAGTGCTACCTCTGTAAGGAGCACTCAACAGACAATATTTGCCTATTTATGAAGAACAGCTTTTACTTGCTGTCTTTAGCCTAAAATATATTGGCATTTTGCTTCCAAGTAAGTCTTCCACCATGAAAATGTACAGCATTCGTGCCTTCAGTTCCCATTATCCCCCAAGGCTTTGATGTTCCCCCTAGGAGAAGGCAGATCTTGCACACTCAGCTGCATATTCAGCAGTAGGGGAAACGCAGGTGACATTTGTCTGAAGACCTGCTAATTCCTGGAGTTCTATGAATTCTCACAGATAACTGGGTTGCTCACAAGTGATGTGTTTTAGGTAAAATGCCATCGCATAGTTAAAAATAGCCTCTTTCAAGGCAGTAGTTTTAAACATCCACAAGTTTGCTGCTCATTCGTCTGTCCTTCTCAATCTATGCTTTTCATGTCAAGGTATCCTGGTATTTTCCATGATATGGGGCTCATAGAAATCTCTTCCTCTGCTTATTTTCTCTATGCATAGTGTATTAAAGAAGTTAATTTCTTATCTCCTCCTCCCAGCAAACAGAAGACACGTAAAAAGAGTGAGATTCATTTACTTCCTACCCAGAAACTCCAATATATCATTCAGAATTTCAGAAATTCAAACAAGTCTCGGCTGTGGGTTTCTGTTGCCAGTTTATCATTTGGTTGTGCCTTTTCTTATGACATAATCATGATTTGATAAGCTCTAAAACACCCAGTAATGACTGTCCTTCTTCCTAAGTATCGAATCATAACTCATTCTAGCACTTGTAAAATATTTATGAAGAGATCTTATCCTTCTCAAGATCCATAAAAACACCTCTGTTTCTCTGACAACAGGTACTTATTAACCTCACAGAAATGTACCTGTACGAAATGACGGCGTTGTTCCCAAGGTCGAGGTCAGTGGCAGACACTGACAGGACAAACTCCCCTTCCTTTGCTGTTGCCACATGGACACTGGCTGAGTACTGGGCCCGTGTGAACTGAGGAGGGTTGTCGTTCACATCCAACACCTGAATGCTGACGTGTGTGAAGTTCTGGGGTGTGGCAGGAGAAAACCACGAGTCAGAAAGTGCACAGGCACTTCAGTATACGAAATAAAGGGAGTTCAGACAAAGCATAACTCCTTACCTGCCTTGGAGGCACTCCGTTATCAGATGCCACCAGGAGCAGCTCATACTTCTCTTTACTTTCTCGGTCTACAGAGCCAGTAACCACGATGGTTCCATCCTAGAGAAGGCAGAGGTTCAATGCACAGACTGCTTCGAGAGCTCTTGTACAGTGAACTCTCAAAAAGGACAAGGGATTGACATAATCTGTTCTCCTTTGGTGTTGGAGAGGATTTTAGTCTAATAGGAAAGTCTCACAGATATGCAGAAAGATCTCTGAATGTGGAAACTGAGAATGACATAGAGATGAAAACAAGCTTTGATATGGAGTTTTGCTAAACCAGAGATCTTGAGTAAACTGAAGGGACAAAGGTTGAAAATAGGTTGGAAGGAGGTTTTGTGACTAGAACCAAGGGTCTATTTGACTACAAACAGAAAGCATGTCTCCTACCAAGTAAATAAATTTCAAGAAGAACATAAAAAAATAAAGAACATGGTTTTTACCAAATTGAAAGATACCACAGGTAAACAAAATATAGTGTAGCAAACAGAACAAAAAATCCAGGAATTTACCACTTCAAGAAAACTGAAAATTAACTTCAAGCTTAATTTGTAACCTACCTTCATGACTAGATAATAATGACTATTGTACGGTAATGATAGTATTTATAAGTAGATGTATAGATCCTGTGTGTAGTGCTAATTTGATTATCATGTATTAAGTTACCCAGCAAAAAGAAAACTATATAATGTCTTGTAATTTGAACAGTAATGGACTTCAGGTGTCAAGCTAAGGCTTTAGGCTCAAGGCCAAGCCTAGATGCTGTAGCTGAGCAGCTGTAAGGCAAAGCTCTGTATGCCCTTACCCTGACATGCTGTCACTTTGACCATGCAATAAACCAGCATTTTTAAGAGCTGCCTGAAGCCCAGAACATCCTTCTTTAACTAACTATCTCCTATACTTTGGACTAGTTCACATTCCAAGCAACACCTGACCAGGAACGTCCTAGTTTTTGAATACCAACATGTATTTCCAGCCTACAGGGCATGAGCTGGTTTGGATGTGTACTAGAATAGTATTGCCTACTCTTTTTGACCTGATGTATCTTACTATGCCAAGTCACTTCATGAACAGCAGTATCTAAATATTGTTTTCAGCATACCCAAACCCTTACCTGCCGGATGCTGTATGGATTATCCCCATCCTCAGCTGACAAGTAATAAGTAATTCGTGCATTCTCTCCCTCATCCAAATCGGTAGCAACCACATGTCCAACTCCAGTGGGATTATCCAACCTGTATTCCCCTTCCAGAGCTTCAAAACTGTATGGATGATTCTGAAACTCGGGGTTGTTATCATTGACATCCAGAACAGTGATGTGGAAGAAGGCACTTGAATTAAGCCCATTTATTACATTATCAACTGCCCATACCTGACAAATTAAGAAAAAAAATGGAATTTTGGTTGACTGCGTTGTCATTTTAACCTCTGATAAAGATATAAAAAGGTATTCAAAGGAATGAAATAGAGATGAGCCAAAGCTGCAGAGTGTCTCTCCAAATTTACTTGTAAAGTGAATCCAGATGTAGTCTCCCTGTCCAGTTCAGTGTCATTCCTCAATGAAAGTGTTCCAGGGATATCCACAGTAAATGAAGTGCTGTTGTAAATAAAGTATCCTTGAGAAAAGCCAGCCTAAAAAGAAAACATTGTTCATGTAAGTTTAAAATTATTAAGATTTAAGTTTAAAAAAAAATCTTATTAATACTAATACCTAACATTTTTATAAGACTTCTCATTACAGAAGTACAAGTGGTTTGCCAGGCTTAATAAATGAAATCCTGCACCCTGAGCTATTGGAATAATAGACTTCTTTGGGGTATGTGGAAGCACTAATGGGCTTCCCTATCTGGGTCCTACACATTCTCTCTCCCTAAAACTCTCAAAGATTTATCCTCATGATGGAAAGGGCAGCAAAACAGAGTTCAGTGGAGTATGAACTGAGCATTTATGCTGCTTTAAAACTGACATGAGCAAGAATAATGTTGCAAATCAGAAATCTCTTCCTCCAAAGCATCTCCCCAGTGCCACAACTACATGCCGAATGTCCTTATAAAACAAGGGGAGAAAGAAACCACTTGTTGCAAAGCAGAGGGAAATGTTTTAATTTCCTGTTATAGAAGAAACAACTCTATCAGGGTTACAAATTGCCTCTGTCTTTGACTAAGCTGAGACTAAAGGTAAGTTTACCAAGTTTAGTTTACCAAGCAACATTTGATCAGAAACTACTATTTTGACACAAGAAGCAATAAGACAGAATTAAAAAAAAAATCTGTTCTCTGTCTGGTGTGATACATTTATCTCACATGCACATGCACAGAAGCAAACAACACTTCCTGTCCTGGGTCACATATGCAGTGGGAGAGAAGCTCTCCCCATCTCCTCTGATCTAGCCAGTAAACTATTTTGTACAAGGTCTTAACTTCCTTGGTTAGGGAAGTTTTATTGCTGGCTCCAGAGAAAGCAAGACAAAGTTTTCATGACCCAAAACATACTTAGAGCCAACAATTTAAGAAATTTCCTTTTGCCCATCTACTACTGTGCTTTTTTGCAGATTAATAGAGAAAAACATCATTTTGATTTATCAGGATGAGATTAACTTGGTACCTACCTTGTCCTTGTCAGCAACACTGAATGTGTAGACAGGACTCCCCTTCTGATGGTTTTCAAACACAAATACATCATAAGCTGCCTGACTGAATTCTGGTGGGTTATCATTGACATCTTCTACACAAAAAACTACAAGTGTTTCATTGCTGCGACTTGGCTGACCTCCATCTGATGCCTCCACCTTCACTTCATATTTATTTATGGTTTCATAATCCAGCTGCTGGCTCAGGCTGAGCTGGCCTGTGCTTGGGTTGACAAGGAACACTGGGGAGGAGGTTTGAGGTCGCTGGTCAACAATTTGGTACGTCACGAGGGCGTTGGCCCCAGCATCCCTATCCATAGCAGAAAGTGTCAGCAGGGCACTTCCCACCTCTTTGTCTTCAGAGACCTTCACTTCATACCTGCTGGATGAGAAGACCGGGTAGTTGTCGTTCACATCGCTGACAATGACGGTCAGGTTGAGCGCTGTAGATCGCGCGGGTTGGCCTTGGTCACTGGCAATCACTGTTAAGTTATAAAAGCCTTGTTCTTCTCTGTCCAGCATCTTTTCCAACAAAATGAATCCTGAGCTGTCAATATCCATTTTTCCTTCTCCACCTTTCAGAGTGTAAACCACTAATCCGTTAAAGCCCTCATCTGCATCTGTGGCTGACACACTGGTGACCTTGGTTCCCGGTGGCTCATTCTCTGGAATGGCAACGGTGGTGTTGGTTGTACCAAACACGGGGCTGTTATCATTGACATCTGTAACTCTGATAAACACCGTGGCATAGTCAGTAGTGCTTCCATCTGACAAGGAAATATTGAAAGTGTAATTTCTCTGGGATTCGTAGTCCAGTTTGGTTATTGTTGAGATGATTCCCTTGGCGTCGATGGCAAATGGAGCAGATTCCGTCAGCACTCGAAACTCAACTGGTATATGGGGATTTAAAGCCTCATACTCTACCTGTGTAAGATACAGCATATTATCAATAAATGAATTAAAACACATAAACCACTGTCTGGAAAAGAGTAGCAGTTTTAACTATGTCCAAACTCATTTTATGGTTGATAGTGTGGCTTGATATCAACTTACGGTTGATACTGTGTCTTGATTTTTACTCCTTTTAATGAATTTTCATTCAGATCTTGTTAACTTCACACAGATTCTTTAAAAGAAGTAAAAATCAAGCCTCAATAGACATAAAAATGCAGAGACAACTACTCTTTATTGAAATGTGAATATATATAATACATAATAAAATAACAGACTGCACTTTACTCTTTGGTTCTGCCTTTCTTTATATGAAAAAAGAGGGGGGAATTAACTCAAGATGTCTATAAATCAAAACACTAAAACACATTATCTTCTCACTGCTTTGATATGAAACCTCCATGCATGTTCAGACCTTCATCCAAGAAGGAGCTATCATGGTGCATTCTGGTGCTCTGCTTGTCTGAGCATCATTTTGATCAAAATTAAGAGCAAGTTCTAGGGCCTTCTTTGAAAAATGCATTTATGACATTTCTCTGATGGAAATTCTCATATCATGTCACAGGGTTTTAGATTTATCACCAAGAGTTGAGGAAATATTGCCTCCAAGCTTTGAGCCACTAAAGCCTTTGGAGGGTGTCCAAAGTCAACAGAGGGCTACACACAAAAGTTTACTTTCTCGGGCAGTCCTGGGGTTCATTTTGTTTAATTTAGGGGGTTGGGTTTGTTTTCTTTTTAATGTTAAATGGTAGCAGATGCTGTTTAAATGTTTGCAAAGGTTTAACTGGAAGGAAACCTACCTTGGTGATAAACTTCATCTGAGGGAAGAACTCAGTACTGCATGTGAAGCTTGATATGTAGAACACACAGTGTCTAGTTCTCCATAAGTCAGGGAGATACGGGTATTTAGAGCACATCTATTACAGGATTTTCTGCCCTGTCCTATATAGGGAGAGTATAAAACTGTTCTTACTTGTGCTACTTCAACAGGAGCAACCAGCTCTTCTTCCACAGACACATTGTATGTTTTCTGAATAAAACGTGGTCTGGAATCTCCAACTGCAAAGATTTCTACCGGCACTGATGAACTTCTTGGAACTGTCCCACCTGCAAGCAGAAGGAAACAATTTCCCAGCAGATGCACTAAATACCTACTGCCCCACCCAAAAAGTACACTTTTCTCTGGGTACTGCTGCCTTCTTATTTTTGATCCTTAGTGCTAGTGTTATGGTACTGCGTCAGAAGTCCTCACCAGGACCACAAACAAAGGATGGACTGAGGAATCCCTTTTGTACCCAAATTTCCCCCCCAGTACCCATTTTAGCCACGTGATCCTAAATTTGAAGACACAGAGCTCATATTGACCAAATCATGGAAAAATCACAAGGCAGAAAACCACTTTATATTCCCATTATAGCAGGAGTGGGTGCCATTCCAAGGTTACATTTATTTCTGCCCTTATTCAGGTCATGAATGCTGAGTTCTCTGTTATTCTTTTAAAACAAAGAAACCCCTAATAACTATAGCTAAGGAAATGCTGTTTATGCTGGTCATCCTAAAAATGCACTTGGCATCTCCAGTTTACCTGCATGGGTGTGCAAATAAAGACCAAATTACTCAGCACAGCTTATTTTCCTTTTACTCCTTATTGACTGATGAGTGAGTTATGCATTTCTGACTTCTGCCTGAATTTCTGTTTCCTTTGCTGTGCAACAGCAGTCAGTAAATTAAAGGAAGATGTGATTATATATGTTATTATGTTATGAATATATGTTATTTCACATATTATTCCTATAACCACAAAGAAAAGAGATTTGATACAACACCATCAGCAGGAACAGTTTTACCAGAGATGCAGCAATTACTTTGGATAAATAAGACCGTTTCTTCTTATCTTCAACAAACAAGAGCAGATAAAATATATGCTATTATTCAAACAAAGCCTGTGAACCTATTTGACAGCATTCCTTCAAGTAAGAAACCAAACAAAACCAAAACTCATCACCAGGAATAGCTGTGCTGACCGGTACTAAAATCCTGTCTTACCATCAGTAGCTGTTAGCCACAAGACAAACTTCTTAAGCTGGTTGATTCCTAATGGGATTACTGTTTTTAAACTGATTTGTCCTGTGGATGTATCCAATTCAAAGTGTCCATCTTCATTGCCACCAGCTAAGATGAAGCTTATCTCTCCATTTATACCATCATCCGGATCGTCAGCAGCAACCTGGAGAATAAAATAATTGTTTTACTCTAGTTTCTGTGCTTCTATCAAGTTTTTATCAATTTTTCTCCCATTTTAGATTGACATAAAAATCAGGTAAATACAGCCACAGTTAAATTTGGTTGTACCTTTGACTGTCCGCTTCCTATATAATTCCTGAGTTAAACCTCAGTAACAAAGTTTGCTCTTGGATGATGCACAGTGTCATTCCAGCAGCACCACCAAAATCCTGCTCCTGTGGAACTCGTGAATTACACCAAGTTTGTATCTCAGAGAACTGGTTTCATAACAATTCCAAAGGCACTGGGGGCAGATTGTTCAAGAGATTTCATCAGGAGCCATGAAATCTGCACATCTGGGTATGAGCACTGATAGTGACTCCCTACAGATCTCAACTCCTATTTCCTCTTTTATTTGGTTAACTGGTTTACTCTGTTAGGAAAAGTATATTGAGTCTAAAAATTATCCCCAATGCTCCAGCATTCAGCAGCTTTTCAAAAATATTGAGCTATTATTTGAGTTCCTGTACTCTAACAACATTCAGTTTTTGTTAAACACTTTACAACAACTAAATTCAAGAATCTTACGTTCTGTCATGTATTTGTGGAATTCAGGCTGGTGCACAGTACCAGAATAAAAATCCTTTATAATTTATTCCCTGATCTGGGATATGATTAAAATATCCAGGACACTGTGATTATGGAATATCAATAGCTTTGAAAGGAAAGGTGGATTGTTTCTGAACTGAGAAGGGTTCAAAAAAGATCCCCTACTCAACAGAATTGCTACACAAGTTTAAGGACTCATGCATGCATTCAACACAAAAATGCCATTTTTGCTTAGTATTCCTAGTACCTGAAGAATGGCCATTCCTGCAGTCATGTTGAGGAAAATATCTTGTCTATATGGCGTGTCTCTAAAGGCTGGGCTGTTGTCATTTTCATCCAGCAGCACTATGTTGATAGGAGAGGTCACCTCTTTGGAAGGTGGCAAATGGTCTCTAGCAGTGACCTGCAAAAACAATGCAGTGAAAAGGCTGTGTTGTTCAAATGCATGTTGTGCAAGTATTAAAAAGGATGATTGAGAATTACAAGCTGAGTAAACTGTATCAGCAGTGGTATTTCCCTCCAGATAACTTTGATGTCAAAGTCGGGATTTGATTCTTCAGTTAAGCTGCTGATCCATACTAAAGGTTCGGCCTCCTGCCAGGACAGATCAGGTCTCACCTGTTGGCCTCAGGTTACCTTGGAAAGGAGCAGGTTTATTGTTAATACCTGGAGGTGAATAGAAGGTACTCTCTCCCTGTCCAGCAGCACAGAGTTCCTCACAGTTAGGATCCCAGCTGGGCTTAGCTGGAAGGGACTGTCATCCGGAGTGAGAGTGAGCGTTCCCTGGAAGCCCCCCTGCAAACAGGAAAGATATTTGTTATTAAATAGGGCAATCACTGAGCTACTCCTTTAGGATGCTTTCTTCTTCTTTTCCTCGTGGAGGAGATGAAATTTTCTTGTTTAACTGAGATTACAGTTCCAAAAAAACAAAGTTAAAACAAGAGGGAGATGCAAACAACATGGAAGAAATAACATGCAGGCTGAGAATAACTTGCAGCTTTGTGTTCATTTTGCACTTCTGCACTTCCAGATTTGGGAGTTTTTGCAAAACAGAAGAGTTCTAAAGACAGACAAAATTTATTTTTTGTCTGCAGTACTCTACCCCTTAAAGAAGTGAAATTAGGTTTGCTTTGCTTAAGCATATTTAGGTAGTCAGAAAAAAAATTAATCCTATTCACAATAGCTGTATAAGACAAACACATTTTATATTATATTTCAGATAAAATTCATACAATTCATTCTATAATTCATATATTTCCTAATATTATATTTGCAGCAGCCATAAAAACACTGTCTCTTTACCTCATCTTGGTCAGTAGCTGTTACTTGAAGAACCTCCATTCCATTTGGGGAATTTTCTAGAAGTGAGACATTGTAACTTGCTTGTGACAGTACTGGAGCATTGTCATTCTCATCTCCAATAGTAACCAGAACTACTGCATCAGCTGTTTTGAAAACCTTGTCTTGCTGAGCAGCCTAGAAAACAGAGTTTATAGCTGTAAATTCCACGCCCTGATAACAACAAGCATCACACAAGGACATGACAACTGCATGTTTATAATTAATTCATTTTTCCTTTATTTTGATTTTTAAATGGCGGGATGGAACCTTGATACCAATTACTATGAGAAATACTATTGACAGCAACTGGGATTTACATATTATTTTCTGAAATTGGGACTAAAATGCCAAAACAATCTCTACCTGAATGGCCACCACAAGATTTGGACATATTTCTCTGTCAACTGGGGTCTTGACTTCCAACACTCCAGTGTCATTGATTGAAAAGCTGTTGTTATAGGCTGGGGGGTTCACTGAAATGCAACAAATTGGGAAGGGTTAATGAGAATGAACCAGAACAGTAAGTCTGTCCTTTGTATGAGTGGTAATTTCTCAGCCATAGCAAAAAGGAACAGATACTCCACATAAAAGACTGTTTTTCTAACATTCTGTCCTCAAAGCAATTCCTACAAAACTCACTCACACTTCAAGGGTCTCAAATTAAGCATTTCATATACTTTTGGCAATTCCTTCTGGAGGGGGAAAAGCTCCTGATGGAATTCTCTCTCTAGATGGTCCTGAATGGAAATTCTTTGATCAAATTGAAGCCTCGAGACTGGCTTACACTTGAAATCAGGAACTGATTTTTGTTCATTGGAAGGAGGGTAAGAACATCTGAACATTTTAGAAGTAGCTGGACCCAGCAGTAATGACTGAGTTCAGGCTGATTTAGCTGGTGGAGCAGCACTGCAGTGGAGCTGTGTGCACTTCAAGACATCTGAATGAACCCTGCACTTCCTTATCATTCTCTCTGGTAAGAGGTAAATGAATCATCACTGATTATTGTGTCAATGTCAAGAAGAAAATAAAGGCTCTTACCTAGTTTGATGCTGTAAATGATTTTTTCATTTATACCTTTGTCACCATCTTGAGCCAAGATCTTCTCTGGGAGGATAGCCAGAGGACCCACCTAGAAAACATGCATTAACCTGATTAACTCGATAAAAACCACAAATTAACTTTAAGTCTTTCATGAGATAAGTCGCAGTGATCAAAGAAAAAAGAAACATGTATTTAATCAATGTGATCCCCAAAAAATATCTTTTTTTGCCATATGTGCTCTTCACAGAGGAAGATTATGACCAAGATACTTGATGGATTCACTGTGTTTAAGAAACACTGCTAAAGCTGCAGTCACAGATGGAATTTATGTTAAGAACATTGAATATTTCAGTTCCATTCCTCTCCTGGAACACACAAGTCTATATTGCAGTCCTAATGAAAACAGTAATTTAAAAGATAAAAACGTTTTAGAAGAGCTAAAATTATTCCTTTCTCTAGAATTAAAGATGAACTTCTAACAAAAGGGACAGAGGAGGTGTAACTCTAAAAGGAAATGCAGTTTAAAATACGTTAACATGAAGATAATGACATAGAAATAGGGATAATAACTTTTTCATTTTAGTGGATTACTCTGATAATACTGTACTGTTATTATTTTTCTTAATACATACAGAAACCTGAGTCAAACAAATACATTCCATCAAGAAATCTCTATGTAGGGGAAAAAAGTTACAAAAGTAATACAGACCATGGATTGCAATTCAGATCGTTATTTTTACTTACCTGATTGCAATGCAGTATGAAGGAATTACACTACTTAAAACTAATTAATTTCAGGACTGATGGACAGCAAGTTGCCTTTTGAATTTTACATAAAAAGCCCTGTTAAAACAGGAATTTCGGGTTTTTTTCGTTTTCTTTCTTTTTTTTCCCCAAAACACTAAATAATCTGTTTCTATCATAGAAAATTCTATGCTTCATCTAATACATGGCCTGCTTCTCTGGTAGTTGGAGGTCTACAGCTGATATCTTTTTCACCAGTCAGCACAGAGCAAAGCAGCTCCATCCATCTTCAGCTGCTCAGGGAGGCAGAATCCTTGGAAGAAAAGCACTATGGATAGGGATAACCTATTTACAGCAGCATTCAGGGAAGAGCTTTTACCTGGTTTTCACTGATATTTCCAGTGTACACAGATCGACTGAAATAGGGGTTCAGTGTATCGTAATCTTGCACATTAATTATTAATGATGCAGTGTCACTCTGGTTCCCAAATGTTTCCTGCATCCCAAGGGAAAGAAGAAAATAAGAACCACTGTCGTGAAAAAACCATCTCAGTGGAAAATACAGCAGAATATTATTGTTACATATATTTTGCAGCACTTTTAATCTGAGAACTCTCCGCCTGTCAAAATGTTCAATTTCTGGAAATCCAGTTCTAGGAATAAAACAGTCAACAGGTAATCTTTCTTTAGTTACTCATTTTTAATCAGGCACGTAGAATACAGTAATAGAACATTTGCTACAGCTGTACTATTTGCTAGATACCACAATAATCCTAGCAAAACTACTTCTTAGTTCTAAAAGGAAATGAAGGCAAATACATCTTCAAATCTCAAAGAAGACAAACAAAAAACCTGGAAAGACCCCGCAAAAATACGAGAGGTCTGCCAGAATGAATAGATGAATATGTTACAGTAGTGGAGAATGAATATGTTCAATATTTATACTTCGAGAAATACAGAAAGAAACTTGGGCTGGTATTTGAGAGGAAACAAACAACGGCTCAAGTATTAAGAACATGCTACTTTGTCTCTACTATAGGCCACGCTGCAGACACAACTTTTGGGTTGGAAACTCCCAAAGTTGTAAATTTGTAGAAACTGGGAGGCTGTAAAACAAAGGAACCATCATTTATAGAACTACTGTGGGTCTCATTCTTCTTTTAATTTGTATCATACCTTTGCTTGGACTGTTAAATTGAAAAAGTTGACCTCGTTGTAATCCAGTGGTTTCTTCACCATGATGTTCCCATCTCCTTCCCTTATAGAGAAGTAATCAGAGTTTGGGCCCTATGAAATGAATAAATCAAATATTTTATATAATTGATGGTGAAATGCATTTTCTTTTCTCTTTTTTTCCTTTATTACTGGACTGTTTTTCATAAAGGTGCAGGAATGTCTCAACCACCACCAATGGAAAGAAAAAAGCTGATCCTCCTCCACACATTCTATTGCCTCCCCTGTCAGTGCCAATAGAATTTCTATCTGATTTATCTTATCCTGTGGCACACAGAGGAATGGCATCAGCTTCCCTTCACCAGCTATAAAAGGAGCAGGGACAGCAAGCTCAGATGTGAAGATTTCCACTGTAGATATGTAAATTTAGTTGAAATAATCTTACTTCAGCTTGCTTGAGGACTGGAGACCAACAGCAAATCAAATATAAACTTTAAAAAAGAGGGGAAGCAGCTCTCCCTCCTGCTACTGCAAAGGACCACTGAGCTCCTTAGCTGTAGCTGAAGAGTGCCATAAATCAGTCCACAAATGTTAAGAAACAAGATTCAGGCCTCACTGCATGCCAGGCTGATCCTGTGGTATGATTTAAAAGATCTCTTGGATGTTTTGGAGACTTTTCATCTTCACAGTGCAAGGGAGCAGGCTGGGATCAGGTCCCAGGCTATGGATCTCTGGTGTTCACAGCTCCCAACTAACAAAGGGCACTCACCCACAGACTGTAAGTAAGGAGGCTGAATTCTGGTGAGAAGTCCTTATCCTCAGCTTCCACTTTTATAACTGTGGAATTAATGTCAGCTACCTAAGAAGAAATAAAGATCATCAAATGCTCAGTCACAAGCCCCTTTCCATATCCTTCCTAACTTGGGGCAGGAAAGTTGCCCAGCAAATCCCTTCCCATTGCCATTTTTGGCTGGGAATGGTTCTCCATCACCCCACTCCCCCAGCTGTACGTGCAGCCCAGCCTTTCTTTTCTACACTCACGGGGAGGAGCAGATAAGTCCCATATGGGTGCACGTAAGGAACTAATCTCAGTGTGATCACATTAGAACCTTCCAAAAAGTAATTTTAAAATATCCCAGCAAAAAAGTAGCAGCATTTTCCATAACCCACCTCTGACACTGAAGCACTGTAATTAGCTTGTTGAAATTCTGGAGCGTTGTCGTTTACATCTATTAATTCTACATTCCGTCCGTTCTCTACATCATCAATCTTTGCAGTGGAAGAAATGACAACAGTGAGGTGGCAGCATTCTGCTAACATTTAATTTCATATAAAATGAGATCCTCAAAGAGACATCCTTTCATTAAACTACCATTTAGAATTAGAGAATAGAGGAAATTAGACTACCATTCCTGAAATTAACTTTAAGATGTACCTTAGTTTTCTTTGAACAAAACCACTCCTTTCAGCCAGCAGATTTCAACAAACTGTCTTCTACAAGGTACTCTGAACCCCCTGCATCACAGCTTTCAATTAAATAGTATTGCAGAAAATAATAATTTGCATTAAATTAGACAATTAATACAGTTGATGAGGCATGGTTTGTACTTACTGCTCCCATCCTTTGGCAAACAACAGCATACCAGATCATTTTACCCTAAAATTGAACCAACAAGCCAATAAATAACATAACCGATGAACTAATAATATAATTAATGAACTAATCATATTATTATCAAAGATAATTTTTGCCAAAATTATACAAAATTACTTCTAATACTTGAGTCCTCAAGTGTGCTGTACCAAAACACTCTGCTTAAAATTAACACACTGTAATTACTTTGCTATAATATAAAGTTTATTTGACTGTATTCATCTACTACTGATACCCACCTGACTGCTCTCCCCAACAAGAAGTTGACAGAGAATAGAGGAGAACATGTGCAAGAAGCATTAAAAGTGCTTTAATCCATTTGGGAAATACCCAAATGAGCAATGCAAATGTAAAAAAAAAATCAAAAGTACATTTTCATCCATTACAAACATTGATTGTAACAGTGGTTTTTACAATATGCCTGATCCAAGTCTGTCAAGTACAGTGCCACTGTGAGATGGCAGTGTCCAAAACACAAATCCAGTGCTACTCTGAAATTGCACTTGTATAATAAATGATCTCTATTTACTCTGCAGTACTACACCATTTTCATATTCAGAGACAACTTCAGCCAGGAAAAACACTGATACTGCTTTCTAAATTCCTGGTAGTGCTCCAGAGCAAGAACTGCCTAGGAAGAAGGATCCATCCTTTTGTGCATCAAGCAACAGAGGCCCATAAATCCATTAATGTGTGAAGTGCTTATGGTTAAGGATTACCTTCCACCTTCTATCTGCTCGATCTCACTTGGATGAAATAATTCATGTTTCTGAGAGGTGAGTTGTAAGACAACTGGCACCTGTCATAATGCATATTTACAGCTCTCAGTACAATACGTGACTAGGAAAGAACCTGTCTGGCTGTCAGAAAGCAGGAAAGTTGAGTTAAAGGAAACTGAAGACATTTAACAGTATTAGTGAGAGGTAGATACTGAATTCTATTCACACAAACCACTTTTTTGAAATACCAACCTGTATTGCGAGAGAATGAACAATTAAAATGCATTATCTTAATTCAATTTTTTTCACTTATCAAGAAAACCTTTATCTCTAGGCTTTATATGCAGTAAAAATAATACCTCAAGAGCCTCAACATCCAGTGCCTTAGTAGTCCTCACAGTTGCATTGCTAGATCCAAAAGAATAGTCCAGATGTACATAACCCTTGTGTTCAGGGAATATAAACTCTCGTAATGTCAGATTCACATTGGGTGGGATATCTGTAATCCATTCTATATCGCCTGTAAGAGAAAATGTAACAAAATTAGATTGCTTCGTGGAAAAGGAATCCATAGGTTTATTTCATATGTATTGACAACTTGATTACTGGTGACCTTTGGTTACATTTTATATTGTTTTGGCCTTTTTAGTTCAACTCTAAGATCTGTTAAAACTCCCTTAAGTACCCTGCACAAGTGTACTGATGTGACATAAACCCACTTTTTCCAATATATGCACACAATATATCTGAAATTTAAAAGCTTGGCATAATTTACACCTAAATTTGCACCATTTTTTTTGAAAATAGCTTTATGCTGCACAACTTTTTTTTCCACATTTACTGTGAAAATGTAATCAAAGTCAGCCAATGTAACCAAAATCATCAAGAGGCTGCATGGGATGAGTTCCAGTATTTTCCAAACACAAGGGCCTTTCAGATATTTTAGCTGAACCTCTCAGGCAGTAGAGTCCAGTGTGAATCTGGATTCAAGTGGAAAGTGTGCGGCCTTTCCCTTGATGTGTTCCTGTATGTACAGGACACGAACACAAAACACTGCAACCTTCGAATCAATGCTTATGTGATTTTCTACAACCATGCATTTAGGAACTATCCTCCTGATAATATGAAGACTTTTTATTTTTAATTATCAGGATTCCTGTCAGATTGACTGTCATTTCAGTAGTGAGTGTACTACTTGCTTGGTTAAACACCAAATGTGTTTGAAATTGCACTGGAAATGTATCCTTTTAAACCACCCAGCATGGTGTCACTGGCACTTTTGTTAAATAAAGTTCCCCCTTGCTCATGTCAAGACATTTGTGTTTATGTAATCATACTTATCTTCTCATGGAACGCATTACCTGGATTGCAAACCCATAATCCCCTCTCCTTTCCAAAGTCTTTCCTGAACAGCCCAAATATTTCCCATGATCTTCAGGAAATGGCGAGCTGTGTTTCTTCCTTATGCACTGGTTTTGTACTCCATCACTACTCATTTAGGTGAGTAAATGCTTTCTGGAACAGTCCCATCTCTAATCTCCACGCACAATCTTGTGCTCCTGGTCTCCAAGTGTTTCAGGAATATAACCTTATCTTCTTCCAGCAGCAGGGAGTGTCTGGAATGCTGTCAGCTACCAGCCCAGAGACACTGGACTTTAATTGTGTGTGAGGAGAAAGTCCAGTGAGTGACAGCAAGCACAGAACTGCAGGGCTGGGGCTCAGGGGCACAGCTTTGTGTGGTATCACCCTGCTCTGTGCAGTGCTGAAAAAACCCTCCAGGAAAACCAAATCCAGCTTTGCCTGCCCTAGGCTGTCCAATCCTCCGTGCAGGGCTGGATACATTCAGACAAGAAGTATCAAGCAGCTGCCTAGGATACAGCATTCCTTCCAGAGGAGAAAGCCCAGTAAAAAGTAATGGGGAAAAATTAAAGCTGTTGTCCCTCTTGCTTATTCACCAGATACGTCAGCAGGTTCACTCACACCTATAATGCACACAGAGTGCCAGAGTTCTTGCTGGCTGATTAAAAATTAAATGGAATCAGAGTGAAAAGTAGATATTTTCCTTTCTAACTCCATGCAAGAGTCAGACACAGCAGCTATGTTTCCTCAGTTCCAAAAGAAATGGTTCAGCAGTGATCGTAAGAAAATCACTGCCCTGGATCATACCTGTGTTCTGTGGGTTGTTGAAAGCCAGAAGCAGTGAAGATTGCCTGTGGACAGTCAATATGAGATCCTAAGGATTATGACATATCCCAAAGGGAAGGCTTTGGCCATAACTTAAGGCTTTGCCTTGTAAAACTGCTGGATATCCAGCAGGGACATCAAATACTGGCTGGACAAGGTGAACTGAGAACATTTTCTGTACTCGTTTCCTTCCCCATTGCCTGATGTGTCTATTCAGAAGACGAGATCCTTAGATCAGGGAATTTGGGGTTTATATTTATTTATTTATTCCACTAAGCAGTATGTCATGCAGGCAGCTGCTGCATCCAGCCATGAAGACTATTGTAAATAAATTAATATTACAGACTCATAAAATACACTGACTACATGAGGCAATGAAGTACTGTGTTCATTTGGGAGGAGATCAAACAGTTCTAGTGTAGAATCCTGATTTTACCTGTATATCCATCCAAAAAGCTTGAGATCACCAGTGGCTTGGGTGGTACATCACAGCTGATAGTTGTGATTTCTAAAAAGGAACAGAAAAGTCATGTACAAAGAACACAGAGGGACTATGTCCAGAAATAGTACAAAGAAGCTTACGCTATGTAAGCCTAGATGCACACAATAGTTCAAATTAAGCTCCAAGACATTTATCATGGTGACACCTTGAGGGGTTTAAAGCAATACATGACGTGGTGTAGGCAAACACTGGTGTCCTGGACCCAATCTAGGGCTTTACTGCCTGACAAGAATGAGTCACTGCTCAGTAGTATCCTGATGAACCATTTGTGGAATTCATAACCGAAACTACTCTTGTACCTTGGCCCTGAGATTGTTTTCTGCTCCCAAGGCAGCTATAAACACAAAGCTATTCCCCACAGAAATGTTAGCAAGCATTGTTTTCTGCTCCCAAGGCAGCTATAAACACAAAGCTATTCCCCACAGAAATGTTAGCAAAAATCCGGAAGCTTAGGGTAAAGGCACATCGGCAGATTTACCTGAAATTTACTCTCCTTAAACTTTTAGAGAAGTAGCCCTTTGGGAATATATTTTCTTTTCATGAGAAGTGGCTTTCCTAAGTGGTTTCTTGTACCTCAGTCACCTCTCTATATTTTCTCTGTGTGACAAAGGTGACAGAGTTTTGGGTTTTTATCTTTCGGACTTGCAAACTATACACACAAATCCAAAAGGCTACCAAAATTATTCCTCCTTCCCTGACTAGAATTCATCAGCAAAGCTGCCAGAGTGCAATCCATGGTCTTAGGAATGCCTGTGCAACTTTTGTGGTCCTATGTGGGTTTGCATCAATGCTGAGAATGTCCCCACCCCTGTCCTTGCCATCCTTATGTATATTCAAAGGGACATTTGGTATAAACAATAGTAGGCTATTTTTTCCTGGCTAGGTAGATGCCTTCACATCTGCATCACTCTATAGGATCTCCTTTAGAAGTGAGGAGTGGACAGATTTCTACATAAGTCACTGCATAGAATACTAATGACTATTTCTAGTCAGCAGCTGCTGGTTATGGGTCTAATTCACTACCTGCGTCTCTGAGTATGCAAAAGCCTGGGCTCTAGACTAGTGAAAAAGAGAAAAAATCGGCAGTTTTCTCTTTCTGGAAGCTTCAATACATCAAACAGAACTTTTAGTGGAATACTTATCACTGTGATAGCAGAAGTAACAGTGGTAACTACTCCAACCTAATTTAGCTGAGCAGCAGCAGCAAGGAATTCAACTGATTCCAACTTTTAAACTATCCATCCTCAGACCCAGCTTCAGCCTACGTACTTTATTTAATGTCTGCTGAACATATAAAAGAATCAAACCCCCAAAAGTTAAAGAAAACTTGTAAAACCCCTTGTATATACAAGAGCATGGTTTTCAACTGCCCATCACTCAGTCCCTGAAAGCCCACAGTCCACTTCCAAGGGCACCAAGCCAGCTTGTTTAGAAGTTATTTTATCACACAATGAATCAATGCATTTGAAACTTCTAGGTTTGTGATTCATATGAATAAATATAATTTTATTCCATTTCAATAAAAAGCAGTAAAATACTCAGGCATTTATAAACATAACAATACTCACTTTGTGCATCGAGACAGGGGAACGTAACCCAGCCGACCAAAGCAAAAACCAGAGCTCTGGAAAGAGCCATGAGCACTGCACGAAAAATATCCAACTCAAGGCAAAACCAGATGGTTGTTTCTCATCTAGAATACTTGCAAAGAATCATTTCATTTGCCATATCATAGGTTAGTTTTTATCCTGCCAAATGCTTCACCGAGAACAAGGCAAAAGACTGGAATAAGCCTCTGAGAGCAACCCACAAATTATATAACGTGCTTATCATTTTCAGCTTGTGAGATCAAAGTCCTTTTGGGCAATAAAAAATAAACCAACAAGGAAATTCTCATTCCTGTTGTAACACAAAACGTGACAAGTGTATTTTCATTTTAACATTCAAACTAGACACGAGAATAAATTAGCAAGATGTCCTGGACAATATGAGAGAAATGTATGTATATATTTCCTGGGAAAGAAAATTAATGGGGTGTTAAAAGGCAAAGGGACCAGCATTGCCCCTTTTGATCTCGTAATGATGGCAGAGTATCTTCACATAACTCTGTTCCACAAGGAATAAATACAGAATTGCTATTTGAAAACTGGTTACTATTTGATGTGATGAAAGCAGACACCTCTGAAGCATGTCTAGTATTTTACAGATACTATACACTGAAAATAAGTTCAGCAAGCAGCTAAAACATTTTATTTCAATGAAATTACCTAAAAAAAAATTCCCAAAACCACCATATTTTAAGCTCGTAGAGAACTTCAAAGACTACAAATGATACAAACTACATGACTGAATGTATCACTGTAGGTAAATATATCTTTAATTAGAAGGAGCACCTGATGACACAGCAAGGAAACTGCTGCCAGCCCAAGGTCTTTTTGTGATTGTGCCAGCATGTTTAGTCACCATGGATACTAAAGTAATTACTATAGGTTGAACAAGAACATAAAATACAATAAAATTGCATATAACAACTAAAAATAAAATTACCATTGTGCTGTCCTAGCCTTGAATAACTGAAATGTGGGAGCAACTCGAGGAGAAGCAGTTAAAAAAATCTTAAAAGAAGTTCAAGCATGGGCACCGTGATTTTTGAACAAATGCCGCATGCATCAGTGATTAGGCCTTCAGAGGTGTTATTTATTGCTGGTGCCAACCTCAGGTAGGTAATTTTCCTCCCTGAGCTGATTGTTCCCCATGTCCATGATGGCCAAGCCTTTGCAAGTTTATATGGCAAAATAGGAAGGCAGGTCCGGGCACAAAATGGCTCCTATGAAGAAGAAAAAGGGAAAATAGCTCCCTTACCTCATTCACCAAACACCTTCAGGCTATTGCAGCCAGGCCAGAGCCTACGTAGTCTGATATTTGTACCAAAAAGTTCTAGCCACCAATCCTCTTGACCACTGGAAATATTCATGTGCTGGAAGCCTTAATCCACTAATAAAGACCTACTTTTGGATATCCCAAACCAGAGGAAAGGCAACACAGCCTCAGTGTGCTCTGGGAGCTCTGTTAGCATGAGGCCTCCTAGAGAGCTGGAAAGCTCAGCCATGAGAGGTGGCACGAGACCTTAGAGGATCAAACTCCAGCAAGACCTCCCCCATTATCCACGGGGAAGCAGCCCAAAAGCTGAAGGAAGAAGTGTACACAAACCGTGACAGGCAGAGGTAAAATGAAAACTGCTCTGACATGCAGCAACAACTCCGTTAATTCTGTCTTTGGGAGATGCAACACTAGTTTTGCTGTGAGGGTCTTGATCCAAAACAACAGCAGCACGTCCCAAAAATTAGCATTCAATGCCCCTATGATTCCCAAAGTAGAGGAGCTCACAGTTTTGTTAAACTTTGCCAGCTGCTGTAGCCTTGCAGTGGGCTGATGGATCCTGCAGCCTCCACCATGGTGCTGCTCAAAGACAGGACGAGACACTGACCTCAGGGACACGGCCATTCTGTGCTGTCACTCGGCCTCAAGCCTGGAAAAGCCTTTGGCTGCTTTTATTTATAGATACAGCCAGGAGGGGATTCAGCAGTGAATCTATTCCTATGACAAGAAAAATTCAGCATGAGTCAAGTCTTCTTTACCTCCTCAAAAATGAGACTCGATCTTGGAGGTCTTTTCCAACCTAAAGGATTCTGTGATTCTGTAATTATTAAGAAATTAATTCTATTAAGAAATAGATATAATTCTATTAAGAAATAGAGGAAGAAGCTCAGAACACAGTGGGTACAGTTCATGAAGGTTAATTCTCACTGAGCTGTAGGAGGAATGTCTGCAGGGTCTGTGTGTGCTGCTCTCTTGGACATCAGTAATAACTTCAGGTGTTACACTGCCCTGGAGTGGGGAGGAAGGTGCCTAAATGGAAGCAGAAACTTCATATAGTGGCTCAAGCAAGCATCTGAAACACAGGAGCAGTTTCCCAACACAATCCCTTACTGTTGAGCACTCAACAAGAACAAGAAACAACGATTTTTAAAAAATTGATTCCCTTCTGGCCAAGAGAAGGTGTTACTCAGTCACATCAAACATGCCGACGCTATTCATAGACAGGGGCAACCATATGTCCACACTTCTAACACAACATCTTTTTCCCTTGGAGCCATGGCTGCATTTAAAATTCTGTACAAGAAACCAAGATTTCTGGGCACCCAGGAAACAGGCACAGCTCCAGGGTGCAGTAAGTTCGTTTATACCCACGTGGGACAGCAGGATGCATACTGCAGCCTTCCCAATACACCAACTGCACAAATATAGGAGATCCAAGACATCCATAGGGCAATTCCTAGAAACAGAATCGTGGAAATTAATCGTATCCACAGATTTAACAGACTGTACTGTTTAAACAATGTGTTTGCACTGTTTTTTTAATTTAAGAAAAGTTAAATGTTTTTTTAAACATAGCTTAGTCTGACATTTTGCATACTTGGGTCAGTTGTAAGGCAGCTCACTCAGGAATTTTTAATCCAGCTTCAAAACTTGATGCAGATAAAAATTCTTTTAGGTTCTTGTAGATTTGGAGTAGCTCTGCATTTAATGATACCCTGTTCTTGACAGATAAAAAGCCTGTATGAAGATGCTGCAATTTAATCACAAATACACATGCATGACTGAGACCATCAAACAACATTTATGCACATACTTAGTTCTTAAAAGCATCTATAAAAAACTCACACACGTCTTAAATTAATAATGTTTATTTCCATTAAACCAAGACACATTTTCAAAATTAATACAAGATAAAAATTCAAGGTGGTTGGCATGAGGAAAAAAGATAAGACTGCACATCAAGTATATTATTTGTATATGCTCAAAAATATTTTTGAGTAAAACAATACTGGCACGTAGAACTGGCACTTTCCCACAGAACAAAACCAGCAGGATTTTCCTTTCTCTTCTAGTCAGTAGTTCTATGAAAACTAAACACTCACATGCAGCCTGCAACTTTCATAGCCAAGTTTACCATGGGAATTTGGAACAATCCTCTATCAGAAGCCACAAAATTGTAGCAAAACACTTTTTCTACTGCATTTTCATACCTGATGGATTTTATAATACTTTCAACAAACAACAATCAGTTTTCCAATATTGACTACAAGTGCTTCAAACTCCATTAGTACTTGCAAACAGGCCTGAGGCATTCACAAAACCTTATTTATTTGATACAGATTAAAGCACTCCTGCAAAGTTACTGCTCCTGCCCAAAATCAAAGCCACTGAAATCCAATTTTGCTTGTTGGTTTCACTGGGCTCCAAATTTGCTACAGCATTGGACAAAACACACAAGCAACACTGATTTTTAATTGTTTCAGTAAAAATCTTCCACTGTGACAGCAGTATTTTCAAGTATTGCTATCCTAGTCTTCTAACACCTACCGAAAATCATCAAGAAACAAGACAAACAGAAAAGCCCAAATGGAGAAAAGGGCATTTAAACAAATCTCCCTCTCCTTATCCCACACCCTGCCCTCCCACCCAGGATCTTGCTGACTTAATTCCAAACTCACAATGTATTGTACAGCCAGGAGCTGGAATAAGCTTTCCCTGAGCACTCTTTGTACCTCTTTCAAAAAGTCAGAACGTGTTTCCTTGAATTCAGCCATAATTATTATTATTATTATTATTGCCATTTTCTTTGCTAATACACAACATATTTTCTAGGCAAGTTATTTCATTTTGGTAGCCCTGGATCTGTATTCTATTGCTCCAAATACAGAACTTGAAAGTGCATCTGACTTCTAAACAGTATTAATCAGGCAGGTTTCAGGAAGTAACTAGACCCAAAAGACTTACGTGCACAAGCCTTTGTAATGATACATCTCTGTTGAAAGATGCAGAATTAGTAACAGATCTGGCTCAGAAGTTTAGTGGCATAGCATCAATTACAACTGCTTTGCACCCTAAGTTTTGGGTTTTAGAAGGGAACAAAGCACTGCTCTGTGCAGGAGGGGTCAGGAACGGGGGTGGGTGTAGATTTCAGATACAAGAAAAGCAAGTGGTTCACATGCAGGATGCAATGCTGCACCAACATGGCACTGAGAGCGTCTTTGGAGGTCTAGTCCCTACCTGCTACCCACCTGCAGAGGAGTGGGAGTTGTGTGATGTACACAAGGAAGCCTCAGAACTGCATGAAAATTTTGCTTCAACTACTCTAAGTCACAGGTATTGTCATGGACCTTAAATGCAAATCCCCTGAAGACTGACCTAAAATGTACCATCAAATACAACACAACATAAATACACGAGGAGACTTGGGTTAATGCTGCTGACTGCATTCAAAATTCAGTAGTCTTGCTTTTTCCTTCTCAGGATTTCTACCATACCAAAAGGCATATTTGAGTCTTGCCCCATAAATAAAGTTAGTCTGATAATTTAATTTTGTAGATTTATAAAATATGTTCTTCTATGCAACTTAACGCAGTAGCCTAAAAAAACGCAATTGAATTTAAATTTAAGAAATAGTATATTTACAATTAAAATAAGTACAGACCTTATTTGGTTTGCATTCATTTATAGCACAAAATAATTTACAAGGCTTAAAGTAATAAATAAGTCACTGGAAAGCTTTCAGAGATGTGCATTCTCCATATGTCAGAGTGCAGGGGATTTTCAGGAAGCAGTAATGAGTTCTGGCTAACGTGTGGCCATGACTCCTTATGTTGGACGGCCTGGACCAAAACGGGCTTTTGACCTGGGTTAAAAACATATAAGAAACATATTTACATTATTAATGCAGGTTTTTGATGTGTGGGGGTTTCTTGGGTTTGTTTTACAAGGTGGACAAAGAACAGGCTAAAAATCTTGGCTGAGACTTTTCCGGTTTTCCGTAATTTCACAAAAAGAAAATGATGTGGGAGCTGTGGTGAACATCCCACCCCCAGCACGGCTCCAAGAGCTTCCTTCTCCCAGCTCTACTGGGAGACAAAGGGAAGCTTTCACACCTCATACGGCTTAACCTGGTGGAAGCTGATCCACAAGAAGTGTGTGAAATGAGGTATGGTTTTCTTTAAACACCCACCACTCCACCCCTCCCAAAATCCATGAGTTTTTCTTGCTTTTATTTTAAAATCTTACCTGGGAGTCTTCTCCGCGTTGCTTTGTCGTGCACTGACCTGTGCTGAGGCTCTTATCTGAGCTTCAAGTCTAGAATAAATGCCTCCTGCATACTGGAATCCAGAAAAAAAATAATCAAGTTTTGACATGATGTCAATGTAATTAGTGACTTCTCATAAAAATCACTAATATTCAGCAGAACCTATGACATACTTTTGCCCATTACCACAGCCCAGTACTGAGTTTTTTAACCCCATTCTATTTTCCATGAGCAGTTTTTAGAGGCAGTAAACTTTAAATACTATTTTAAACTATAAACCTCAAAAAATCATGCTTGGAACAAAAGATTGATAAAATCTATTCTTTAGCTAAAGTATTGAATAGATGTTACTTTGATTTGTGTTTAATATTTTTATTAACCAAGGCTCGTTTCAGCTCTGTAAACACTACATTTTGGCAGGACAAATCTTACTTCTTTGCTGTCTTTGGACTTGACTCGATCAAGGTCTCCCAGTCTCATTTTTATTAAGTGCCCTGTGATCTCAGACATTCTTCTCTGATCTGTCAGAAATAAAGGATATTTAGAAGAGAGGTTTTGCTTGCTACTGAACACAAGGAGGATTAGACACAGACTTGAGTGATACTGGATCTGTAATTTTTTTCAGTTCATATAAAGATCTTGAACACCCAAGATCCTAAATCCTGATGCATGATATAGCCTCAGCAGCCTTGGCAGATACCAGAATCAGCCTGAGGCACTACACTGAGATCAAAATCTCTGGAAATGGTTTTGAGGCAGAGGTTTTCAAAACAGCAAAATTGCCCAAGAGTCTCAGGAGAGATTAAAAAAAGGCGGAACAAATTAATACAATTATGAATATTTTTAGTCAGAGAGACTGGGAAAGAGATAGAAGGGGATGTTTGTTTATCTGCACAGACAACAAATGCCACAGGGATGCAGGAAAAAAGTATCTGCATACTTTTAAAATCATGAGATGTCACAACTATAATCTCTGTAAGTTATGTGCTGACGTTCAAAATAAAGCACATAAATCACACAAACACCCCAAACCCCACTGCTGTATCTGAGATTAAATTCACCCTCAAGGTGTGTAACTAACTATATTTAAAGAAAATTAGCTGGATCATTTTCTTTGCATAATATTAACTTTATGAAAGCTAAACTCGTGCAGGAACAGACCATCTTCTCTTTGAGCATCTTGGTTGTATCTCAGGGACCTGGAGGCATCCCATTTGTTCTGCTGCATGCTCACACTGGAAGAGAAAGGTGCACACCCTGTTATCAGGAACAGCTTGCAAAGAGGGAGATATTAAAATGTGTTCTCAAAGGCTTTGAAAATGACTTACATGAATGGAGATGCATCTCGGGAACTTGACTGTTGAAGAAAGAAAACCACATTAAACGTGTTTTAAGGTCAAGTCCAAAACTTAGAGAGAATTCCTCATTATTTAACCCAACCAGAGGGCCTGGATTCACAGCTGTGATTTTACCTTGTCAGATGGCTTCTCCTTTTTCTGAACACTGGGTGAAGAAACCACTTTCTTTGGGTGCCTGTAGGATTTCTTCAGTTTCTCCTTTCTCCCTGCTAATGGAAGAAGTATCTATTCATAGCCTCAGATGCTTGGAATTTCTCAACTACACAGCTATTAAAGTATTTTTGCCCTCTGTTTCTTTACAAATAGTAAAAATTAACAGGCTATTTCCCTTTTATTAGTGTTGCTGGCATGCTAGCATACATTACTCAAATGCTTTTCTATGAGAAGTATACAGAAACTCAAGTGTGCATTTAAATTGCAGAGTAGTTACACATAACATAATAAATTTTTTTACATTTAAAAATAAGTGCACATACAAGCTACATTTTTGACCATAATAATTCAAGAAATAAATTCTCGACAATATCAGATGAAATAACTTCGAATTTAAATTACAAAAATTTTCTTTGATTTTTTTTTAAACAAACTGGTACAATTCCAATCCCCCTTTGAGTAAAGACAAAAAGAACAAAGAACTGCCTCTGTTTGAATGAATCATTAGTAGGGTGAAAAGGAGAAGTTGCTTTTTGGCTTTCCATGTTCCTAAACCCATTATCATGTTAAAAAAAAATAAAAGTCTTTTTAGATCATAAAAGGTTTAGCTTCAAGGCAGACACAATTTTAGCCACATTAACCAGTCATTCCTCTGTGCAATCAAAAGAATATTCTGCAAATTTTTTTTTGCATGTAAAAGCAGTCATGTAATTGCTTCCTTTTCTTCCAACATGTATTACATGAAATTTCATTAGTTTCATAGTTTCCTGCAAAATAAGTGCTTGATAATTTCCAAGGACTTCTCAGACATGAATAGTCGAAGATTTCCTTGTTTGCCAGTGACTTTTGATGACACTGAGCAGTGGGGTAATTTGTACCCAACCACAGAAAAACTAGAAATAAAATTCAAGCAACATTGGTTTTTAATTTCAAAATAGCTAATGTTCAAAATCTGCTTCCAGAGGACTTCTGCTGCCTCAAATCCCTATCTGATAACTCCAGAGAGGAGGACTGTAAAGACTTGCTGTACCTGGTTTCTTGCACACTTCCTCTTCATCCCCCACTTCATCCTCAGTGACCTCTGAGCCAGTGGTGTACTCCTCCTCTTCAGACAACAGTGACTGCTGTTTCTAACCAACACCAGGGGAAGCCAGAGATCAAAAGTGAGGCTGGGTTTCTATTAAATGAGATATTAAATCTGTCTTGCAGGAGCTGACATCCAACATAGCTCCCTATCTCAGTAACAGTGAACAATTCCTAACAGATCAGCACAGAATTATGGAAATGTTCAGTAATGTGAGGTTTACATTGCTTGAATATACATTTATATCTAAACTAAGCGATAATGGGTGCCTAGTAACGAGAAATGATGAAGCTTCACAATGAAGACATGAAGCACATCAGACCAGCCAACAGAGACAGATACTCAAAACCTTGGATTGTGACTTATGTTTCTGTCAGCCTAAAAAACCATTAATAACCGATGCATGTAGTACTAATGTGGTCTGTTGTCATTTATAAAAACATTTAAAGGAGTTTTTAATTTCTAGTAAGGCCAAAGTAGTACTTCACACACATTATACTTCCTCGTAAAAACTGTTGCTATACTGCAACCTCCAGATTAAAGCAAAAGCAAGGAAATACATCTTCTGTCTCATTAGTTACCACATAATAATCAAAACTAGTTCTCTGCTAGTACAGAAGGCCAAATATTTAAAATAGTAAGTATTTTACTAACCAGCTGCAAAGTCCAGTTCTTCAGAGACAAAAACTGTAGTCACAAAGAGAGAAAAAAAGCAGATAAGAACTAATAATAGTTGAAATTAAGACATCAGAGGAATTCTAAAAATAGGAGTGGTATCTTATAGTACAGCACTCTACACTGGTAACTCCCAGGCCTACCCCCATCCTAAGGTCTAAATTTTGGTGGAATGACTAAACCCAAGCAGGTTGCAAACCAGTGACCAATTAAATGTAGTCAATTCATGTTTTAGTGTGCCTAAGCTTAGCATTAAAAATATTTAAAGCTGATTTTTTAATCGAAAATCAGTCCAGAACAGGAGGAAGTTATGTACCCTGTAATTATGAAGATTAAATTTAACAGTGGGAGAAATTCTGATTCTCTGATTGAAATTCTCATGGAATCAGCAGCATTGTGCTACCATCAGTATCATTAAGTTATCAGAAGTTCCAGAACTGTAGAAACTTATCTTTGCATGAAAGCTGTCTAAACCAGAGGCATTATCATCTCAGTCTCCTTAAGTTTGCCTTAGAAAGTATCTCTGTTGACCTGACATACACACAGTGACATACACACATCATAGTTGTGGAAAGTAAAATCTTGCATATCTTCAAAGGGAAAAAATCCCCCAAAANACTCTGATTGAAATTCTCATGGAATCAGCAGCATTGTGCTACCATCAGTATCATTAAGTTATCAGAAGTTCCAGAACTGTAGAAACTTATCTTTGCATGAAAGCTGTCTAAACCAGAGGCATTATCATCTCAGTCTCCTTAAGTTTGCCTTAGAAAGTATCTCTGTTGACCTGACATACACACAGTGACATACACACATCATAGTTGTGGAAAGTAAAATCTTGCATATCTTCAAAGGGAAAAAATCCCCCAAAACAACCAACCTCAACCAAAATACAACCCAAGCTGTTGTTCATATTTGGTGGACTTGCAGCAGTCATGTGGAGAATCTCAGATACATCGGCAGACGAAACCAAGGCAGCAATTACCTAAATATTTGCCACATGCTGTATTTTACAGCTTGAATGGATCCTTAAATATCATCAGTTTGAGAATGGGATGGGGAAAGCAC
Organism: Platysteira castanea; assembly: GCA_013397175.1. Taxonomy (NCBI): domain Eukaryota; kingdom Metazoa; phylum Chordata; class Aves; order Passeriformes; genus Platysteira; species Platysteira castanea. Next base: position 185,209 of record VYXC01002448.1, on the reverse strand, counting down.
CAGACATAAGGAAAACTCCCTCTTATATACTGAAATATGGCCAGCAGACATGGGAAAAGTTTTGCCTTTTCACCAAGCAGGTATTTTGTACCTATGTTATCCTGCAATGCTCAGCAGTGTGCTTCTTCCTCCAACAATGTATGGGGGTTATTTTTATTAAAATTTATTAAGAACTATAAGGCTATATAAGAACTTCTTCAAAGAATTCTCATTATTAGAAAAAAGGAAGGAAAAGCATCAGCACTCACAGCATTAATTTCTCCAGTTTTGGGGCCCCACGGTGTATTTGGTTCCACGAGCACATCACATTCAAGGCCTTTGTCATCACCGAGCCCAATACCAGAATCACTTAGAGAGAAATACATAAACCAAAAAAAAATATTTCTCTTCCACAACTTGAGAATCAGTCTCAGTTTACAAAACACATATCAAGAGAGCAGACAGACCTCCGAGTCAGCCACATAACATTTTGATAGCAATACATTAAAATATAAAGATAGGAGTGAATGCTTATGGAAGTTGAATGACTAAATGCCTTCTCAAAAAGTAAAAGGAAAAAGTACTTGTTCTTCACTTCCCAATTTCCACGTAATCAACCAAAAATAAGTTACCCTTAGAAAGTCCTATGACTCATTTTGAAAAGAAAGAGAACAGACATATAACAAGCACACGTGTTCACTGTTGAAGGCTAAGTTATTTCAGTAACACAATACAATGTTCTCACCTGTTCTCATCCTTAGTGAAAGGAACAACTATAACATCTCTATGACGCAGCAGATCATTCAAGATCTGAGTGGTTTGAGATGGCAAAGCATCCCCATCTTCACTTTCTGGAGGTAACTCTACCATGTGATCCCTCACTTTGCAGCCCTGCAATACACAGAGACAGAAGATCAAATACTGGAGTTAATGGGAAGAACTAATTTCAGCAAGTATAATAACAAAAGTTCAAGTTTTGAATTACAGTCCTTATTTTTGAAAAAGATCCATTTTCCTAACACGCTTTCGCCCCCCTACCACTATGTGTTATGCTCTTTTAAAAGAGAGCTGGTATTGAAGTACCTTTGGGAGGGTTGTAGGGTCAAACCGAAGAACTTTTTGGTTACAGCAGGGATACACTCCTGTGCCAGTCGAGCCCAGAGCACTTGCTACACCTGGATAAAGAACTGGCTGCGAATGGTACTGGCAGTGGGAGAATTCAGTGCACAGGAAAGACTACATTAGAAAAAAGAGACAAAGAGAGAGAGAGGCGAGATGACCTATGGGAGTAAAAATTTTGCACTGTAAAGAATGTACACCAAGTTTTATTACCACGTATTTTCCAGAGTGCTTTAATCCCTGCTTCACCCTCCAAAAGTCATCCACCACAAGGCAAAGCAAAATTACACTAACCTGGTTACATCTTGAGCAGGTCAACCAATTGACAGTCCCCCAAAGACGCCAATAAACATCCCGCCAGGATTTCAGTTCCTCGTGAAGGCCAATTAAATACTCATGCACTTCCCACGTTTTGTCTCTGGAAAAGCAAAGCATCAGAGTCACGACGCTGTTTTGATCTTGCCACCAGAATTGCGAAGTGGAGAAAGAGCAGAAAACACACTGATGGAAAGCCTACAGCAGTTACAACAGGAAGGATACAATGTGAGGCAATCATTATTAAATTCAGAGAGTGGCATTTGTTCTTTCACTACATCCTAAACTCACTCATAACAAAGAATTAGAGCTTGATTCATCTCAAGATCCATATACTGCAAATTTATAAGCTGAGATAAACATCTTCTATGTATATGCACCACAATAATACTTAGCTAACAAATACAGTTTGAAAACACGAGCTCATGCCCTTTGGATGAAGGTACATATCTGACAGTTCTAGCCTTAAAAATACAGGAATTTGTTCCTTCTTTGTGATCAAATGAGATACACCTCTTCAGAATTCAAAAGAGAATATGAAACTTGCAGTGGGGCATGTTATCTTCAGAAAGAGCAGATAAAATTTCCTCCCGATTTTCAGCTCTGGCCTAAACCATTTTGCTAAATGTGTGCCTAACCTAGGCTAAGTAAGCAGTACTTCCAATTGGAAGTTACTTCTAGGCACCACCAGAGGACAAATAAATAGAAACCTATGTTTAAATCATTAAAGATAGAACTGTATTAGCTCCTGAGCCTGAATTCATTAGTGGCCAGCATCACTTCTCAGTAAACATATGCTGTGTAGCAAAGCGTCCCAAGTAGCACAAGGCAAATAATTAGAATCTAGATAATCCTCTGAGTAACTTTAAAGCCCTGCATATTTATCTGCTGGGAACTGCAGGGCAGCTACATACACTCAGCTTAAGTGAAGTGATACAATTAATGAATTTTACGTGACTAATCGGCAATGATCTTACACAGGTCAGGACAGGGGCACAAGATTTGGTTGTATGTAGACTGTGAGACAAAACTTATCCCCCACCTTGGAATAACTGGTGGGAGCTGATATGGAACTGTCTGGGTTATTCTGAACAAAAGGGATCTGATGAGAAAGGTCTCCCGTCATTAATCTCCCACCGTCCTCCTTGAAGGAGGCGCGTGGGGAGGGAGGGAACTGCAGCTGATCGTGGACTGATCTTCATTAACAAGAGAATCCAGCTGTTCACAGCCACGGATCAGACAGACAGAACTCACACATCTGTGCCAAATGAATCAGGCTTACACACAGAACAGGTCCTGCAAGCTCCTCTGAAAAATACTCCAGGAACAGAAAAACAACTGCCAAACTTTATTTGTAGCAGTCTTTAGGCAGGTTGAGCATTTGATTTGACAGTATAAAGTCAGTCTAGAAAATACTCTTTAGCCTTTCTTTGCTGGCATGGTGGGCTCTATCCTTCACTAACCAACCTTGCAAAAAAGCAGCATTTAATTCAATCTGTCATCAACTGCACACATCTTAAAACCATCTGATGAAAGAATTATCTGAGTATTTTCTATTTAAAGCAGTGCAACCCAAAATAGCCCTCCCAGTAACCGTGGCTGCAGTTTTTCCATTTCCATTCAGCAGCAGCACTGCTGAAGGAATTTCAGTAGTACATCATCATAATCACACCCCTCTGTTTTATTTTTTCTAGGTAATACAAGGAGTTGAGATGTTTCATACACTCTTCACATATCTATGACTTAATTTTGTACTGTATCTGAGTACGTAGTACTTCTAAAATCACCCAAAATCGTAGAGTTGAAGAAATATTTTATGTATGAATATATGTATTAATTCACTACCTTATATGAACATAGACAATATTCCCATGTTGATCTATGTTGATTTTTCCTGGTACACAAGGAATTCTCCTTTCAGTTTCTTTAGTTAGCAGCTTTTTACATAAACAACACCTGGATTAAAAAAAGAAAAAACAAAAAAAACAAAGAAAAGAGAAAGAAGGAAAGAAAGCACTGGAGTAAGAGCAGGACTTCTAAACACAGGGACTGTCGTTGCTATTGAAGTAGCAAAGAAAAAAGACCATACCTGTATAATGTTGCTGCATTTCCTCTAGAATCTGGATTTACATACTCCGGATCAAACAATCTCTCAATCTTCTTGCAGAAAAGTTTACTATTAATGACAGCAACACAGCTCACCCATTAGAAAAAAACTGAAAATTGCTTTATATATAGTGAGATTAACAACTACATTCTGATAAGGTAAGTCACTCTCAGAACCTAGCTTTTAATATAATTTTCCTTTAAATTATCCTGTTCATCTCATCTTTACACAGGCGTGACAAAAGAGATACTTTGATTTTTTCCCTTTATTAAAATGCTTGCCATTATAAACAGCCAGCTTCTACCTCAACTAAAAGACCTTTTATTAGTGAATATTGCTTCATTCTAAATTAAGCCTTCATCCCTACTGACTAAAGTCCTCCCTTACTTTCACCTTGCTTGTCTGTCAGTCTGCACTCCAATAATTGGCCCTTATCTTGATACTAAGCTGGAGTCCTGATGTATGAAAGAGCATTCCAGCACAACTGTTCAGCCTCCCAGCCATCCTGAATTCTAAGTCTAAACATCTGAGTTCGCAGGATGTTGAAGCCAAACCATTCTCTAGCAGTTAGGAGCATGTCATCCCATAAAAGGTTTCTCACCCTAATCCTGACTCTCATGTGAGAATTCACGAATAATTTGCCCATGCCATGCTTCTAGTAAAAACAAAGAAATAAAGAGATACTTTGAAAAGCTCCTTCCTTTTGCTCATAATTTTAATATCAAATTCTGGAGTCACACCATTATATTCTGCGTCAAAAAGACATTACATGAGAATATATAAAATACGTAATTTCAAACTCCACAGCCTTAGCTATTATGAAATATGATCCCAAAGCTCAACAGCACTTCAGTAGTGTATTAAAGGGCAAAAAAAGTTACCTCTTAAATTTGTCTCTTTTGTCCTTCAGCTCTTCCACTTCATTGTGCCTGAAGAGATCAGCAATGTGTGTAACGAGATTAGCGTTGATACAGTTCATGTTACACGGCGTGGCTACAATAGCATTCATATTTTTGTGACAATAATGAATACATTTCTCTACCTAGGAAAAAGAGAAATATGAATGTTAAGGAATTCCAGACAAAAAACCCCCCCATACTAAGTGCTTCAAGACTTTTGTTTTAAGTGAAGTGTTTTGGAAAACTATTTCAGTTCGAATTAAAAATAAAAAGCAAGCCTCAGATTTTGTCTAAAGGAGATGCTGAATTAACGTGACTTAGTTTATGTTCTCCTCCAAAAATTTCAGTAACCTTCTTGTTAAAATAGAACCACAAAACACATGGATCTCAACTTCAACAGCTGTGCTTTACTGTGGGTCACCCCGATGACAGAACTTTTGACAAACATTTTAACAAAGTCAGCAGCTATTCCTTATACAAACAGATCTGGAAAATCAGATCCTAAATTGCAGAAGTGTCATTCACATAAAAAGGATATAAAACAAGCACTCTAGATCACACCATCACATTTAGAAGTAACTTACTCTAAGTTTTACTGCACTGAGATTCTGCAAATATTTGATTACTGCACTGAATAGGAAAGGTGGTAAAAATCTCAAAGTGTTCTCATTGCAGCACCTGTTTATGTAACAGCCAAAGCACAACAAACAAGCTGTTAAGACACCTGGTAATTAACTGAGCCCTCATGCCAGAAAATCAATCTTTCTTAATACTTACTAATGAATCCATCTTCAAAAATTCAGAAGAAATAAGGATTGATATGACATTTGATGGTTCTAAAAGGAAACAAAAAAGGTGGGGATTGTACATGATTTTTTTGGGTAATTTCCTATCACATCCCTCCCTCTTCATATTTAGCATCTATGTTAGCTATTATTTTAGCAAGGAACCTGTCATTCCATCTTCTAGTATGTAGAACCTTTTAACCACCTTAAGAAACAAACTTCTGGTTTACCATTTCAGTGGCCAGAATACAACTATAACAATCTGGAATTTATTAGAATTGGAAAAGGAGGCTTCACAGGGATACAATGACTAAACAATTACACAAGATTAACTTCCATCTGTAGCCATCACACCCTGCTGAGATTTTCTCAACATAACCTTTGCATTGCAAGTTACAAACAAACCAAGATAATAAAGTTATATTTTAAAAAGTGGTAACAAAAGCTCATTAAAACATTTAAAAATTGCCTCAAAAACCAGAAAGGTAAAGGCTCTTCTACCATTGTACTGGATTGCACTGACATTGCAGAAAACATTGCAATGGTACCAACAGGGAGCAGAGAAGAAACAAACCAATCATCAGCATTTTAAATCTACCACCCTGTCCTTGGTCAGAAGAGGTCTCAAGAGTCTTAATTAAAAATATCACATCCCAAAATGTATTAGGGTTTTTTTAATGCATGAATTTTCAACATGTTTCCTCAAAGCTGTCAGTGCTGACAAAGAAGACATCTGCTGAAATGACCAAAAGATCTCTGTTGCAACACTTTTCTAACAAATGAGAACAGTCAGAAACAGACTGGGGCTCAACTACATCAAGCCCATTAATATTCAATTAGTACAGAACATAATGAACCTACAAGAAATTATCTACTTTTACCTAAAGTGGGCATTTCACTGGCCTCAGACTCTTTAGAGTTCCTTTTGACATATCTTATCAGCCAGTCAAAAATGTGAACGTCACAGTGCACGGAAATGTCCACCTCCTCCCAGCGCTGGGCATCCACTGACAGGTACTCAGCAAAGTATTTCATCTCTGAAATCAAAAGGTCTCGAGGACACACAAAATCTTCTTTGAGGTTTTTGGCTTCGTCACACACATGGATCACCATATTCGGCCTCAAAAGAAAGAAGTCACAAAGCAAATTAGGAGCCTAAGCCAATTAGGACACTCATCTCCAACTCTGGGTGACACATGGCAACACTGATATCACCAACAGGGTTTCATTAACAGAGGGAAAACAAACTGCAGTTATTAACTACTAATAGAAACTCTTGTTGGACAGGTGAAGATGACAGATGTATATCTCTTACAGATAATCAGAGTGATTTAATTAAGGGAGCAGAAATAGAAAATTTCTAGCTCTGTTCCACAATTTTGTCACCTCTTTGTTATAGGATACAACCTGAATTATATGGAGAACTTATTTGTTTTCCCTTCTTAATTTTCTTAAAAGAGTAATCAGATATAGATACCTAAGTCACTGAGGCACCAGGGATAATAATAGCAATTCTCATCTGTGGAAATTAAGATTGGTTTATTGTACATTAAAATGTCTATTTCTTAAGAAAAGCTCGAAGCTAGAATCAGTAAATGCTGTCTCTACAGAGAGATGCTTAGGTTTCAAACAAACATTATTCTATGTGTACTTACACAGTATCAAAAACTGGGATGTGATGGAATGAAAGGGACCTGGATGGCTATTTGAATTCATGGGAAAATTTTTCATTTACAGCTTTCTTTTCCTGCTTTTACATAGGATAAATCTGTGCTCACAGAATACTTTTTAAGTGTAATTGAGCATGAATCTTGTTTCATTCCTTCTTGAAATCATTCCTGCCCCAGCAGTGATCAATCACCCAGAGGAACACTATGCACAGATTTATATCTTATTGCACACAACACATTCTCAAACCAGCTCCTTTTATTTCTGTAGCAATGCAAGGTTTCCAAATTTCTTACAGCATTTATTAGGATGTTTCCAGCTGTTTTCTTTCTGGTAGTAGAAAAATATGAGCAATTTAGACATCTTCCTGTCAGTTCTATAATCCCCTAGATAACGAACACACAAAGCTTTTCTTACCCTTGGGTTTCATCAGTGCTTTCTCCACTGTTTTGTACAGGACCTTTCTCAGATTCTGAAGAACAACTCCTTGTGGAGGCTGCACTGGGCCTTCCTTCAACGTAAGGAAAAAAGGCTGCATTAGAACAAAAATTCCTGAACTTTTGCTCTTCAGCACCTTGGAAATGCAAACTGAAGTATGGCTGCCACGGTGGAGCAATGGCACACAGCTAGCAACAAATCTGCTTCCCTAAGGGCTATTAAACAATCCAAATTCCTGCTCTGAGTGCCATGCACTGAGATCTCCCAGCAGCAGCATTGCTAGGTTGCCCAGACACTTGGCTACAAACCCAGATCACTCCTGGCTCAACACAGAGCTTAAGACTCACAGCCTTCAGCACTTCCTTCTGGGAATGCGACCCATCCCCTTAGCTCTTCTTGTCTGCTTTGTGGGATGTGGCTCCTAAAACCATGCCACATCAAAGCTTCTGCCATGACACAACTGGAGACCTATCCCACTCCTTACCCATCATGTGCCAGCTTTGGAAATAAGCACCTTCCAAAAAGAAGCACAGAAGACTCTTAGGATGTGTCTGTTTTTGTCAAGTTTCTCTCACACGTGGCTTAAACCAGCTGATCATATAAAACAATGTTCAAAGAGAACAGAGCATGAAATTTGCCTGGTCCTGGAACTACATCACAGAGATTCTTCTAGGGATAAAGGACAGATGCACTTCAAATAGTTGGTCTTCCCAAAGGCACTACAAGCAGTAGAAAGTGGACACAACACCTCGTGAAGTCCAGGAGTTCAGACACCAAATCCACTGAGTTCTGGATCAAGGGTTAAAACAATGAATGGTCTTTTCCAGCTGTGAATGGATTACTGCAATCCGAGACTTCAATGATCTTGCTTAGAAGTCAGAAAGACCATTGTCTTTTTTAAACAGTGGAAGGGCACATATCTGTCTTCCACTGATGAAAACCCACAAGGTGGTCATTTTCCATGATTACGCCATTCTCTCAGATGTCTGGGAGTTCCAGAAACATCTTCTCCCTCTTGTGTAATGTAAGAGGCTGTACTCTTCTGAAGAAGATTAAGACAGACCTCTTCATCTTATGGCTAAACAACTACAGCAGACTGACAACAAAAATGATATGGTTCAGAACGCAGCAGTTACACCCTTCAGGAAAGCAAAATTACTGCACCAGAGGCAGAAGAAACAACTTTCTCCAAAGATGCAGCCCAAGGCCTTGCAGACTCAAGCCTTAGCAAGGCCTTAATAGGGGAGCCCAGTTAACAGAAGGGAAAGATTCACTCAACAGATTCACTCCCAGTAAAACCTTGGAAAGGGCTGGTGAAGCCCCAGCTTTCTGGGCAGCCATCCCACTGCAGGCAGGTGAGGTGGGAGCCCTGGGTTTGGAATCAAAGGTGTGAGTTTTAAAAGAAGGGACTGTGGAAATACATGGTATGGAAGAGTTCTGTCTGCAAATATTAACAGTTCCTTGTGAACACGGTGAAGTGATTTATTGAAGGCAATAATGCTGACAAGAATATGCAACACAGCCAAATTAATGGGGACATCTGAACTTGACCAGATGTTTCTTCAGATCCTTTTTTCCTCCCCCTCAAAGCTTACAGATTGATTAACTTTTGAAACCTTGTAATAAATATTCTGGGTAAAAGGCTATCCTATGTGGTTGTTTACTGCCATGAGATGCAATCAGAGGGACTTACCAGCAGTTTGCCTTATAATTAGCAAGTATTAAATGAGCTTTTATAACTCAGCCAAAACCATAATGTAGCTCAAAATGAGCATGGTCTGATTTGCTTTTTCTTGCTGTTACTCATGACTACAAACAAATGCAAACAGGCCCAAAATTCTTGATCCTAACAACAAGCTAATGTGAATAAATCCACTAGGAAGCAATTAATTAAACAAAAAACATTTACAAATAGGATTTTCTCAAATCCCCAAGTCTAAAATATAGAAGTACCTCACCAATACTAAGAAGGTGAGTTCACCCAAGCCTGTGAGAAAAAAAATTAATTACCCTAATTTCATATCAACAAATTACAAATAAAAAGGGCAAATGATTTATCTAAAGTCACAAAGAAAACAGAGAATAATCTCAGGCTAGGATCTTTTCATAGGAAACATTACATTAGTGGACTTAACTGCATTAATAGTCATTACATGTATTACACTGTTAGAAAGAAAACATGCACTAATTGTCTAAGGAGTTCTAGAAGCAGGGTTAGCTTGTTAACTGCCTACTGGGAAACTACTAATCCTGTACACAGGGACCTGTGGGTGCCAGCAGCATTTATCCCACATCATGCATGGAACCACATAATTGAAAGCTGATGGAAAGAACTTTCAGTCTTGACACTCCATATAAAGTTTTCCAATAGCATCCCTTGATTAGAATTATTAAAAACACTTCATTCAAAGTTCAAACAGCTGTTTTTCTGCTGCAAAGAGGACAGCGAAAGCTTCAGTGAAGGACATTTTAACAGGGAACACGTTGTTTAAACGTTTCACTGTCATCTTAATTTTTAACACAGAAATTATTTATTCATCACTGAAGCAAATTTCTCATGCAATGCATTTACCAAGTCCTATAGTCACTGGAACATCTCAGTTTATACTAAAAATCAGAGAATAACACTCACACATTTAATTACAACTTCTAACAGAAGTTTTACTTAAGGAATTATTAACAATATTTAATTGTGCTACGATTGAATTTACAGCTATTGGGATTGGTCCTCTTCTGACCAATAATTACTGGGACACATAATTGACACATTTTATGTCATCACAACACAGTCTTGAAGCAAAAATTAGCTACATTTTGCTCCAACTCCTCTGTAGCCGTCCATGGCAAATACAGGGCTTCTAGCTGGAAGAGGAAGGTTTGCCCTTGAGGGATCACCTCCTCAGCTTCCTGCAGCTTTTCGTCACAATGCTCTCCAGTTATTTTAATAACGCTCCCTGATGTGACTTCAAATGGCTGTAGGGTTAACAGCACACCCCCAAAACTCCTAAACAGAGGATTCAGCAGAAGAATTTATGCCTCTCGGAAGGACAAGTTATTCAAAAATACCCAAGCAAACTTTAATTCTTAAACTAAACTAATGGCAAGTGCCTTGTTGTATGCATGATATTTATACTAAGATTTCCCAAGATGAATGACTATTATTCCTGGGTGGACTTAACCACTCAGGACAGAAGCATGCACATACTGATCATCAAAGCCAATATATTTCAGAATGACTAAAAACATACCAGTTATAGTAATGGAATCCTGCCCAATAGCAGGCTCCTGAAACTCTGTCTGTGTATCGAGCAAGGAGGATTTGATGTACGTAGCTAAAGTTTCCACAGGACTCCCACCAGCAGCCATCAGGGGATTATATTGGTTGTCAACAGGTGAACTTCCACTGCTTTTTAGTTCATCAAACCTTTTTGCACACTGTCACAAGATTAAATGATAGGACAATGAAGCAGTAGCTTTCAGTACATTTTAATAATTATGATTTGAGATGGATATTGCACATCTTTTGCACATGAACAGTAACTGGTATCAAACTTATAATGCTTCCTATTTAGTTAGTGGTATCAGGAAAGTATGTAAAAACACAGTAAAATAATAGCTACCATAATTAAATATTCTAACAGAAAGAGAAAAAATTAGATAGAACCTGTTTCAACTTTCATTTCCTTAAACCCCATGATTTTAAGCCCTATTTTCAACACGGAAAGTTATGAGAAGAGTTTGAATTCTCATTTTGTAATTAGTTCTTTTACCATAAGTATGGTCAAATGTTACTAAGAGTGGCTATAGAAACTGGTTCACAATTATTATTCTTTTACTTTATGACCTCCACTCAAATTTGGACAAAAGGGACTGGTGCTTCCCACTGCAGTTCTATTAATTTTTCATTCCCAATGCAGTTCTATAAACTTCCCACTCCCTGTTTTTGATGAACTAGAAAGTCTTCCCATTCTGTAAATTTGTACCAACACAGTCAGAATTATAGGTTTGGTTCAGCAAAGTCCTACACAGAGGTGACTTGCACATATGAGTAAATCTGTACTTCATTCTACAGGTGATCCTCCTGTGACACAGGTGTTGGGCTCTATTCCACCAGGTGTTTTTATTTATTTATTTTGGGTTGAGTTAATAGACATTGCTCCATGCCAGTGCCCCTTTGGGCCAGGGGCACACTGGGACATCCTTCTGATATTCACAGTGTCTCAAATTTGTGATGCCAGTCTACTACATACATGAGATAAATGAAGGCATATCAGTGCTTTTATGGAACTGCCTTAAACAAGGACTCCACATATTTGAGACATTTAGCTCTTTAAACACAGAGTAATCACACGTGTACTAATCAATCATTCATTAATATGAGGAGAGAGCTCACTGATAGTTATTTTATCTGCTTAATGTGCACAGTGCTGTCTGCACATTGGAAGGTGAACAGTAGAGACATCCCCAAGCACTTTGCAGGCAGTAACATTCCACAGAAGCTTCTACACCCAATCCTTCATTTTTATGTTCTAAATACAAGGTTACAGCAACGCCCAATAGCACTGCTATAAATGTGAGCTGACACATTTGATTAGGTTTGCAAGAAAGTCAAGACCACTGGCTTGTTTTCTTTCAGCTTTGCTGAATCACAAGGGCAAAAGACATTTTCTTTTCTTAGCTTACACCATCTCAGAAATGAAAAAGGCAAAACCATAATTTAAAAAAAAAAAAGGCGTTTCACCAGGAAATTCAGCAATCCAGAAAGAGAAGTATACAGAGGTTCTTCAAACTCTACTCCAACCAAAGAAAGAAAAATTCACATCTTGGATCAAAAAAGAAGCAACTGCACTCTTCCCCTAATAGAATTCTGTAAATCCTCCTTGTTTAGAATTGTAACAACAAGCATAGAGAGCTACTAGGTTTCCTAGTAAGGGTACTACAACCTACATGAGGTTAGTGGGTACTGGCATCTTTTCCACTCAAGTCTTAGGCTATTGAGTTTGGAACACAGTAGCACAGCTCCCTTTTTTTATTATACTTTTAGATTTTTCCTTTCCAGTAATTTTCATTCTTATTCTGTATGAGTTCTAATGAAATCAAATGCAGAATGCATTTCTTAATTTCAATGATCAGGTTCTGTAGGAACAAAACAAACCCCCCACCTTTTTTCAATCTACTGATTATTTAACATTTTCAATTAGGTGTAAATTACTTTAGAAAAAAACCCCTTAACTTCAATTTCCCTCCCTCCTCCCAGAAATGTTTTCTTCTCCATAAAACACTGCTTAAAGTATACAAATTCTTTTATTAGTAAACTCACTTCTTTGGATGTATATCCTGGTACCAGCCTTGCCACACTGTCCCAGTTGATAGGCTGAGGAACACCAATTAGGGAACACAGGATCATATCCAAAACCATTTGGTTGTTGTCATAGGGAAAGTTATTGTTTTCTGAGAATCCACGACTCATCTTTGGCTACTTAAGCCTAGAAGAGAAAGAGTTTTTAGCAAGTCTCACTGCATGGTTTGCTAAAGCTTGATCTACTTTACCTGCAGCACTCCATAAATTACTGTGGGAAGTGTTTACCACCGCATTAAAGTCAAGTACTGAGGCTTTTTGGACAAAATTTACATATTCTCAAAACCCTGAGGGAGAAGCAGATGCACAAAACACACCAAACATAACCCAAGAGCAGCAGGTATTATCCACCATTCCTCTGAGGTGCCTCTTTCCAGAGGGGAAATCACACCTCTGAGTCTTCTAATCCAACAGAAAGGCTTCCCACAATCTCAGAATAAACAGCCTAAGTTACAGAGGGACATTTTAATGTAAATTTACTCACATTCAAATACAGTTACATGTTCCCACAAACCTTCTACTCTCAGCTTTGCGCTCTCTTGCTCTGCCCATCTGTTCAGCACACCTGATTGCCATTATTTAGAAGCCAAGCCAGGGTACCTACTTAAGGGCCATCAATACTTCGGAGCCAGAAAACAACACCTGAATCTCGTTCAACTCTCATCCCAAACACCTGAAATTCCTAACGCCTCATTAGCCAGGATGAGCCCTTCCGAAAACCTCTTATTCCTCAGCTTCAAGCTGAACACGAGAACAACGCATATAAGGACAGCAGTAAACACCTTAAAAACCAGGATTATATTTATTTGGGGTTTTTTCTTTTTCCAAATAGATTTTGTGTATAGCACCAGGGAACAGAGTAAGAGTTCAAAGTACTGTTATAGCATGTGCGGGGAAAGAACTGCAGGCATTAATCAAGAGTTTCATGTTCAAGTAACACACAGCCAAAGAGCTCAGGAGGGACTCATACTTGGAAAGCAACTTGGACCTTTTCTGAAGTACCTTAAAACAGAACCCATAAACAACAGAACTTAAAAGCCACATACAAATTTTTGACCTATAAAGTCAATTTGAGAGAAAATACACCTAGATAACACCTGGTAACTTGTTACTAAAAGCATACTATATGTAGATGTTTCTTCTGCCCCACCCTCTTTCTAAAAGAAAAGATGCATAAAATACACAAAATTGCCCTGATTTTCTCTCCCTCCAGAAGCTGTTCCAGCCCTTTTTTTTTTTTTGCTTGTTTTGCTGGTAAAAACAGCAATCACAGCAGCAGGTAACTGTAAGCTTTCATCCTCTCAAAAGAGCAGCTGAATTAAATCAGAAGGAAAAGACCCAGAACCCACAGAGAAAATTCTTTGGTTTCCCACAGTCATGAGACTTAAAAAGAAGAAAGCAAGCCACAAAGCAGAAGGCAAGTCCTATAGAAAATTTCATACCATTTTAGCAATTCCATCTAAATGACATCTGCTGTAAAATGTGCCAAATAGCCAGTTTAAAAGGAGAAAGGTCCTTGCAGGTTATATGAGTCCAAAATTTCTGAGTAAAATAGATGCCACTATCAGGTAAATGCAGATCAGTCCTTGAAGTCACCATGTCCTTATCCCTCACCCTGAGAGCACTTTCAAGCAGTGTCACTGTGGTGAGTCTGTGGGGGAGACTTCTCTCTGTCAGTGTGCAGACAGATGTCGGTACCAATTACATTTCAGCCCCTGAACATCTCTCATTTCTGCTGTTAGGAGGAGAAATATCCAGGCCAGAACAGGTCAGCACCAGTGGCAAACCTCAGTGGTTATGAAATACAGAGCTGACTTCTTGTGCTAGTTCATACACATGTAGCAGCTGGTTTAAAAATATGTTTGGATGAGATAAGTAAGTGATGGAGTATTATAATCCCCTGGTCTCGCACCATAAAATAGGCTTACTGCAAGTAAAATTACCAGCAATATTCCATAAATCACCATTTTGAGGACTAGTGCTTGGGATGATTACACTGGGCAATTTAAGAAAGAAAGGAAGAAAGAAGGAAAACCGTGTTTTTGGTTTTTTTTTTTTTTGCAACATCTGAGTCTGTAATTTACAGGGAAAAATTCTGAGTGCTTCACTGGTAACAAGTTTACTACACATCAACTCTGTGGACTGTGAAGCAGCCGAGGCATGAAGGGATGACAGGTGCTCTAAAACACGATGACACATTCAGAGAGAATCAAGGCTTTGTCTCCCATACACGTTTCTTTATTTGCTTGTTCTGCACATTAAAATACAATTCTGTATATGCTTATTACTGCAAAGACAAATGAAGGAACAGACAATCACAGGCATACAGAAGTGTTTTTATTTATATTCTGGAAAAAACATGGAACTCCTCTTTGCAGCTTTCTACGTGACATTCAGTATTTGCTTTTTTGTCCTTTAGGAAACACTGTTGGAAATATAAAGACACATGCAAGAGCTCTCTAAAAGCAGCAACATAAAACCTATAATAAATCATATTCTTAAGAGAAAAAGCAACTTCTACAGATTTTCTCTGCTCTGTTACTGCAAGGAAAGCTCAGGTTAACCCTTTCCTCAGCTATGGAAATTGAAGAATAAAAAAGTTTCCAAATTATTTGACTCTGAGCAACTCATTTGAGATGCACAGCATAGAAAGATATGTGAGAACAGAAATTTCTATTAAAATGCAGAATTCTAAATTAAGTGGTGCAAAGGATTCCTAAGACTTATTTCATTATGGAAACACAATCTGATTCGACTTTTTTATTATTTAAAGCAAATAATTAGTGTAGAAATGAAGAATCACTACCCCTCGCAGGCGCACAACCTGAGGGAAGGTGAAGATGGTGGGATGGGCACGAGGTTTCCATCCACAGCCCTGAAACGCAAGGAAGTGATGGTGCAGAATGAGGCAGAGGAGAGGAACAACAGCAACTTTGTAGCTTGCCCACGTACCAGCCAATATTAAAAATCATAAAGCGTTTAAATTAAAAAAATAAAAACCGGTCACAGAGACCCTAAAAGTGCAGCAGCCTCCTGGTGCGACGCCCTCAGCGGGGACCCCGACGGCCCCCCCCGGCGCTCTCCGCCGGGACCCCTCCCGGGCGCTCTCCCGGGTTTACCTGGCGGTTCCCAGGCGCGGGGTNTCGCCCCGGCAACGCGCCGCCCCGCGCGGCGTCACGGTGACGTCACGGGGCGCCTCGGACAAGTGCCGCGGCCCGGCCTCGGTCCCGGTCACTGCGGCGGGGGGGACACCGCTCACTGCCACGAGTGACGTCACGCCGGGCTCGCCCTCGCTCCGTGTGACGTCACACCGCCCCTCTCCCTCTGCTGCTGCACACCCATCCCGCCCAGCTCAGCTTTCCGAGCAGAACCCCACAGTACTAACTCTGCTTTTCCCAGCCGAAATTCACCGCCGCACTCCCGCCTGCCAGAGCCCTCCAGGGGAGGAAAAGCCCGGCCACGAGGAGTTCTTACCGCCTGCCTAGATAATGCATCAGGCACTAGAATGAGTCTCGTGATATAAGCACAGCTAATTAATTAAGCAGGAATGCGTTAATGCACTCCACGCTCTCACCAAAGAGAAGGAGCCTCAGTNGGATTCCTAAGACTTATTTCATTATGGAAACACAATCTGATTCGACTTTTTTATTATTTAAAGCAAATAATTAGTGTAGAAATGAAGAATCACTACCCCTCGCAGGCGCACAACCTGAGGGAAGGTGAAGATGGTGGGATGGGCACGAGGTTTCCATCCACAGCCCTGAAACGCAAGGAAGTGATGGTGCAGAATGAGGCAGAGGAGAGGAACAACAGCAACTTTGTAGCTTGCCCACGTACCAGCCAATATTAAAAATGACAAAGCGTTTAAATTAAAAAAATAAAAACCGGTCACAGAGACCCTAAAAGTGCAGCAGCCTCCTGGTGCGACGCCCTCAGCGGGGACCCCGACGGCCCCCCCCGGCGCTCTCCGCCGGGACCCCTCCCGGGCGCTCTCCCGGGTTTACCTGGCGGTTCCCAGGCGCGGGGTCAGCGGGACGGGACAGGACAGGACAGGCAGCGGCTCCTCCTCGGGACGTGCCGGGGTAGCAGCGGGACGGGGACTCAGCTCCACTGCGGGACCAGCGGGACCCGCGGACGCCCCGTCCGCNTAACTCTGCTTTTCCCAGCCGAAATTCACCGCCGCACTCCCGCCTGCCAGAGCCCTCCAGGGGAGGAAAAGCCCGGCCACGAGGAGTTCTTACCGCCTGCCTAGATAATGCATCAGGCACTAGAATGAGTCTCGTGATATAAGCACAGCTAATTAATTAAGCAGGAATGTGTTAATGCACTCCACGCTCTCACCAAAGAGAAGGAGCCTCAGTTTAAGCTTTTCCCAGGTTTTCAGCGGCTGTAAATATTTGAGCCACTGTTAGCTATAAAAAACAGTAGCAGAACATTGAAATTAGAGCTAATTACACAGAACAGCCCAGCTGCTGGGAGTGGTTCAGCAGAGTTACTCTGCAAAGGCTCAGACAGTCCCAATCCTGTTATTTCACCCACACAGTTTGATTCACGTTTCCTACTGTATCAAGTGTTCCCAAACATTTCAAAATTACTTCCTGTGGGAAGCCACCCATGCCTGATAAAGACCAGCACAGATCCCCATTTCCCACTTAACAATCCTTCCCAATCACGCTGTGCAACTTCTGTTCCTTCGTGGTAATTTGGCAAAAATCAGGGATACGAATAATTTTCTTTCCAAAAACCCCACTTGTAAATTCTGGAATAATACAATGAGAACAGAGAATGCAAAAAAAAGCACAGAAAAATTCAGAAAGAAATGATTCTACCAATCTAGAGAAGTATCTGAAATCTGAATTCTCTAAGTCAGTCTGAAAGCTTCCCTTAGGTCTCAGTGAAAGCAAAACCCACTGACTTCACACCACCCCACAGCTATCCACAGAATAAGCTAATGCTGGAATATTGCTGTGTTATGATGACATCCAGTTATTTCATAATGAATGGAAACTAGATGGTATGCCAGAGAACTGGAACATGGATTTTTAATTCATCTGTGTTGTTAGGCAGAACTTTAGCCCCCCTGCTCATTTTTTAAATAAGAAAAAAAAAAAAAAAAAAAAGAAATAGTATCAGTATTTGAGAATAAACAAAAAAATCAGTATCTTAAATTTTACCCATTTGCTGTTCTAGAGACTCTGCTTGATCAGTTACAATCATTCAAAAGTGCTAGAACTATCTTTTAGTATTTTTCATTTCTAAAACCAAAAAGCTGTGTTTGACAGCATAAATAACCCCTGCCATTTGCTCTAGTCTGATAGTTTTGTGACTGTTGTGAAATTCAGCTCAAAGCAGGTAAGAAAGATGCAGGGGTGCCCTGCACTGACATCATGCCTCTGTTACCAGTCAAACCAGTTACACCAGTACACTTGTTACAAGGAGAGATTATGAAGCTGCTTAAAGGCTGAGCTCCTCGTGGCCGCAGAACCCAGAGGACAGATTTAGCAGCCCAAAGCTGCTTCAAATTGCTCTGCAGAGGAACCAGGCCAAGATACAAGGAGAAGAGAAGAGGATGTGTCTCACCACCTGTGGACACACACAATTACTGCTTGCCTTTACAGCCCAAAAATGTTCACCAATCCCAACACCCGGGCCACACCTGCATGGATAAAAATCTGGAAGGAGTTACATAAGGACAAAACTTTTCGTGTTACACTGCAGAACAAGTACAATTCTGCCACGATTGCAGACAAGAGTATGTCTACACTGGTGCATCAAGAAATCCCTGTGCTGGTTTCCAAGTTTGTGCCTCTTCTGGAAGATTCTCATTGCAAACAGATCAGATTTGTAAGAAACTGCACTTGCTTTGTATTTACCTCACTAGCAAATTTCACCAAGATCGCCAAGTGAGTCAGAACAACCTTAAGATCCCAGATGGAGTCTAATTCCACACAAGGAAGAGTTTTGGAACCTGTGCAAAAGCGGCCAATTTATTGAGTTTTACTAGACAAACAGAGTATTTTAAATTTATTCTTCAGAAAGCTGAACAAAGATTTGACCCTGTGCATGTTCATGCTCTGTTTGCACCCAGAGAACCACTCAGCTTCAGTGGCCATTGCCAGTATATTCAAGCAGAAATGGTTGATCTACTAAACAGGATCAGTAAGATTTAAGTAAGAATAAACTAAAACCTTATATAAACAGATGTTAAATCTCTGTTACAGACTTCCAGGTCTGCTACAGCTATATGAATAATTCCAAAGAATAACATAAAGGTAACTTAGTATGCACAGATCTCAAAATAAGAGCTGATTGCCTAATGCTTAAGTTAAGCAATATTTCAACAACCTCTGTTTTCTGATCTCCTCTTCTACATTCTCCTGTTGCAGCCACACCTGCTCCTTTTGGTCTTCTCCCCTTCCTAAAGTTGTGCAACTCTTGAGCAGCCTGTCCACGAGCCTTCCTTTTCACCCAGTGTTCATTTAGGTCTTTTTTCTGTAGCCTGACACATGGACAGAAACGGACAGTGAACTGTAGTGTATATTTTACTTCAATGAACTTTAATACCCTTCTGCAACCCGTACAATTAATTGTGAGTTAAATAACTGACTTAATTTCCTCAGAGCCTTCTTTTCCAATTAAAGTAATTGCAAGATTGAAAGGATCAAAATTCTTGTTGAGACTTAATAGATACAATGATGACAGCGACTTGTAGGCCAAGTCAAACAAATATAAAGACAACTCAGGTAAGAATAACCTATCTTCCTCTAAAAGAATTGTTAGCAAAATAGTATGACCTGAAAGTGAAATTAAACTTGTCTTTCTAAAAATAAGTCTTAAAATATTCCAACAAACATCATGGCACTGCCTTGTCAACTTGTTCTGAACCAGAAAATATAAGAGAAAACAGGAAAAAAAAAAAAGCCAGAAAACCAAAAAATCCACCTGAATGGATACTGTACCAAAAAAAAAAACCAAAAAAAAAGGTTGTGGTTTATTTATTCATTCCTTTAAAGACCCTTCCTCTGATTGAAGTCTTTCACTGACACAAGAGAAGCTGACAGTCCATTAATTACATCTCAGGACAGTAAATTATTTCCCTCCAGGGACACACTCTGCACACAGAACTGTACACTTCATACCCCCCTCCCCGCTTTTTCCTCTCTGTACTTTAGATTTCAGATTTTTTTTGCTATTTTCATTTCAACAACAGACATAATTTTCAAATACACATCATTTTCTTCTATGCCCTGGTATACAGGGCAACGTCTCAGGAACATGTTCTGGTTTAAACCTATTTTCAAGTTTTTCCTTTGCCCTTTAACTACTCTTTCCTTTACATCTGCACTTGAAAATCTAACAATTTACTATAAATTATTCTAATCACCATCTCCCAATACCTGAGCACAACCATTTAAATTCATGTTCTATTTATTAATAACAGGCATTCAGAGATTACTTTAAAATCAAGGTTCCCGCATAATATGTCTTTTCAGCCACCTTACCTTGATAAAATTGTGCTCATTTCAGGTTTTTTTAGAGTTTTGTTGTGTTGAACAGACTTCTAAGAACCCAAGGCCAGCAAATGCAATTAAAATATAAATACTGAAAGCTTTGTTACCACACAACGGGTGTTGAAGATCCCTGTAGGAATGGTCAAACTGAAACTACTCAATCAATTAAGCAAAGGCCTGTGCCCTACTCATATTTTTGAGTACCTTTAAATTAAAGCAGCTATTTTAATGATTAAGACAAACTTGGTTATTTAATCCACTGGTGTAACCTTCAGAAGTTCAACATGTTATACGTACATACAACAAGGAAAAAAAGAGTTTTAATTATCTTTGCTTCATTTAACAAAAAAACCAAAGCAGTATTTCAAGACAGAATTCTCAAACACCCATTTGAAGAAAATACTCTGAACAGTCTTAATATTTTTATGGCTTTTGATAAACTGGAGCCCCGAAATTTCATGGGCAGATGCAAAATTTACCACCTGAAAGGCAGCACAAAAAGTTTGTCCAACTCCAAGACCTTCTCTAACTGAGACAATTAAGCAAGAAATGTCACTTTTTCTTTGATGCTCCAATTACTTTCAGCTTCCCCCTACTCGAGGCTTTCCTACTGCTCAAAAACGCAGGATAAGGTATTTTGACACTCATATAAAATCAATACAGAACAGAAATAAGTTGAGATGCAGATGGCAGCTGACAGACTGTGGATAGGCACCTAACAGGCAACAACACAAAATGGCTAAAGTGATGCAAATTTAGTTAAGGGAGTAACAGCTAATGAGTGCCTGACTGCAGAATATCCCTTGTTCTAATGTCTTTTAATAAACAAAAGAGAATGACTGGAACTTCTGGTGATGCCTCCCTTTGTAAACTCTATTTCTCTTCCCTTCCTCCCAAGTCCCTTTTTTCTAAGAGCTAAGTTCTTTATGACAGAACCCTACTTCTTAGGAAAAGCAACTTAAACCTTTTAACTATTCAGTTGTGTAAATCTCCTGCAATTCCCCCTCCTTTCAGAGGGAGACAATGTGCTATTACTCCTTTACGGTTCTGAGTGTGAAGTTTTGGAGGACATCTTACGGAAATCAAATTCATTTTTGCTTCATTTAACAGAGGCTTCTTGTCGAGTGAATATTCCTACAAAAAATGGGTGTTAATTTGTCTCCTAAACAAGAATGGCATTCCCTATCTTTTCTTCTTTGTTTGCTTTTTTATGAATGCCTCACTTCTCCTGTCTCAAGATCTCAGAGTTGCTGCCAGGTGGTTGGATAGAATCACTGACGTACAGCCTTAGGTGAGTCAAAAATAAATACCCCAAATTTGAGCAATCATTTCTCCATCCCTTCACCAGCCAGCAGCAGCAATAACTGGTACAGACCCACCAGTGTTCCACTACAAACCAGATTTTCAACAAACCCTAAGTGGTGTCAATAAAGCACAGTTCAGTTGCTTTGTTGATCAAAGTGCATCAGAGTTCCTGCTTCTCTCCACCAGCCACGGCGGAGTCCGACACAATGGGAACTTTGCTACTTCCAGTAAAAACAGTTTCAAAAGCAGCCTCCTGCTCCTCTAAAGTCACAGCAGCAGGGGCTCCTCTGACAGCTGTGCTGGGAAAGGCTGGCCGCTGCTCCGTAATCCTTTCCAGGTCCACTGTTCTCCTACCTCTTCTTTTGCCCAGGATTTTGATGTAATTAGCTGGCACAAGTCCTGTTGTTTGGCCATCGTAACTAGCCAGAAGCCAACCACGGATCTTGGGTTGTTGTTCTGAAGAAGAGAATGCAAAAGTATCAAGTTACAAAACAATTCAATAAAATTGAACAAAGCTACTCAATAAGTTTTATTAGAATGCAAGTAATCACTTAACGTGGAGAAAAAAAATCAGCATGGATGAGGAATTTGGTCAAATAAAGTGGTTTGGGGGTTTTTTGTTTTAATTTTCAGACTTGTACAGTATAATTTACTTCCCATGTGATTAGGAAATAACCACAAAATTAAAAGTTTACCTTTGGGTGCTAATCTTAGCATGTCACCAGCACGGAAGGAAATTTCTTCTTCAGAAAGAGCATTGAAATCATATTCTGCTCTTCCAACCACATGGTCATCTTCTCCACTCGCCCAGTTACTAGACACTATTTTCAAACACAAATCAAATTGAGTTACAAAGTTTGGTGTGTTTTTTTAAAGGAAAATGAAGAAAACACTTTAATTTCCTTCCTAAAACTTCTCCAATAGAGAAGAGACAGAAGTAACACGAAAAGCAAGATTTGTTGAGTAAATCCAACCAACAGTTCTCCCACCCAACCCAAACTGCCACATCTAACAGGAAGGAACCAGAAGTAGGGAAGAACCATGATTCTGGAATCACAGAAAGCCTCAGCATGAAACCACATCCTAACTCAACAAAAAGCAGGCTGTCACTTGCATCACATGCCTAAAATTCAGCACTGTGCCCCAGTATCTATTAATTACCACTGCTGTAGTGTGAGATTAATCACTATACAGGCAACAACAAAAGGAACAATACACGCTGCACTTCTCTGGTGCTGCAGGTCATCTTTACCTGTTTCTTCATCACTGTATGTAGAAAGCAGCTTCCAAATCAGGTAGGGGCCTCCCATTATAACAGCAAAGAACAAGAAAATGGGCCAGGATTTTGCAGAGTTAGCCACCTTGTCTTCAAGGCCAGCACGAGCTACTTTGCCCTCACTCTCGGCCCACAAATCCTCGTTCTCAGAGCTCTGCCGCAGACCCAGCAAGCGCTGCAGGCGTTGGTAGAGGTACTTTATAGTTCTCACTAGAGCAAAAGCTGAGAACACCTTGGTGAAGTGAATTTTGAGGCGGGAGAAGTGGTTGGCCACATCCAACACAGCTCTGAAGCTGTTGTAGACAGCCGAGAAGGTCGCATCCATCATCATGCTGACCGAGGCAAAGGCATGCACGATGCTTTCGATGGACTGAAAGGCACCTCTGCTGCTCTCCTCAGCCTGCTGGACGAACCTGCTGGGAGGAATGCCATCGGCACAGAAGCGGTTATAGCCCAGACCTCCGTAGCCGTAGCTGTAGGGACTATAGCTTCCATAGAAAGAGGTGCCATATGAACCATAGGCTGGAGAAAAAGAACTGCTATAGGCTGGCCTGAAAGTGCTCAGGCTGCTGCTTCCCGTTTGCTGGGATGGTCTTGGCAAAATGGGCGGAGGGATTCGTGCCACCGTGGGCTGTCCGGGCCGGGTCAGCAGGTTGTCACCCAAGTCAGCAGACCTAAATGAATTCAGATAATCAAGATCAGCACCCAAAGTTTAAATTTTCATTTCCACAGAGCCCTTGGCTAACTCCATAAATACCACAGTGAGTTTCAGTGGTGCTGGGATAGGGAACCTGGGAGGCAAACGCTCAGTATGTTGTACAGCATTTGCTCGAAGTAAAAAATCTGGTCAGGAAACAGACTTTCAGGGGGGAAAAAAACCATAATGAGAGATTCAGTGTGAGCATGGAACTGGAATGTAAACATGGAAAAACTTTGTTTATTTTTTCTACCATTTATTGTGTGTTTAATGTATCAACACATGAAATACACAACCCAGAGCCATCAAACCTGCTGCTCTAACACCCAGGTCATTCTTCATGCACATGAAAGCCTCTCATAGGCCCTAAGAGGAATTTTTATGAACTTTCCTATCTGAAAGTTTTATTTCCTACGCTTGTTCCCAGCTCTTCTATACAGTGAGTCAACGATAGAGCAGGAAGGAAGTTTGAGAGCTCCTTTGAATCCACTCTTAAAGGGTGGCATGACCTAATTGAGAATCTAAGTCATTATGCACCAATATGTGCAAGGGCTTTGGGGTCCCCAATTTCCCTCTCTACCCAAACTACCTGATTACCTTTGTGCAGATTCTCAATCTACTACTGATAACTGTTGGCAGAAGGAGGTATTATGACTCCATTATTTGTACTTAATTTAGTCATTTTTCTTTTCCTTTGTACGCCCGTAAGTTTAAATCATTTTATCAATGCCCTTTGTAATAAAGCTCCGCAAGTACTTGACTGGCATTTGAATTCTGTCAAGCAGCTTTCCATTCAACTTCTGCCATTTCAATAAAAATATACGTGTTTCATTCACATATTATCACCCTAAAAGTCAAACATTTTATTTCCCATGCTTAGTGCTTCATCCCACAACTTCCCACGTCTGCAGTCCAGAAAAGAAAGAAGAAAGTCAAGTTGGAATTGCTATGGAGCTGCTGCTTGCTGTGCTATTTCCATACAAGGTAGGGAACAGCTTCCTCTCAGCAAAACTTACAGGTTTCCACAGCAAAGAATAATATTTTTATCTTTACACTGCTGGTTTTTCCATCACAGACTGTAACTCTCTCACCAGTTGAAAACAGGAGGAAAACTAAGTTATTATCCCAGCAAACAGAGCTGCTGTAACTCAGTAAGTCACAGTCCTCTCTCCAGTAGTCAGCTTGGGACGCCTCACTTTAAAACTGCTTGAAGCCATTTAAAATGGGGTAAATAAACCCAGAATGGAAATCTTAACACCAAAGCGCTGGCTCAGCACGCTGCAGAGAACGTAGCGAGGTTTCTGCTCAATGTTTAGTGTTGGGCCAACCTTTTGCCCAGTTTCAGCTCCCTCCAATTGCAAACACTAGCACCAAGTGAAAAACAAGACGAGTATTCAGCCACCGAGCGCGCTTTCCTTGACTTCTCATAAAAAGCAAGGAGTTTACAAACACTTTCTGTGCATCCTTCTCTACGAGCAGCTTAGGTTTTCTGGGAAAGCTCCCAGAAGATGGAAACACACACGAGACTGACAACACACGGGAATGTTTTCCAAGGGTTGGGGGTGACACGCAGCTCCCCCAGTGCCGCAGAGGCTCGGGGGCTCACAGAGCTGCACAGCCGCCAGGAACGGACTGTGAATGCTCCCAGGAATGGACTGTGAACTCACTCTATCCACCGGTGACAACACAGCTTTCCCTTCGCCACTCCGCCACGCAGCTTCCCTCAGACACCAGCGAGGTTTGAGCTCCAAGCCCCGCACCCCGAGCCCACCCCTCCCCGCCCGGCACAAGCCCTCACACAGTGCGCGGCCGCCCGGGCCGCCCACCCCGACCGACCCCCGGAGCCGCGCACAGCCCCGGCCGGGCCCGACCTTTGAGCCCGCCCCAGGGCAGCGGGCCCGGCCGGCCCGAGGGGGCGAACACCCATGGCCGCCGCGGCGGGCACAGCCGGGGAGGGACGTCTGCACTCACTGGAAAGAGGGCGCGGTGCCCGGCAGCCGCCGGGACTCCCAGGGCTTGGGCGGCGGCGTCGCCGCCATCGCGCCCCCTCGGCCCCGCTCGGCTTCGCTTCGGCCTCGCTCGGCTCCGCTTCGGCACCGCTCGACTCGGGCTCGACCCCGGCTCGGCTTCACTCGGCCCCGCTCGGTTCGGGTTCGGCCTCGCTCGGTCCCGCCCGCTGGTAGGCGCCGCGCGGGAGCGCCGAGCTATTCCACCAGCCTCCCTGCGGGCATGGCGCCCCGCCGCGCCGGCCGAGCGATGCGCTCTGCCGCTCTGCTGAGCGAGCCTGTGCCGGCTCCGCGGGCCGCCGAGCGAGGGGTGAGCGGGACCGGGAATTGGGAATGGGAAAGGACATGGGAGTGGGAGTGGGAGTGGGAATGGAGCGGGAACGGCGCCCACCTCCGGCCTGCTGGGGGGGCCGGCCCTGTGCTGAGCGGGCCTCGTTCCCTCGCACTCCTCCGGCTCAGCCCGCGGTGTGGGGGGCAATGGGCCGCCCCGTCAGACATGGGTGCTGAGCTCCCCGCAGCCCTGAGGCTCGGGCCAGAACGGGGTCCTCAGCCCCCTCCCCACTCACACATGGGGTGCTGAGCTCAGCCCTGAGGTGCTGGGCCGGAGCGGGGTCCTGAGCCCCCTCCCCACTCACACACGAGGGGTGCTGAGCTCAGCCCTGAGGTGCTGGGCCAGAACGGGGGCCCTGATTCCTCCCCCCACATTGCCACAAAATGTCATGAATATTGTCACATTTGCCCTTATGTGTCGCACAGTGCCAGTATTTAAGTCTCATGAAATAGAATTGAGGTTACAGTTACCTAAAAGCGTGTTTGTTTGTGCTTGCTGTTTCTTTTCGAGAGCAGGTTTGAAGTTTTCCAGGTATACCACCCTTTGTTTTACAGCTAATCATAAAGCATCCAAACCTAGGACAAACGAAATTAATTGAATTAATAACTTTTCCATGCTGTGGGGGTTTTCCCTGGCTGCAATATTTCTGTGCAGGATACTCCTGAGCAGGATTGGATACTGCAGGTGTAACAGGCTGTGGCTGGCATGGAGAACATGGATATATCCCATCTCTTGGGACACAAAGAACTAGGAGAGTATCAAATGTTGCTTACAGGAGCTAAGCCCAAACCAAAATCAAGTGGTTCATTAGTCTGTAGGTATTGTGGAATTCCTTGCTGAATTTATTCCCGCTTTGGGTGACAATGGACTCATTAAACCTTTGGTGTGAACAATTGTGGTTGTCCTTACGTGCATCCTGAAATTTTCTAGATGTCCAGTAAGGGTGAGCACCTCACTGGGAATCTCTCTTCTTCCAAAAAAATGCTGCGTTCTATCCCATCACAAAATTCCGTCCAAAAAAAATTCAGTCTGTCCTAAAGTTCTGGGCAGAGAGAATGACAGAAAACCAAATTAGCCATGATATTTTTTGGGGGGGAAAAAACACATTATGAGATTTCTCACAAAAACCTGAGTCCTATATTGAGAAGGGAAATAAATCTTTAAAAAATTGGAGGGGCTTTGTGTGACAAAAGGAGATGGCTTGAGGCTCTTGGTTTTTTCCCCCCCTGTGATTTTAACGCTCTGATTCTTTAGTCACTGCATATTTAGGAGGAATTTCCATTTTAAATTTGCCTTAATATGTCTTAGCTCCACCCTACTGCATTCAGTGAAGAGTAGCATGCCATGTACTTTATCCAAGATAAAACTGGACAAGCATTCCTGTGTCAGAGCTCGAGTTCAGGTTTTCTAGGCAAGTCTTAGGAAGTACAGGAGCTTTTCCCCCACTCAGTGGTCTTTTTGGGTTGGTCTTCCACTTCTCTTATGCCTGTGGTTTAAAACAAACACGTATCCTAAATTTTCTGTAGAGGACAAGAAACATTCCAGTTACTCTAAATACGCTGCAGTCAAGTCTCAGCTGAGTCTTTTTATTGTTGAATTGCTGAACTGTGTTTATTCTAAGCTTTTCTGTGTTCAATTTTAGATTTACCCAGCATGTCTTCACTATCAGAGAAGGACAGACCAATTGTTCAGCTGTTACTCAACGCTGGCACGTGCCCACGATGTATTTTGAGGTTCTGCTGTGTGGGATCACAGATGCTTTATAGACATCCACACAAGGTTTGTCCTTTGTTGTGTTCTTGGGCTCTTTGCCTGAGAGGAAAAGGAGTTATGAAAAACGCTGCTTTTTCCTTTATTGTTATTATTTCCTTTCTTTAATGTAAAGGAAATTTACATTAAATTGCAGAATTGGTAGGAGGATGCAACTGAAGAATTGAGAGCACGGGTAAAGGATAAATCAGAGAAGCCCAGTGTTATTAGACATCCTTTTTAGCTTGCTCTAATCCCCTGTCTCTATGCTTGTCTGCTGGTGTCTGTCTTGATTGTTTCACCTTTGTTCAAGTTTAGACTCTCCAGAATTCATTTTTAACGTCTTTCTTCCCTATCCTTTTCCATTTTTTATCAATTATTTGAGGAGTGTTTGTTCATTGTGCCATTTTTTATTCTTTTGCATCTCTACCTGGTTTTCCTCTGAGTTGCAACAACACAGACTGTAAACAACAGTAAGTGCTGTCTTCCTTACTGAAAACCTTTAAATGAACCCTTCTTCCTGAACTATATCTTGTCTCTCATCCTTCCAGGAATCTGAGACATGGAGGTAATTCTTAATTTTTGAAGGCTTCTCTCCTGACACAAAGTTCTTACTCTGTGTGTTTAATTTCACCCCCACCCGTGTCTGCTCTCTTTTCTTTTTATTATAGTGGCCAACTCTCTTCCTGGGCTGGTGGAGTTGGAGGAGTTAAATTCTAACATAATCTAAATGACAAGAAAGCACTAAATGTCTCTTTTCATTGAATAATGATGGGGCAAAGATAAATGTGTTTGTGCAAGCCTGGAAAATGTGTTTGTTCTTGGATGATAAAGAAGTTGTTCAGCAATATTTTCTCTGGAAATTTCTATTTTGAGAGAAATGCAGCTTGGAGCTGTTGAATTGTGTCTTAAAGATGTCTTTGGGTATAAATTCCAAGTTGTTAATTACATACACTAAGCCTCAACTGAAATAGTTCTGCCTTATGGAATTGCACTTGTTAAAGAGGAAAAAACAACCACAGTGTGATTGCTGTGTTTGTCTTAGGATTTGATGAAGGATTTACAGGAATTTCTGAAAAACAATCAGGAAAAAGAAGACACAGTGTGTTTGGACATGGCTGACCCACCTTGTAAGAGAATCAGACTCGAGCACAGGGAGGAAGGTGCTGATGATCAGAACCACAACTGAGCCATCCCGCAGACCCCCTCGGCTGACAGTGGGAATGCTGCAGTGGAGAGCTCAGCTGTGAAGGTTTGCAACGTGTGTTTGGGAATTCTCCAGGAGTTCTGCGAGGCTGACTTTGTTAAAAAGGTAAATACCTGTTCTTAGCCCTTTGGGGTACTTTTTTGGAGCTTGTGTATGTTGGGAGCTACAGGACAGAGCTGTTGACTGAAAACACCGTGCAGTTCTTTTGTTGTTTTTTCAAAAGAGATGCTTTCTCTTTCTTTTGAAAGAAAGAGACCAAAAAACAAACCAAAATATATAGCTATTTGGAATATTTGAAATGTAGAGGGCAGAATTCTACTCCATCCTGGGCAATATTTGCATACCTGTGCAGCTGGGAAGTTGCATCTGCAGTGAATTCTGCCCAGACTTTGTCATAAAAGGCACTTTTTAAAAAACAGCAGTGCAGGTGCAGTGGAATGACTGCAGGGAGCACACTTTCCTAAGAAAAGGACTAACAGAGATGTGGTTACATGAATTTAGGAGAGGACCTGAGGTTCAGCTGCTTTCAAGGAAAACCTCAGTGGAACTGGTGACCTCTCTTCACCTTTTTTATGTGACAGGAAAATGAGGAGTCATCAAGTGCTGTTCTCTGAACTACCTGACAGCATGAACCTGTCTTTATGAAGTACCACAGGGGAAGAAAATGTTTTGGTGATACAACACATTGTGGATAATAGAGAAAATGTGAGTTAGGAGAGAATGTGGGCACAGAGTGTTGCAAACACCATCTCTGAGCCGTCAAATTGCCCATGTGACAGACTGAAATATCAGCTAGGAAACTCCCATTGGCATCTGAGATGTTTAACAGAGTTTTGATAGGAAAGGATTTGGTTTAATAGCAGGAACGTGTCAAAAATGGGACTAGACAGCATAGTATATATTTTTTGTTGTTGCAATAAGGAATTGTTTCTTTTTTGTTTCCATTGGCAGAATGTGTATCTTTTTACAGAACCCACTGCTAAGATTTGTTTCTGAGTTACTCTCTTCAGTAGCAATGGGAAATCTGACAGCACTTGTTTCTATTTTGAGAGAAATGCGGCCTGGAGCTGTTGAATTGTGTCTTAAAGATGTCTTTGGGTATAAATTCCAATTTTTTAATTACATACACTAAGATTCAGCTGGAATAGCACTGCCTTACGGAATTGTGCTTGTTAAAGAAGAAGAAGAAAATTAAGAAAAAGGCACCACAAAACATAATTATTTGACACATAAATTTCCTTATCTGAGATGCTGATTTCACCTAAAATTTCAATATACAATTGGTCCTGGCCTTAAAATAGCGAGTTTGGTCGTTTCATAGCAATAAGGATACAGTTTGTTAGTAACTTTTTTTATCAGGACAAAAAAGCTTATATTTCAATAAGCTGTTACTGATTACTGTGGTTCATATGTTGGGTATCTCTCTGAATGTGTGTTAGCAGGAATGAATTCACAGCGATTATGTAAAATAAAGAGCATCAAGTTTATAAAATTATAAAGGTTAATATTAAGCACCTTCTCTTACAGGTGTGCCAAAAAGTTAATTCTGCTGACTACCAGTTCACCAGTTTTGTGTTTTCTGTGTCACTACCCCCACAGCTGTCTGTCAGGGAGGTAAGTAACTTAAATAATCAAATACATATTTAAGAAAGTAACTGTGGCACGTACGAGCTGGAGGTGGTTTGATTTTTAATTGTTATTGTTTAAAAAAACCAAAAGCACCTGCTGGAAGTGAAGTCTGCTCTCCCCTTCCTTGTGGGTGAGTATTATGGTAATTAATAAAGAGCCTGAGTCACTTCAGTTTTCAGTTAGCCCAGGAGTTACTTTCCATCTGAAAACCTGAAGGGAGTTTGTTTAAACCCTCAGTGAATTGTTCCCTTTGGTGCAGATGCCAGCCCTGCTCTGAGGATCTTCTCGGAGACAGAACTTCACAGCTGGTGCCTTTCCAGGCATAAATGATAATTGGGAGTGCAGAATGCAAATGAAGGAATTTGAGGATGAACTCCTGAAGTGTTCAGCATTTTAAATTACAGGAAAATACACTTATTTGTGAGATATTTTGCAATCTTTCCCTTCGTTCCGATATAAAATGATGCATAAGTACTGTTCTAAAAGTGATGCAAAAGTGATGTTTTGAAGAGCAACGTATAAATCTGTAGAATAGATGCCTGCTGTGGTTAAGATGTGGTGGAAGCCTCAGTGAAGATGGCAGAAAGAAGGGTAGATGGTGTTGGATTTCTGTGTAAAGCTGTGTTGAGGTCTCCTGTGCTCCCACACAGTTTGCTAAATGATCTGCTGCACCTGCAGTGGTGATTTGTGCTCTTAGTTGGGGCATCTTGGGCAAGTGCCACTCTCATAGCTAACAAATACTCGACTCCTAAATCTTCTGGAACATAAGATTCTCTACTTCCCATCTTCAATCGAGCACAATTGGTGTGTTTGCTTTGTTCTTTCTGGCTGGGTGAACTGCCCTGATTCCCATTGTGGATTTTGATGCCCCCAAAAAGTGAGATCTGTCAAAAAGCACTTTCAGGCTAGATGAGTATTGGGATACCTGTGATGCTCTGGGAAACTCCAAACGTAGGTCAGACTTTACCAGGTTTTCCTCCAGCTCTAAGCCTGGTGTGAGCTGAGGTGTTCCAGGAGCAGCTGGTGTTTGCAGGAAGCCTCGGTAGAGGGTGGTGTTGCACTGCAGTTCAGGTGAGGGATGTCCTCACACTGCCTGGGCCTTGACTTCCAGCGAAGCAGCAGCGTGAGGACAGCCAAGGGAGTAAGAGTTGTTCTGTGGGCCCACAAAGCAAGAGATGGAGTGAAATGAGTGAGTAGGAAGCTCCAAAACCGGATCTATTCCCTTTGGAAACAGTTTTGGTTCGACTGGGAGAAGTCCCAAAAATTGGATTAAGAAGTTCCCGTTGTCCCTTCTATTCCATGCCTCCAGTCTTGCCAAGTGCTAAACCAGCTGTTGGCTCCAGCTGCAGGGGTGAAAAGGGGTGATAGTGGAAGGAAGAACTTTAAAAATCACAGGGGTTTATTTACCTCCTATTCATTTATCATTTAAAAAACATAATCAGTGAGAACCTGTTTTAGAGCCACAGAAAAGCAGCAATGTAATATGTAAAAATGTCTGAAAATCTCAAAATCAGAGATCAGAATATCTCAAAATGCTTTGTGCTGAAGAGAAGCCGTTTGTTAAATTTTGCTTTTAATTCTTTGACCTGCTCTGTACAGGAACATGTGTAACCATTATCACCAAAGGACACCCAAAGGCAGCCTCCCTCCCACTGCCCTCTGGTGTGACACACAGATTTTCTCCATCATCTTTTTAACAAAAAAATCAGAAACTGCCTTTCAGTATTACCTTCCACTCATTTAATTATGACAGTTGTCATCCTGCCAAGTTTAAATGTACGAGAGGAGCTGGAGAAGAGCAGGACATAAAATCTACATTTGCATAGTATTTGTATCTGTGATGCAAGGAAGCAATTGCCTCCTTCCACGAGCAGGAGATTTGATTGAAATAAATCATAAATACAGGAGTCCCAAGTTTATGTCAGACAACTCTATTAGAATATGAAGTGACTCGTGCCCTTCAGAAGGGTGACTCTTGGCTCTGGCTGTGGTCTCAGTCGTGATCCATCATCCTGGTGCTCGCTACAAGGACATTGATGCAAATAACATCTGTAGTCATTACTCCCTGTGGGGCTGCCTGTGCCTCATCCTGGAATTCCCCATCTCCGAGCTCTTTTTTAATACACTGAAACGAGGCTGTGGCTGGGATTGCACATGGTATTTCAACTGTTGCCACTGTGCTCCCTCAGATAGCACCAGAAGAATATCCTGCAGCTTGTCATCGATACAGTGCCTGAGCTGCTGTATTCCAGAGATGTGTTTGCTGCTCAGCATTGCCCTGCAGGCTTCAGCTCCGTAATGAGCATTTTTCATTTTCAAACCACTTCACAAACATGAAGTAATTACGAAGTAGAGGGATCTGATCCCCTGCTCCACGTACAGCTGGGAGAGAGTGGAGGGGTTTGGCTGGCTTGCTGCTTGAATGTGATGTGGAGTTTGGGATCTTTTGGCCTCTGTGCTTGCAGTACCCTCATCTATTGTTTCGCCTTAATTGAAGGGGAAAAGTAATTTCTTTCATTCTCTTTCAGCTTGGAAGTCAGGAGAGAGTGGATATGAAATTTGACCTGTGGTCTCATTTTAGCATAGCTGCTCCCATGCAGAAGTTTTGCCTGTTTTGTAGTTTTGTCCCCAGAAAACAGGGCAGAGGAGTGAGATTAGCCACCCCACTGAGCCCCAACCCTGCACGTGCTCTAAATCAAGGCATGGGAGAGGTTTCTTTGTAAACTGGCATTTGTCAAGTGCAGATTCCTAGGCCCAGTTCTGTGGTTGTCATATCCTCTAGATCAGAGCTACGTTCAAGGAATTTCAATTGAAGCTATTTTTATTTATGATTTTATCTGGGTTACTATGCAAACAGGATTACAATACACTTCAAGTGAAGCAGCCTTACTCATCCTGTCTACAAATGCAGGATAATGAATCACGGTGGATTTGAGCAAACAGCATTTCATCATTACTACTGCATTTGTTTTGTTCAGCAGTGTGTGGGTTTGTGTATCATGGATCTAACAAAGTTCGTGTCCTCTCTCCACCATCCCTCTTCCCTCCTAATTTCTAGCACTGTTTTTAGGGTTCCCTCATTCTTTTAGATGTACCAAAGGAAGGGTAATAGACTTATTTTTTGGATGGAGCTCCTTATCAGCATGGAAAAGGGATCTATGATGTGGTTCCTTCTGATATCCATGTGATCCTGGCCCTGTTTCCTGAAGTTTGAGACCTGTTTTCAAACCTCTTCCTTAGAATTATTTCCCTGACAGTATTATTTATTCCTTAGAATTATTTCTTTGACAGTAATTCTTTCAGCAGAGTTTGGGGGAGGTTATTCTTTAAGCACTGTATATGAAGAATGAAAGATGGGGAAGGGATTGAAAAGTTTGCAGCCTACAGACTGAAAACTGTTTCACTGTGGTTGTTTCAAATCAAACAACTTGATTTTTGGAATTCATCTTGAGTGAGGATGGTGACACAGACTGACTGAATTACTTAAGTGGTTTCCTGCCAGTCCTAATGTATTTTGTAGTTATTGTTAGTAGAGGAGAACTGAAAATGCTGTTGTGCTTCATTGCAGGAAGTTTTGAGGGGAGTTTTTCTCTTGTTAGTGAACTCGAGCATTTGTACTAAAAGCTCCCTCTGATTTCTAGAATTATTCCTTCTGTTCCTCACCTTTTCCATATTTAGCCTATTCTCCTAAACTAAGTGGTGTGCTTTAAATAAAGGGGTAATTCTCGTGATACCATAAGACCACATGGTAATTTCCTTTTTAATTTCCTTTTTTTTATAATGGATGATAGCTGAATTTGGGGTTTTATTAATTTATGTCAATCAGCTTTCATATGTCATTCCTTTAGACACTTTTTTTTTTCATTTCTCTGTATGGAAGATAACTGATGACTTACAGTGGTATTGTAGTTACAGTATTAATAGCAAATTCAAAAGTGTTTCATGAAGACTCTTTTGGTTTTTGTTTTTTAAAGCCAGATAGGATTTGAGGTGAAGAGCAAAGAAATAAAACCTCACAGCAATTCCATCTTTCCACTTCTGAAACAAAAGCTGAATTCCTGATACTTCCTTTCAGTCACGAATTTTTAAAACACTTCTCCTTTTGCAAGGAGTCTCTCTGATTGTTGGGAGTTCTGAGCCTTAATTTCACTTGCCCTTGTTCTGTGCTCTCTTTTCCCTGGGCATGGCTGGTGACCTGCAGCGTGCTGCCTGGCTGGGGCTGAAGCAGGAGATGAGGTGAGTAATGGCTTTGCTGTCTGTCTGTCTGACAAGAACTCTTCCTACAGACACCATTTTTCTATATAAATGTTGATTTTATAGGCCAGTTTACCTGATGCTTACAAAGAATAAGGTGGCAGCTGGGGTTTGTGTGTTTTGGTTTTTCTTTTTTCCCTGGTTTGACCTTACTTGGGGTTTCTTCTCTCTTTTGCTCTCTAAGTTCCCAAGCAAGTGGTCTGAAATGCATCTCTCTCTTTCTCAGCTTTTCTCTGGGCAGGCTCTGGAAAGACTTTTGCAACTTTTGATCTCCCAGGAAGCGCTGGCATCAGTTTCCTCAGTGCACAGAAAAAAAAATGAATCTGTTTTACTTGGCAGTAGTTGCTTAAGTTCGTCTCGAAATATTGTATATCATGTATCTATTTTTGACAGACCCCTGTGCAAGTTATTATTTCTTTGTGATTCAGAAATCTGGGCCTTCCCTTGGCAAAGGAGGACATTGTTCAGCTGAAAGAAGCTTATAAGTGGATTATTCATCCCCAGTTGTCAGAAGAGTTGGGTGTTCCTGCTGATGGAAAGGTCTTGTATAAGTAACAGAACGCTTTTTTCTTTGTTTTTTTATTCTTTTTTCATATGTGTTTGTGTGTGTGTATTTACACACTTCCACACATGGGGGCGAAATAAAAATCTATCCTTTTTTCCTTATTAAGACAGAAACAAGTTGAGTGGCTCCTAAATTCACTGTAGGGAAAAATAGGGGGGAAATTCTTTTAACCAGAGATCTCCAAGGGTGAGTCCTGAGGGGCCCAATCTTCATTTTTGTACACACAGATCATTGCATCCTCTGAAACCACCACAGGCTTGTGCTAAACCTCTGGTGCTGCCATCCTCCTTTCATTAATGAGACTTTTCCAGTTGTCTCCTGTTCCAGGATCCCTGTTTTGAGAGGCTGAGGAATGCTCACACATTCCTTCCTTGCTCTCCTGTCACTACCAACACTTGCTGCTGCTCTGGGAGCTCAGTTGTTCAGGTTCTGTGGGTAAAATATATTTCTGAAATGAGCTGGAAGAGAAAAGACTGGTCCTTGTTCACTTTAATGAGCACTAGAAGTGGGCTTGTTGGGACCTGCAACACCCCAAAGCAGGCAATAGAAATGGTTTTTTCAAACTGTTTTCAGCTTGCAGATTCTGACTTAATATCCTTAAAATCTTTCTGAAAGGCGTTGACTGAACATGGCAATCAGGTGTTGCTGAATTCAGAAGCACCTTGAATCATCTTGAGTGTAAAACTTCTGCAGTCGTGGCTGGCTGTAGTTTTTACTTGTCACCAGCCATAGCACTGACCCCAGGACTAGATTCACTGAGTCTTGATGTTGATTTGTCAGCTTCTGTAATAATTACAGGCTGTGTTTGCCCAGGAGTGCTAATTGAAAGCATCCCTTTTGTCTTAGGGAAGAAAAAACCCACTCAGTTACTCTGAAGATGATCCAGGAAGGAACAAACTTTTCACATACCAAGTTAGCAAAAGCTCTGCACCACTTAGGCACTGAGCCACTCCAGACATCCCTGTACCATAAAAGTTGTTTTTCTCGTGCCCTTTATCTACAAGGCACTTGAATATTAGCCAATCTTTTCAATAGCCCTCCTGAGGTGTTCTGCTATCTGAGTAACACAAGTAATGAGTGTTGTTTGCCCAAGGCCAGAGAGGGAATTGGGGGTAGAATTGAGATTACACTGGAGTTCCTGGGCTAACTGTCAATCCACGAGGATGTGTTGCCTTTCTTTGCCCCAAGGCCATGCAGGCATTGCAAAGGGAGCCCCTGACAAAATTTTACACCGGTGACTACTGCAGGGTTTTTATCTTTATTGCACTCCCGGGAGGGCTCTGGGGTTTAGTGACCGTAATAGGCTTTGAGCCTTGGCTGCCTCTGCCTCTGCACAGGATGGGACCAGTGCAGGCCACTCATGGCTGTGAAGTGCTCTCACATCATCTCTGGTGACTTCAGAAAGGCAAGTGCTGCTCTGGCACACCTTTGAATGCCTCTAAACATAAATAAATGGGTTACTGTCTCTGTTGTCTCTATTGTTTTCCTAAAACTACAATACGGGTGCTTGAGAATATCCTCCCTGGTTGTTGAAAAAACTATTACCACCCTCTTGTTATTTTTTCTTTTTTTTTTTTTTTTTAAATTTAGAGTTTGTTTGAAGTTAGCGTGGTCTTTGCTCACCCAGAAACAGACGAGGAGTGCCATTTCCTGTAAGTTTTTCTACAAGTAACAAAAGATCTTTATCTAAATGTTGTGCAACATTGCTGGTTTGGATTTGTTACAGAGGATAATATGCAGTGTTTATAAACTAGAATGTGGCCTGCATCTACATTTCCTCATATCCACATCAAGTTGCAGAGCTTGAAGTTACACCATCTCTGGTTAATTCTGCTCTTTAATGCCACTAAAAAAAAATCATCCAGAATTCTGATTTGAGCTGGAAGGAGAACATTCAGATGAGTTGTTCAATTGCAGCCCTTCTCAAAGTCGTTCCCTGTATCATTTTTAAAAATGTAATTGCAGGTGGAGGAATCTTTTGAGGTTATACATAGGTTTTCCTCTTACATGGACAGGAGGGAGGGCTTTGAAATGAGTTAGTCTAATGGAGCTGGTTGATGAAAACAAACAGAAATTCCCCGGCCACTGCACGCAGCCTCTGGCCTGGCCCAGTAGGGCACCTGCTGTACACAAAGAAGCAAAACAGTTCCGTGAATTTAGCTGCCATTTGATGTGATTTCTCAAAATCTAGCTGTAGTATATTCTGGATAATTAGGGTCACTCTTCCTGTTTGTTGGTGCTTCCTGGAAAACTTCAAATTTCACTCAGTTAATTTGCACCCACTGCACATTCAGTCTTAGTGTAGAAAGAGGCTCAGCAGAGACATCTCTGTGGAAGAGTGAATTCATTTCTTGAGACTGGAGATTTCTCTTGCAGCCTTTATTTATTTCCTGATTTCTCTTCTGGCACTTTGGGATCTTTGAATGCTCAGTCCACCATCTTCTTGGTTTTCCACAACTGCACCTTTCGTTTGTCTTGAGGTGGGGGATGAGGGAATGGAAGCTTGGGAAGGAGCAGGTATTAGGAACAACAATAATCAGTGTTGCTGAACATCTTTCCTTTCCAGCTTCTTCAAGACTGGGCAAAAGAGGGAGAAAGTTGTAGGGCCAAACTGCAGTTCTAAATCATGGTACCTTCAATCCTGTAAGGACTGAAGTGTTTCTGCATCCTGCACCTTTTTGTTCTAATTTCTTTAATTTTACTTCCTTCCTCTGAAACCTATTCCCTGGTATTTTCAGCTCATCTTTCCATCCTTCTTCTGGCATTTCAGGAATATTGATGTTGAACATGCTATGGTGCCAGTGTTAGTGCTCCAAGCAGAGCAGTTAGAGAGGTGAAAGCTGTAAAGAAGTTCCATTCCACATTCCAATTACTCAGGTTTATTCCATGTGACCTGACAATATCCCTTCATTTGCCTTCTCTTTGTAGCACACTTAAATAGCAATTAAGGTCTGAGACACTTTCTGAAGTAACAGCACCTCACCTAATTTAATTACACAGTAGTTCTAAAGTGCCAAGGCATTCTGCTCCTGTGAGTGGCTGGCTCTGGGCACATTCTGAGGCAGTGATTTGGTTTTGATGTGAATATGATAAATTGGGCAGGAATTGTCACAGGAATGGTGACAGTCATGGTTTTTGTGGAAGCAAAGTAGGGCTTGGTGTCAACCTGGAGAACCCCAGGTGTGTTTTTGGATTGGATTTCCAAGCATGGCATCTGCAGTTTCTCACATGTTCTTACACAGTGGTGTGGAGGTAGCTGTGCTGAAATGAGCTGTGGTTTGACATGGAAAATTGAATTGGTTCTTGTCAATTCATATTTGGAGATATTTAAGGGTAAGGTGATACTGAAATTCTGGAAGAGGGAGCTTGTACTGCTTTGTGTCTCAGACTGGCCAGGGAAGTTGTTTGTATAGAAACAGCAAAACCTGCTTCCTTGGAGTCTGAAAGTAGTTACAGAGGTGTTGAAAAGCACCAGCAAGAGACGATAAATTGGGTTGGAGGTCAGAAATATCTCTGGCTGAATACACAGAAATCCAGAAATCATCTCTGACTGCATACACAGAAATCCACTAATAGGAAGAGCAACTTCCTTTACACTACTCAGAAAAAGTGTTTCACTGACTTGGCTTTCACTTTCGTGAAACAGCCAATAGTTTCCTGTTGAACAGGCAAAGCACAAGGGAAGGTGAACACCTGGGGCTACTTTTTCAGTAGGAAATTGAATTTTCCTCTCCAGAAGGAACAATTTGAGTCTCCGGTTTGTAGTGGGCGTTGTCTAAGAGCAGCAAGTACAGATTTCAAGGTGTCAGCAAATCTTGCCTAGAAC
Organism: Platysteira castanea; assembly: GCA_013397175.1. Classification (NCBI taxonomy): domain Eukaryota; kingdom Metazoa; phylum Chordata; class Aves; order Passeriformes; genus Platysteira; species Platysteira castanea. The sequence continues at coordinate 146,184 of VYXC01002448.1, read as the reverse complement.
TTAAAACATTAAACATGACCTTTATTGAGAAGGATTGGAAAGGACTGAGAGCTAAACTTGTTCTGTGCTTTTCCATCCCATCTCAAAGCTGAGACATGGTGGTGTTGGCCAGAGCAGAAGAGCTGAGCTTTGTCCATGATTTCTCTGGATCAACCAAGGCACATCTTGCACCATTTGGGTTTTAGGATAAAGGGAATTTGAAAATCTGCTCTGAGCTAAGCTGTGGAAGTGAGACACTGGGTGTACGGGTACAAAAACCATTTACATGCTGTGCTTGTGAGTCTGTCTGTTTATTTCTTTCTCTGTAAAAGGAGCAGCTAATTTTTGTTTCTGTGTTTAGAGCCACAGCCTGCCCAGACTGCTTCAAACCAGCGAAGAACAAACAGGTAAGAGCTCATCACTGTATTTCTGTTCTGACATTCAGAATTTCACAGCAGTAGCTACAGCTTATCTGGGTATTCAGTCAGTGCTCAATGGCTGGTTTTCCTTCATCAAAAAGCTCTCCAGTTTTCAATTATCTGAAAATAAAGTTGTCTCCTTTATTCACTTCACAATTCTCAGCTGAGGAAAACCAAGAGCTCGGTGCTTTTCTTTAGGTCGTTCATTTTCCAGGCTGTCTAAAAGCCATAATTTTAGGAATGTTCTCTGTAAATACCTCCCTTAAGATCTAGGAATTTGAATGTCATGCATTAAAAGTAGCATAAAAGATGATCCTCAAGCTCTCTGTGGGTGAAGCAGTTCAGGTAAGTCACATTGTGAAGATGAGACTCGGCAGCCAAAAGGGAAATGATCACACTGCAGTTTTCATGTCCTCTGATCTGAATGAAAGCCAGGATTACATGCAGGATGGTTTTATCCTGTCTGCCTCTGGAGGAGAGGGGGGAAGAAAAGGGACCTTGCCACTTGTTGCAAACCCCGAGCATGCACACAGCCATGGATGGAAAAGGGGACACGCGAGGATAAAAAAGCAGTCGGAGGGAAACTGAGACAAGTGGGACAGGTGAGGTGATCAGAGGGAGAACAAGTAACTTCTGTCAGAAGCCACTGCAAGGCCTTTTATTCTTTCTGGTGAAGAGTCTGCCAGCGTTTGGCAGAGGCAGAGTCTGGCCCAGGAATTCTGCTGACTCGACTCCACCTGACCAATAAATGCCACTCTTTTTTTAGCAGGGCTGCATTGTCACAACTCACTGCTTGCTGCATTGCTGTCCTTTAAAAGGGGGGAAATCCCACATAAGGAGCTAAACCAGCAGGGCCTGGCTGTTAAAACCACATAGGCAACAAAATGGAGGGGAATCTAAAGAAAAATACCGGCTCTGAAGAGCTGTCAGAGGTTCGTCCTCACAAAGGAGCTGGGCTTCAAGGGCTGTGTTAATCAGAGAAGTGGTGTAAAAACTGGCTTCTGAGGGAAAGTTTCTGTGCTCTCTGTGTAGATGGTTATTTAAACCTGCTGCTGCTTTCAGGGCTTTCCAGCTCATCTGTTCTGTGAGGAAAAGAAGTGCTATTATCTCTAATTTATGGTAAGAAGGAGAAAGAGCAGCTTTCCTGAAGACACCCAGGAACTCTGTTTAGAGCCAAGACTTGAATGGTCCCAAACAGTGACCCAGTATTTTTCTTTTTCTTTTTTTTCCCCCCAAATCCCCAGTCCAGTTTGCCAAAAAGACACCACTAAATTGGCAATTCAGCAGACAGCCATCAGGGCAGTCCAGGGGCTGGAGCACATGCCTGGGAGGAGAGGCTGAGGAACCTGGACTTCTCCAAAGTTCTTGGTGAAGGCTTTGGGGAGGACCCAGCTGAATCTCCTCCTCGTGCCAAAAGAGATGGTTGAGAGCAGGGAGCCAGGCTGCTCTTCACAGAGCGTGGTGGAAGGCTGAGACACAGCAGGAACACGCTGAAATAAGGTGTTCAGAGGAGCTGCAAGAAAGAACATTTTACCTTGAGGAAACTGAGAGTGGAGCAGGCTGTGGACAGAGGGGGGAGTGCAGGCTTGGTGGATTTCAAGACCTGAATGTGCTTGATTAGAAGGTTCATTTAGAGACCTTCTCCTGTCCTCAGCCTTCCTAGAGCAGGATTTCACCTCAGCTGTCGCACCACTCGTTTCTCCTGTCCTAGGAACGTAAATTCTGTGTTTTCTGCCTCAGCCTCACTGGAATTACCCCCGGCAGCACCTCCCTGTGCACAGAGCTTGGCAGTCGTGGCTCCTGCTCCTGCTGCTCTGTCATCACTGCTTTTGCTGCAGCCTGGGAGTGGGAAGCTGCTTGCTTTCCACAGGAGGAGCTGCCCGGCCCCAGCGTTCAGAGCCCTTAGTTCTGAAAATCAATCAACTTTTGAACTTCAGAAACAGATTCCTACTCAACAGGCGTATTTCCAGCAGAACTACCTGCCTGCTGTCACTGACATAAAAGCTGGGGCTTAGGTCTGTTTAACTCCTGAAAATGAAGCTGGTTTAGGTTTCTCTTCATGGATTTAGGATTCTGTTTTTAAAGTATTTTGCAAATTTGGACCTGAGTTCCCAAGAGAGCAGTGACAAAACTGCACGGTGTAAGTTTCAGTGCTTTTTTCTTCCTTAGGCATATCCTTTCTTGGCTTTTTTTAGTTCTTGACTCATTTTTTTATTTCACTGTGCAGTCTGTTTTCACCAGAATGGCAGTTATAAAAGCCCTGGAGAAGATAAAAGAAGAGGATTTTCTCAAGTAAGTATATACTGAAACTATTTCTTAGTATTGTGCTTTTGTATAGAATTAGGGAGGGCAGGAAAATATTCCGTGGGTAAGTAGTGGTAGGGTGGCTTTAAAAGAACTGTTGGTTGTTTAAATTCTGTTGGTTTACTGGTTAAAACGTGTTTTCTTTCTGGCAATAGAAACTCACTCCTGATCTTTTAAGTAAAAGGATTATTTTGAACTTTAGAGTTTGTCAGGTAAGTTTCCCTTTACAAGAAATATTCCCGTATTTCCATAATGTTAGGAGGTGAGTTTTAAGAAAACCAAGTGCTGCTAATATGGTAAAAATCACACACAAAGGAAGCCAAAAATAGACTTTTTACTGCTCTGGTGATGCTCCATCATCTTCTGGTAGTGATAATACGTTTTACTCTGTTTTTACTTTTAATACAGGCATTTTCCATGTCCCCCAAGTTCACCAAAGAAGCTCTGTGATGCTCTGGAAATTCAGTGCAACAATGGTGCAGTTTTTGTGGCTGGTAAAGCAATCCATTTATTTGTGTTGTGTTGAACAGAACTTTGTAACACTGCCCTGAGACCCAGAGGATTCTTACAGGTTAATTCCTGTAATGAAGTGTAGGCAGCAAAGAAACAAATCCAGCTCTATCCAAGAGTGGTTTGAAAGGGGAAGAAATTATATTTGACCTTTGCTGAAGATATTATTTTGTCCAAAAGTTAGGAATTTCAGATCCCCTCAGAAGAATGGTTTGGGAAAGGCAGCTCCACACCAGCAAGCTCCCAGCAGTGCTGTTCACTTCCTTGGGTTTGGATTTGGATTCAGAGGTTTTCACCATCTTGGTTTCTCTGCGTATTATTCCATCCAAAACTGCAAATCCTAATGGGATTTATGGAGGTTTGGGTGAGACAGGTAGGGCAGCAACACTTGGGTGTCCCTGAGTTGAGGTGATTTAACTTTTTTATCATCTGCCTGCCAGAGTATCTGCCCTTCTTCTAGTCCTTGGGATGAACAACTTAATTAAGTACATGCAAGATGATTATTATTAACAAGAACCCAATCTGTATTTTAAATCCAATGTACTGTGATGATAAAAATCCTGAATATAGAGAAATGGAAAATGAAAAAGTGCAAAAGTGAATGGCAGGGTAATGTTCTGCATGTAACCGTTCCTTATTTTTAATTACTGATTAGAAAGCTAGATGTACATTTTTGTGAATCCAAGATATCCAGCTCCTTTTAGGCTTTTCCAAACACACAGTTTTATTTTAGGCTGCTTTTTTGGATAATTTTATCAGAATTCAAGTGTATAAGGAGCAAGGCACAGGGTTTGCTTTCTGCCTGTCGTTTAATGCTGCTCGTGTCATTTATAGTTTATATCTTGCTCCACCAAAAAAAAAAAAGTCCAGGCAGGTGTTTAATTTTTGAAGAACTAAATCCAGAATAGAATTTATTGAGTATAGGGCAGATATTTTGCTCTTAATAAATGAGATGAGATCTTAATTTGTAGGCACAACATTGTCCTCTTGACCTGACCTTTGATGTTTAGTGATCACTTCCCACCCCAAATTTTTTCAAGGATCCAGGGGCTGTCAAAACAAGAAACACCTTCTGGTGTTTTGAACCTACTCTTGCTCAGATCGAAAGTTAAAATTATTAGAATGGGGAGCCGAGAAGAAAAAAGAAATAAAAGCAAACCTTCTTCTCCTTTTTCCATTTTATGGAAAGAGAATTGAGCAGTGTGAGGCTGCATCTGAATGATGAGTCACCCTACTTTCATTATTTGCCCCTGTGAAACTGTGTTACTCAGTTTCCCCATTTGTTTGTGTGGCTTTTTCTGCAGCTCGAGCTGCATGAAGGAAACATGGTTCGAGATAGGAAAATATGATACAAAACCCCAAACACTTGAGATGTCAGAGGCACAGAGAAATGCACAGAGCCACTCTGAACTCTTTTATTTCCTCCGTGCAAGGTTTCAGGTTGAAAGTGGTTTAAGCAAAGGGTTGCTCCTTGGCCTTTATGAATTATTTCCTTGCTTGGGGAATATTTTCAGGTCTTATCAAACCTATCCATAAAAAAGCTCATATTGATCATCAATGCCAGGTTCTTTGGTTATAGCCTGTCCTGGAGGTGCCATGAAAACATCCCTGGGATCATCCAAGGATGCCAATCTCTTTACATGGCACCTTCTCAAGGTTCCTGCCATTCCTCCTCATTTATTATTGGGACTTTTTGCTCCTTGCAGGGTGTTCCTCATAGTGAGCCCCAAAGCATTTTAATTTGGGTTTCTTTCCTTAAGCCTTCAGACAATGGCAGAATTTGCTTGGAACTTGGGTTATTTCAGACAGGAGGGTTATACCTGAAGGCAGGACTGCAGCCACGGGCTCCCCAAGGGCACCTTGAAGGCCATCCTGGCTACTGCCTCTCTCCTGGACTCTCCAAATCCAAATCAAAAACCAAGCCACGTGTGTTCCATAGTGCTGGTGTAATGCTCCTGCCCTAAAACAAGCTCGAGCCTGTCATTTTATTTTCACAAAGCTCCCATGAAGGTGAGATGTGCTGTGCAAGAGTGCAGTTTTTGCTCGTGGTCGTAGGATGATTGGAAGTAACGTGGCTGTTTTTTCCAGGAAGATACAACAAATATTCCAGGAATTTACCTCAGACTCCCTGGATTATTGATGGGGAGCGGAAGCTGGAGTCTTCAGTGGAAGAATTAATTTCAGAGCATCTAATGGCAGAATTCAAGGCAGACAGTAAGTATTTTGGAGTTCTTCTACCATACATATTTTTCATCATTACTAGAAGATTTTTTCTTGGTAGCTACCCACTTAATATGGGAGTATAATGGAAAAAATAACATTTCTTTATCCCTCTCTTATCCTTCCAAGTCAAAGCTTGTAAACTTTGTTTAGCTGTGATCTGGGAGTAATTAGATCCTTTTATCCTGCTGAAGTAGCTTCTCAGTGGATCTGATGATGCAAATATGTTGGTTTCGTATGGTTTTGTGTTTTTACCTAACCAAACTCCTTAACAGTTGGTAATTCATAAATTACTTGAACCAAGAAGGATTTTGCCACAGGTATTTCACAATATCTGCTTGGCTTTTGACCCCTTCATGTTTCTTACCTCAATTCATTCATTTTCCTCAGTGCATAAAGTTCCACAAGATAAATGCTTATCCAAGGATTATCCAGATGAAATAATCACTGCCCATCATTTGTCCTCTGACAGATGTGGAATTAGAGACATAGAAGGCTCAGGGAAAAATTGCATTAAATATTAGCTTGGAAAAAAACCTGCTACTTCCCCCTCCTCTCCTCCCAGTGGATGTGTTAGTCTGGTTGTAGCAGTCTCATTTAGGCCAAGGAATTGGGAGTGCTCCTCAAGAAACTTGGGAATAAACAGGAACTGGCACAGTTTGTGAAGTGCAGGCTCCAGTTTATAAAGTAGATTTGAACTAGATTTTGCAAACAAGATTAGGAAGAAAATATTTCACCTTTTAAAAGCTGTAGAGAGTATTCAAAATGTAAAATGAAAGCTCACCTGCCTTGTTCAAATCTGTTGCAGGCTTTAATTTTTCTTCCTCTGGCAGAGAAGACGTGGATGTAAGGACACTAGGCAATGGTAAGGCTTGGAAGACCCCTTGTGAAACACAGAGATGAAATGGTTGTGTGGAGCTCCTCTGACAGATCCTGCTGAATGCCACGTGTGTGACTAGGCATGCTTTGGAATTTTATCTCAGAAGCTCAGTGAAACTCAGATATTTATCCCCAAACAGCTTCATAAAACCAGCTTGAAACAGGAGCCCTTTTTCAGTGGCCTTGGCTGCATGGAAAGGCATAGTTAGTTAAAAGTATTTTATTTTATTCACTCCCTACTTTTAAGCCCTTTATGTCACACTGATTTCTATTGTTTTTTCTGTTGGATCCTTCTAATTCCCTCACTGTGACTGCGGAGTGGGGGAGCCTTGTTTTCTTTAGGAACTTGAGTCCCTTTTAAAGGTCAGCTGCTTTCCAGCGTGCTGAAGCTGCTGCAGCCAAGGGAGGAGGGAAAGAAAAAGTAAAAATGAACAATCCCGTGTTTCAGTTGCTGTCTGATTTGTAGTGTGATTCTTGGCATTGCTTGTGCTGGGGATTGTCCAGGCCCTGAGCACAGAGTTACAACTCTGGCAACAGATGTTGAGCTGAGGGAGTGGGATTTAACATCGCCGTGCACCTGGGCATTGCTGTAGGTGACAGAAAATAAGCTAATTAGCTTTTTTTCTTATTTTATTTTTTAATTAGCACAGACTTGTACAAGATGTCTTTTGGGAAGTCATAATTTGCACTTATTGCTGATACTGGGGTTTAGTAGCCAAAAAAAAGTCCCTTGTTTCTTCCCTTCCATTTGATGCTCCATCCCTCAGCCCGCCAGTCCTCTCCCTGTTTGTGTAACAGCAGACAGCCTTCACACCTTGCAGCCTTCCTGTGTAAACTCCAGCAGTAATTTAGAACAACATGTTTTTATGTTTTATGCCCGTGCCTGTTGCCAGGAAGGCCCTTTGCAATCGAGCTGGTGAATCCTCGCAGGATACATTTCACCGCGGAGGAGATGAAGAGGCTGCAGCAGGTAAATCACGGGCACCTCACAGAACTGGTGCTGCCTCTCCAACCCAGCAGCTTTGCTAACTGATTTCTTTCTTAAATATCACAGGCAATTAATGACTCTTCAGACAAAATACAGGTTCGAGATTTACAGCTTGTCACCAGGTCAGTGTTTAGCGTCGCTGGCGAGGGATTTCAAAGCCAGACTGGGGGTTGGGGGGGAGTTGGGAGGTGTTCTTGCTCACAGCCTTGTATATTTCTGTTTAAGTTAAGTGAGTAATTAATTTATTTTGTTTAGAGAGGCAATTGGTCGTATGAAGGAAGGTGAAGAGGAGAAGACCAAGACCTACAGTGCCTTAATATGGACAGACAGAGCAATCCAGAGAGAAGACATCGCGTTTCTAGATGATATCAAGGTATGAGGAGCTCTTGCTGCTGATTTAAATAGTACCTGTCCTGGTACCCTCGGGAAGAGTTAAATACATGCCATCCATGGGCCTACCTCTTGCTCTGTGCTTGGCTTTTGTTATTTTTTTAAATCAGGGTTTCTCTTGCTATAGGGACTTCCATACCACCCTTCCTTCACCAGTCACTCCAGCAGGGCAGGGGCGCTGGCTGTTAGCAGAGACAAGAAATCCTTGTGTAATGTTCCCCTTCCAGGAGACCAAATCATCAAAATCAGTGCAAGGCAGAGGAGGAAACCTGGCACCTGCACCCCTTTTTTTAAACCTTAGAAAGTGTCCTAAGTGAGAGGGGCAGAGTTTTTTTGTTCTGCTCTAAAGCTGTTCTCCCACAGCTGCAACAATTTGGAGGTGGAAATGTCTATGGCAGAGTGCAAAGAGGCCTCAGGAAGGCTCAGCATGTGCAGGAACGAGAACTTTCTCCAAATGTTGGCCTGATGGAGAAGCAGGTTCAGTTTTGGGTGTGTTGCACCATTTCCTACAGGACTTGCCCACGAGCTCATTCTCAAAATGAGGGCTTGAGCAGTTACAGCTCAGGCAGAGAACTGTTGGGAAGTTCTTTCATTTCCCTTGCTCCTGAGAAGTTGCCTTTCAAACTGCTGCATCTCCTTTGGGAAAGGGAGTTGGGAATGAACTTTTGAAAAGACTGTTCTCAGATCTAATCTCATTTAAGGCTTTTTCCCCTCAGTTTTATATTCAGGGGGTTGGCTGTAGTTTAGACAAAGCATTTTGTGGGTGGGATTTATTTTTTTTTTCCTGATTGCCCCGAGGCTCTGAGTGAGCTGCCAAATCCTGGAGTCATTCCAGCAACGGGCTATGGAGATTTCAAGGTTATTCCTCTGTATTTGTGATTCCATTAGTTTGTGTTCATGTGAGGCCTCATTTGGCCTCTGAGAGGGCTGTCCTTTTTCCTTTGACAAACTCGGAAAAAACAGGTCTTGCCTTGAGATTACTCAACTACCAGAACACAAGAGAAAAAAGATGGGACTGGTTAACAACACGCAATTCCTACCCTCCGTGCAGCATTTGCACATTCCCTTCCTCACGGTTTTGCTTCCTTCTTGTACCAGGAGCTAAAGCTGGACCAGAAGACGCCACTGCGGGTTCTGCACCGGCGGCCTCTGGCCGTGCGCTGCCGCCTCATCCACACCATGAGATCCGAGTACATCGACGAGCACCACTTCCGCCTGCACCTCAAGACTCAGGCAGGAACGTATCCTTGGGGGCCCTGATGCAAGGCAGGTGCCAAACAGCCTGGCTGGAGTGATTGGGATAACGAGAAGTTTCCTGCTCTGGTGGCTGTGGTTTTGAAATCCCTGCTCTCCCGCAGTGGTGTTGCTGCACAATATTTGCTTTAGGTCTCAGTTTCACACTGGGGTTTTCATAAAGGATGGGACAGATATAAAAATGTGCTGGTTAAAATACACTTAAGCTTTTTCTAATTGAACTGAAAACTTTTCACCTCCAAAAATGAGCTTTTCCACAGCATTTAATGCACTTCAGTGCAGACTGGAGATTGCTGCTACTTAAAAGATACAGTTTTGTCCTAAAGTCACCACTCAAGAATGAAACAAAATAAAGGTCAGCAGTGCAGTTTTTGGCACCAGGAATTAGGAGCTCTCTTAAACATAGGTACGGGCTTAACAGGGTATTAAGGGAGAAATTACTTAGGAGTAGAAAAACCCACTTTTTTCCCTCCCTTTTGATTTCTTTGGTGTGGAATCTACCTCTCCTTAGCCAGTATTTCCAGCTACATTAAAGAGTTTGTGCACGGAGACTTTGGGAGAACAAAGCCCAACATTGGGTCCCTTCTGAACAGAACTGCTGACATTCTGGAGCTGGATGTAGAAGTAAGTTACTTGCTGTTTGTCTTTCCTGGAAATTACTAAGGGAGTTGCCCTCGTGAGATGCTTTCCATGGAATTGCTCTAAGTGGATCAACATTCCTAACCACAGGACACATTTCCTACTGCTACTCTCCTTTGTAAATGCAGCCCAACAGTGGTGATGCTGCCAAGAAGTAGCAAAAGGAGTTGTGATTCTTTTGCTATCTGTAAAATACCAACTCTGCTGCCTTTTTTTTCCTCCCTCTGCTTTTCTAGTCTGTTGATGTTGACTGGCCTCCAACCCTGTCTGATTAACTTCTGGAGTTTTTTTCCCTAAGCAGCAGCTCCTCGGCAGCAGCTGGTGACCAGACACTGTGCAGTGTTACAGCCTGGGTGCCAAGGGGGTCCCTGGAACATTTGGATCATGTTGATCTGCCAGAGGATACCCTTGGACTCCACTTTACACACTCTGGACCAGGTAGTGTTGGTTCGAGCTCTAGCCTTACTTCTATTTCTTCTGTACATAAAAAGGTTTTGGGAAGCCAGTGTATATAACCCTCAGTCAAGCCAGATTTTATTTTAAACTCTTTTTATATTGGATACTACAGCTTTCCTTGTGTGGATGCAGGTAGCACGGAGTTACCTGAAACCCACTCCCAACTTTTTCTGAGCAGTTCATGCAGGAAATCCCAAGAGCCTGCAGCCAGCAGGACAGCGCCTGGGGCAAGTCTCCCTGAGACTCTGACTGCTTTTTGGTCAGTGGCAGTAGAGATGAGCAAATTTGTCTCTCAAAGTACTTTTCAAGGGGGAAAAAAAATCTTTCAGAGGAAAACTTAGCACTTAAAACCAAGTTTTTCTCATTTAAAAACATTGGGGATGCTTCCTAGAAATAAGAGTTGTGGCCTCATCAGCCCTCTTGAGGAGCAGGAATTCCCCAGTGAGTCACACGATATAAAAAGATTGGGAACTCCTGGCTGTGGTGCATGATGGGAATCTAAAGAAAAACAGGAATACCAAGAATGTCAAAGTGCAGGCAGAAACAAAAGGTACCACAGGATGTTCGTATTGAGAGAGAGAGATAAAAAGCTGTGATTTAGTAGCATAATACATCTTTTCTTGTACCTCACACTTTGGATGGATGCCTGGAAGAGTTGAACACAGCCTAGGACCTTGCCGAGAGTAGGGAAGATCTGAGGTTTTCTCTTTGCTTATTTTGAATGTTTCATACTAAGCACCACCTGCAGCTTTAGGAAGTCATTTTTTATACTCGTATCATGTTACTCCATTAGGGAGGTGCTTCCCTGAAGTACAGAATAGAGTTAAACTATCAGCAAGAAATTAAGATTTGGAATTTCAGAGCTCTTTGTTGACATTTTGGGAATAAAGAGGGGAATATTTGCCAAGGCAAACAACTGTCTGGGGACAGGGAGGATGACTGGGATGTCTTGCCTTGAATTCAGTGGTGCCAGGACCTCATGCTAGAACAGCTCCATGACAGCTTGAGATGGAAGCTCTAAAAGTGTTAATAAGTGCATTTTTAAGGAGCTCCTTTAAGGCTCTGCCTGTTCTGGGCTGTCAAAACTTGTGTCTGTAACATAAGTAATTCAGAAGCTCCTGTTTTTCTAACACAAAAATTTGATTCACACAGCAATATTATTTTTGGTTTTAATACTAAAGCTCTTATGAGCAACAGATTCCATGAGTAGTTCTCAGATAATAATCTGCAGCTAGAAAGGAAGTGTCGTTAATGATGGAAAACTAAAGAAACTGAATTCAGAAAACAAAAGAGAATTTCATATCTGCGTGATTTCTTAAAACTCAAAGTGAGATCAAATATGATTTATAAATTCCGTAAGCTACCAGGGGAAAAAAATGTAAACAAGACTGTGCACTCTGGACACAAGAGGCATGGGAAGAGCTGTTCCAAGGGAAGAGATGCAACCTGGGGGTCTGAACTTTGTTTCCAGCCCAGTTTCTGAAGCATCATGTACTGAATATTGCAGCAGTAATATTCATGTTGTACTTGGGCCCTCACCTGATTTTTAGGAGTGCTTCTGTGAGTGCTCACAGTGGGAGTTTTGTGAGAGCGAGATTTCATCCTTTATTTCCCCAGCTGGACACCTCTCATGCCTCCTCCCTGCATTTTGGTTTTGCATCAGCTCGGCTGGGCCTGGAGAAAGCTGTACCAGCAGCACCTCGGCCAAAAGCATCTGTGCCCTTGTCCCCTCTGCCCAAAACCTCAACAGCTCTGCCACAAAAACTGCTGAGGCAGATGAGCCCTCACATGCTTTGAGGTTTTCTAGTGGCCACCAGCAACAAGGAGCAGAAAATACCCTAAAAAACCCCAGGATAAACAACCAGTAACCTACCTTCTCCCTTTTCCCTGCCTTTCCCGTGGTGAGGGATGTCACGAAGCCGAGGAGGTTGCAGAAGCTGGGCACTTGGTATAACCAGTTTTTTTTAATTACCAAACCAACTCGTTTACAAAGGAAAACAGAACTTTGAAAATATTTAATTATACAGTAAAAACAAATTGTACTATAAAGAGCTCTCTATGAAGTGAGTAAAATGTTTACATTTAATATACTTAAAACTGAGAACTTAAAAACAAAAAGAACTGAATAAACAACACATTTGAAACTTTCTGTGTATTTCTTTGGTCTTTCTATTGCTTAAGAATATGGAGGAGAAGTGCAGAAGTGAGGAAAAACTGCTTTACAACAGGGAGAGTCAATTCATTTTGTTGTGCACCTGGAGTTTGGGGAAGCAGTTTCCAAACTTCACCTGCCTGTCAGGGCTGTGTGATGGAATTCCAGCAGCACCACCAGAGCGCTCCCACTGCAGTGGATTCCTGCAGGGAAGGCATCCCTGCGTTCCTGTAAACCCCAGAGGGGTTCTGGAGCACCTTTCCTCGTGTACAACTCTACATCTCAAGTGACTTTTTTGATTTGGGGCTGGGTTTTGGGCTTTTTATTGCTTTTCTGATTGCTGCTCTCATTGTGCAGTTTTATGTCACCAGAAGGTAACAACTGAGACCTTTAAGCCTCATCTGCCCTAAAGAGCAGCTGTGTCACTTAAGAAATACTCAGACATTTCTCTGTGTTGCTCCTTAAAAAATAACATTATAATGAAGTAGCCAAGGCCAGAGTGTCTTACCCAGCCAGTTCCCTCCAGCTGGGGCCAGGAGCAGCTCCGGCCCGGGCTAAGAGCAAAGACTGGGAATCAGGTGGGAGGGAAGAAGTTCTGGTTCCTGATACAGAGGCTAGAGGAGTGTTTTTTAATTAGTACTGACTGAAATGGCTTTAAAAGTTGTTAATAGAGGTGAGGCTGCACCAAGGCAGCCTCTGGCTTTGCTCTCCTGGCAGGGGGTGGTGCTGGGGAGGCAGGATCTGAGCCTTCTTTTAAGCAGTCACTTGCATAGCAGGAAACTGCCGGGATACCTGAGGAAAGAGTAAGCGGATACTTTGGCTCCAGAGATTTCTGCCTTTCCACATCTCACTCACATCGCAGCTCCTCACATACACACATAACTTGCAGAGCAGTAACAGCTTCATTCCTAAAGCAACAGGGGCATGGCTTGTAAAATAGTGCACTCAAGTGCAGACAAGTCCTCACTTTCTGTTCCTTCTCTTGTGCAGTGATTTCCTTTTACAACAGAGCTGGACTATTTAAAAATTCAAACCTTCCGGTCTTTTTAAATATATCTAACAATGACATAGTCATTAAAAAAAATTTACGAAATTTGCCTTCAAAGCAAATGGAGTGTGGTGACAGCGTGGAAAATCAATACGTGTTCTCATTTTAGGAGAAGACTGTTTATAGAAAGGGGGTTAAAAACCTAAACCTTTCAAGTAAGTTCAGCAGAACTTTGATTTCATTCGATGAGACTGAACTAGAGTGCTCATGTGCAGGTTTTTTTCCCCTAATATCTGTCCTATCAAAATTTAATTTCTATAGCAAAAATGGCTATATCAAAACAACTTTAACCCTGTGAAGTATTTGAAATTTTAACCCTTCTGAAGATGCCAGCTTTTACAGTCCCCAAAGGTAAGGAAGCTTTAAGTGTTAACAGTTCCCACTTCCAACAGCGCAAAAATACTTTAAAGGTACAGAACCCCTACCCTACTCCCACCTCCCTCTTTACGGGCACCACTATGGGCTGCAATAAATAACCTTTAAGTTATACCACGAAACTTGCACAGCAACATTCTGTAAGAGAAAGCAGGGACTCCAGAAGGGTAAATTACTCCTCTCCACGCAGCGGCACCCGGGGAGCTCTACCTACCCAGCGCCGGCTCACGGGTTATAGCTCTGTAAAATGTTATCGAAGGGGAAGGACTGATAGAGCTCATCCGTGTGGACACCGTCGGCGTCATAGAACTGGCCGTCCGCCAGGCTGCCCTGGTGGCCGCTGGACAGTCTGGGTTCGCTCAGCACCTCCTGGTCGATGAAGCTGTAAACGGGGTCGGCCAGGCCGGGCTGCGACGCGAAAGCCGCGGCTCCGCTGCCCGGGGCGGCCCCGGCCGAGGGNCGGCGCGGCCGCGGCGCCGTGCAGCCAGCACGGGGCCAGCACGTCCTGCTTCCCCGGGCCCGCCGGCGGCGTGTGCGCCAGCTGCGAGCAGCCGGGGTACAGCTGACTCGTGCTGGCCAGGGCGCCTAACCCCGGCATCATCAGCGTGGATGGAAACATGTTCGGTTCTACGGAGAGAATTGCCACCTTTTAGGGGTTTTTTTCAAATTACAATTGGTAAAAAGCAAAGAAAAGCCAGCACAATCTTTGTAAGACTGTGCATTTCCACTGTCTACTTGCTTCGCTGCTCTCCAGGATGGACCCCAGAGCTCTGGACAGCAGCAAGAGAGCTGCCTACCTCACCCCTCTATGGCCCATACCGAGGGTGACATAAAGAACTGATAGTTTTAAAGTTGTACTGTCGGAAGGATCAGTATCTTACAGGAAGAAACCCTCAAGNCAATAAATAACCTTTAAGTTATACCACGAAACTTGCACAGCAACATTCTGTAAGAGAAAGCAGGGACTCCAGAAGGGTAAATTACTCCTCTCCACGCAGCGGCACCCGGGGAGCTCTACCTACCCAGCGCCGGCTCACGGGTTATAGCTCTGTAAAATGTTATCGAAGGGGAAGGACTGATAGAGCTCATCCGTGTGGACACCGTCGGCGTCATAGAACTGGCCGTCCGCCAGGCTGCCCTGGTGGCCGCTGGACAGTCTGGGTTCGCTCAGCACCTCCTGGTCGATGAAGCTGTAAACGGGGTCGGCCAGGCCGGGCTGCGACGCGAAAGCCGCGGCTCCGCTGCCCGGGGCGGCCCCGGCCGAGGGCAGCTGCAGCTGCTGCCGGTGGCTGCCCGCGCCCAGCACGGCGTTGAACTTCTCCAGGCTGATGCTGCTGCAGTTCATGTCGTCCGTGTCCATGCCGAGCACGGCGCCAGAGGCGCTGCCGCCGGGGAGGCTCTGCAGCTCGGGGGCCGGCAGCACCACCGTGCCCAGCCCGTTCGTGCTGCCGTAGGTCCGGAAGAAGCTCGAGTCCTTCTCGTCGGGCCAGGCCAGGGCGCCGTCGTGGAAGGCCGGGAGGGAGGCGCTGGCCGGGGCGGCCGGCGGGGGCTCGGTGCCGAAGCTGTGGGGCGGGTGGGCGCCGAGCAGCCCCGGNCAGGAAGAAACCCTCAAGAGATTAGGATTTCAAGCAGAGGAGGGCACTATCTGTTTAAACCACTGTCAGATTGCAGGCAAAAACCTACCTTTCTTAATCAGCTTCCCTTCAGGGGTGACAACGGGGAATGGGGCTACTTTGGGCCTCTCCGTCGTGGTGTTTGATCCTGCAAAGGAACAAAATGTGAGTCTGCAGCATTTAGAGAAAACAGCTCCATCTAAATATAAGTTTGCTCAAATAAGAAAAATAAGACAAATATTTTCCTTACCACAGTCCTGTATGAGCTTCTGCCAAGCCAACGTTGATCTTTGCCTTTTTGCTTTGTTGCCATATGGATCTACAGAGAAAGAAGTGGAAGGGGAAAGTGTTGCATTTCTCTTTAATAAATGCCTAAAGGAACTTCCTAGTGGCACCAAGCTGTAGTAGGATTTATTTAAAGGAGAATATTGCAGGCATACCAGTGTTACCCAACAGAAATTATTGGTATTTTCACTGAAAGAGGGAACAAACTGACTGCTGTAACTTTTAAAACCCAAAACTCTACTTTGCAGAAGCGGCGTTGTAGATTTTTTTACTAATTAAGCCACTACCACGAGACCTGCATCGATCATGGCTGTTCAGAAGCTCATCTCGTTGGAACCATACCCTTTTCATCTGGCAGGTATCTGAAATCCATGGGTTCACTGACTTCCTGGTCAGAGGGCCTCCGCAGCTGCATCTTCACCGTGACGGGCTCGGTGATGTCTCTGAGGAACGGCGGCGTCCTGAACACGATCGCGACTTGGCGGTGAACGTCGGCTTGGGAGAAGGAACCTTTGGCCTCCCAGTTGTCCAGGACAAACCTGACTTCTATGTCATCTGGGCCACGAGAGACAGAAGATGCTTGTTAAACTGGAAAACTGAAAACTTGCAGCAGAAGAAAGGGAGCAAAGTGAGGAGCCTGACTCAGAATTCAGATGCAAAGTAAATGGATAAACTTTAAAGGCAAAAGATCCCATGAACCTGAAAGCTGTTCCACCCAGTGACAAAACCAAACCACTTCCAGGTGTGTGGTGAAGGGTTTCAGCCCCCCAGCAGGAAAATGGTCATGGAATGCCTCTGTCTTAGAAAAAGGGAGAGGAAAAACCTAGTCCAGGTTACCTTTCTGAACTTTGTCACACAGCAGAAATATTTCGTCTCCTCCTTTGACGCTTCCACAGTTCTTGTTCACACGACAAATTCTCAATTCTGCGGTGTTGGGAGCTCCTGGAAGCAAACAGGCAAATTGAATGACATAGATTTACTGTGGCTTTGTCACTATGGGATGGGAGGTGCTGGGAGTTCAGGCATATGAAGGGAAGGCGACAGCTGGAGGAGCGTGACACCACACAGAGCAAGTCGCTCCATCCAGGAAATTCAGCAGCCAGGCCTGATATCCCATGATCCTACAGCTTATCTCCAAACACAAGACACCAGCACTGCTGTGCCACTCGCTCCCTAACTATTGTAGAGCACTCTCAAATACTTCCCCCACTGACGTGGGTGTGCTCAGCCCCGCTGCCCTTCAAGCTGCAGAATTCAAAGCAGCTCTGCGAGTGACTGATTACCTGGTACAGTCACACTTCTCTGGAAAGAGCTGGGCCAGCAAGTCAGGAGAATTCCCCTCTCTGAGGATCTGGCTCTAGTTCTATTCTCAGAGGTACTTGGCCATCCAGCCTCTCCCGTTCCCCTCTGCAGGTGTCCAAGAACAGCTCTAGGTCCATAACTTCGTATCTTCACCGAGGGCAGCAGGCTACACCCCAAACCACTCCAATTTCAAGCTCCAGGCTGTGGCTGTATGTGAACAGCCCTCAGGACAGCTGTGGATGGAGAGCTGCCTGGCACTGTATGTCACCATGAATTAGCCCCCACTGAAGGCCACACATTGCATTCCAAACAATCTCACGGCTATGGGCGACTCCAGTGGGATGAAGCCACGCTCTGCCCAGTGGCATCTGGCTCCATTCTGGAGCAGCAGCTCCAAACACATTTAAAATGCCTGAAACAATCCAGCTGGTGCTGCTTTGACACCATGAAACCAATCCTCCATGAGGCTCCACCACCATGGGCTCCCTGTTCCAGACACGGAGAAGAAATACCAAAGCAAAGCTCATGATGTCACCCTCAAAAAAAAAAAAAAAACCCAAAAACCAAACAAACCTGCTTTAGACTCTCAGTTTGAATCAATTCCTGCCCAAGTACAGGTACAGCACAACACAGACTACACCTAGAGCACAGTTCCTGGTAACCTCTCACCAGACCCCAATTACGTAGTTACCATCTGCAGTTATTACTGTCATTATTATAAGTGGGAGCTACAGCCTCGTGTACTACATGACACACACCACTTCATTTGCTGAATGAATCAGAAACCTTCAAGGGAGGGGAAACCAAACAAACCCAGAAACAGCACAGGGCCATGTGATTGACAGCGTCATGGTGCGCTTTTCACAGGAAGGGTAAATTAAGCATTGTGAGGAAAAGCCTAATTTTACCATTGTTTCACTTCTGTGTGCTTGAATGGCACTCAACAGCAGAGAATCTCAGAGTGGTTTGGCTTGGAAGGGACCTTAAAGATCATCCAATTCCAACTCCACTGCCATGGGCAGGGACACCTTCCACTAGACCAGTTTGCTCCAAGCCCTGTCCAGCCTGGCCTTGGACACTTCCAGGGATGGGGCAGCCACAGCTTCTGTGGGCAACCTGTGCCAGGGCCTCACCACCCTCACAGGGAAGAATTTCTTCCTGGTATCCAATCTAACCCTTCCCTGTGCTGGTTTGAAGCCATCACCCTGTCCTGTCACTGCATGCCCTTGTGAAAAGCCCCTCTCCAGCTCTCTTGCAGTTCCCTTTAGGTCCTTTTAACAGATTTTTGGGACAGTCTCCTTCACTGGAGTTTGTTGTGTCCTTAGACAAGGAATTCAGAAGGGAAATCAACACACACAAATGCCAGCAGATGTGGATGTATGGCCATGCTGGCAGCAGGAGCACTGAGCCTGGGACCCACCTCAGAGGGAGATGTTCCTCACCTCCTGTCACCTCCACTCCTGCCCAATTCCTGTTCCTCGCTCCCCTACACCACATCCCTGGTGACAAATCCCTAGAGAAACGAGCTCCTCACCGCAAATCACATTGCTTTCAGCAAGGGCAGGACAACATGTTCTACCCAATCTCATTTCTCAGAAATGGTGAGCTGCTTGATCTGACTCTTCCCAAGAGCTTTTGATATGCAACTTGGGAAATTTCTGTTCCAAACCAGTTAACTTTAGAAGCATCGGGAAACAGAAGGTGCTGAATTTGAGACTTGCAGTCTCTGCTAATGGGGTTGCCTGTGTGATGTCAATATGATTCTTCTGTGTCTCACTACCCAAAGCAAGGGGAGACTACGAAGGATGAGAAAGTGAAGAAAACACTGGATTTGAAGTGTCCAAGCTGATTTTCAGAGCATCTCTTTGCTCCTAATGCAAGCAGATGTGTGAAGGCTCAGACCTCAGAGCCCAGGGCTGCCCAGGCTGCAGTCCCTGTCAGCTGAGGGTACAACCCGGCCATACAACAGAGCAGCTCTAACCAGGCTGGGATCTCTAAAACCACCTCAGCTCTGAAACTGAGCGAGGCTGTTTTTTTACAATTTGTGGCCGCAGCTCTGCACGGGTTTATTTACACGGCTGCTATGTTACAGGGAGGGTTTTGGGTGCCTCCCGTGCTGCCCACAGACACCCCCAGCACCCGCCCCTGCTTCCCCAACCACGCTCAGCCCCAGCCTCTCGTGGCTGTGCTGGGACTGACGTCAGTCCACGGGGACGAGTAATCATGATTTGGCACATTTCTAAATGGCATCTGAGGCAGAGCTGCAAATCTGGTACATCAGTTTTTATCTCAGCCCTGATTATTTCAGCGTGAGGGTTCTCAGTAACACAGTGCTCACAGTTCCACCTTCTAGCTCATTCTAGAGGAGACTCTATAAATATATCAGAGCCATCTGAGTTCATACTCAACATTTTCACAATGGTTGTGCCCACATCAACACAATTCTAATGACTTTAGGAAATGCAGATCTCATTTTATCCAGTAGCTCCAGCTAAAATAAGGACCTCAAATATTTAGCACGGAAACACTCACACTGCAGAAATGAAAAACACTGCAGGAAAGTTTTCCAGGATTAAGAATTCTTTTGCTACTCTGCTCCCACAGAGGAGCCCAGCACACACTGAGGGCTAAAATCCTCAGCTGCCGATGCCCTAGAGATATCCAGTTATGTGGAATGTGGAAAACAGTTCCAAGAAGGGGTTTCATGTACTTCTGCACCCTCCTGGAGCAGGATCAAGGACTCCCCCATTGCCCACCTGTACAGAGAAACAGCCACCAACCAGGATACCAAAGGCCTTAAGACAGCTTCCCATGGGGATAAATCTCTCTTGCAAGTCCCATTCCAGAGCCCTCAAAAGGCAAAGGCAGGATTCTTCAATGGCACAAACAGGCTCCAGAGGACTCCTCTGGAAAATAGATCAGCCTTGAGGCAGCCATCCATCTGACTACTATCACTTTAATCACTTGGCACATCAGGAATGGGCCTTTCCTTGCAATCACTGCTGCTGTGGGTGAACAAGGGCTGGAAATACACCTGTGTGTGAGTCCATGAATGCCATGGGCAATCCTGACTCTAGCTGGCCAACATTTCACCCTGGGATCGTGTTTGAATGTATGCTCACTGGGAGTTGCCATGTGTCAGTCATGGAGAAGTGACCCAGAACTGGCACAGACCTCAGAAACCCGGCATTTCCCATCCCAAGCTATTGAGAAAAACAAAAGGGAGAAGAAAAAAAAGATATCTGGCTGAGCTGGTACTCACTGTTGTCATAGATGGGGTTGGAAATCAGAGGAGGAAGGGCTATCGTGTAGTTGCCATGCTCGTCAGGAAGGAAAGCTTGGAAGCAGAGTCGGACGACGTTGAGGTCGTACTCGTCGATGTTGTGCAGCTGCTCCTCGGGCACTGAGGGACAGACAATGCTGTGGATCAGTCATGGAACCAGCAGGAATCCTTTACCAAACTGGGGATGAATCCTCACCAGTAAAAGAGATCGTGTTGCCCAGGCACACGTGCCCGTAGCCCTTGGCAGCTGCACAGGGGCTGCACAAATTAATCCCTTGTTCACAACAAATGATGCTGAAGCTTTCAATGCTTTCCCTGCACTCAACAGGGCTCAGCTGTCCGAGCTCTCCAGCTGTTCCATGTGTCTGGTTTCCTCACCTTGCCTGCCACAACAGTTTCATGTACCTATCGCTTAAAAGTCATTTTTTATTCTTCTTTGTGCATGAGAAAATTCACAAAATTAATGTTGTTATCCAAGAGAAATATATTGGTAAAAAGGGATCCTAGGATCTCATTAAAGAATTTCTGCAGCCGTGAGAGACTTTGGCTACATGGTATCATTATTTTCCTCTAGAAAACGAGATGGAAAAAGAGTCAGGAGGCAATTCCCGGGGCAAGAATGAAGCTGAAACAACAGAAACCACGTGCCCACCCCATCACCACCAGTGTCACTGCTGGACCTTTCAGGGCAGGGATTAGTGGAGTCACTAAAAAATGACTCCAAGAAGGAAAGCCCTCCTGGAAAGGATCCATTTCCTTGCATATTCCTCCCAGTGTAAAACCCAGCAATGCGTAACCCAAACTCAGCATTTCAATTTTGTTCACTCCTTACTTTAATTACAGGACACAGGACCTGGGATATCATTACTGAACATTTCACATATTCCCCATCTTAATGGACAGTTCCAGGAGGAACAGTCCCCTCTGAATTCGACACCTTCCTTTAAGGTCTGACACTAAACCATTATGTTGACATTCAGCACTAGCAGAAATGAGAAACTGACTTAATTTCACTTAAGTAGAAGTACTGATAATTAAAATCATCACGAGTGTTTCCGTTTCCCCAAACCCCTCCAAGCAGCAGCTCAGCAGTTCCACACTCCTCACAATTGCCCAAAGCCAACATGTGCCAGGTCACCACATCACCAGCTCCCCATTCACTCCCTCCCCTCCCTTTCAAAGGCCTCTTGCAAGAACAGAAGATTAAACATGGCTGTGATAAGAAGTCTGGGGACCACACTGTACTGATTAGATTGCCTGCTCTGACCTTTAGCATTTATCACTGGCTCGGGTCTCCACCCTGCCACGAGTGGGATTCCACAATGCCCACTTGAGCGACTTCTTCCTTTCACCTTTTGATAGTGTGAAATAGTAAGTGTGATGAGCTCACAACACTTTCCACTGGCATTTTGAGTCCTTCTGGTGCTCTGAATATCAGTTTCTCCTCGTCTCTGCTGCACAGGGAAATCAAGTCACCTTTCCCCTTTACAAGCCTGGGATCTGCAATATTTCAAGACAAGTACAGCAGCGAGTACAAAACTAAGCAACAACCGTGTGAGCTTCAGAAGTGGTGAGGCCCAGGGGAGCTCTGCCCGTGAGCACTTTGCAGGCTGGTGCTGACTGTGTCACCAGATACACAAACTTTCATGCTTTAATGCACTTCATGAGTTCACCTGCTAACCTGAAACAGGAGCTTTAGGAACCAGGTTTGGAACAGACAGCTCCTCAGCCTGACTTGGATCTGGCTGACTCCGCAGCCCAACTCTTCATACAGCCTGATTCAGAGAGCACAGAAAGGAAAGTGCATTTTCCAAAGTGCACCTTGCAGAAGGGCTGTCAGGAGAGCAGCTCTAATCCATGCCCTGCCATCAGCTCCCAAGGACACTCTGACCTCAGGGCTTATGTGCCTGTGCTGTGTTAGCCATTGGTGACCAATGGGTCTCTTCCAGAGACCCAAGGGGTGATCAAACCTCAAACCTCTTCACAATTAAACTCAGCACAGAGATTCAATGCCTTTGCCTGAGTAAGCTGCCTGTAGATGGAAGCTGAGCATGAAATTGGGATCTGCCTTTTGACCCTGAACCAAAAGTGAGGACTTTGTGGTTGTGCAACCAAGTCTCTCTCTCACGCTAAAGGAGCCTCAGTCCTGCTCTGTGTTTTCCACAGGGATATGTGTCTCTTCCTCAGCAACAACTAACAGCAGACTAAAGCCTAAGAGTACTCTATAAAAGCAAAAATACTCTAGATATGGAGAAAACTAGCAATGCTAATGCTCAAATGACATCATTTCCTATGCTACAAACTTGCGCAAATTCCCAATAAATCTGTTTAACACCTGACACAGGAGTGGCGTGCCAAGAATGGCAGGGGACAGAGTCACTGCGTACAGCTCATTCCATTGCAGCAAAACTCACTGCTCCTGATTTGCATGTTTTTATAAACCATTTAATAGAGTTCTAAAAAATCTGTAGTTTGAAAGAGGAAGTGTTCAGTCAAGAATGATTCCTCTTGGGCTATTTTTAACCAGACAAGAAGAACATAACAGAGCAAAAAAAGGAGAACAAGACAGCTGCAACTCCATCTTGTGATGACATGCTTTAGAAAAGAGAGAGACCAGATTCCATGCGCATACGAAGAAGCACACAGCTTTCACCAATTTCAAAACATAAAAGACAATCACCCAAACAAAATAAAATGTTGTTATTTTTAACAGACATCTAATTCTGCTCCCTCTGAAGCCAGTTTGAGGACAGCCACCAACTTGGAATGGATGCTGGCTTACACCTTGGGAATATTAAAAGCAAACAAAGCCGAGGCAGACAAACACCCTGAGTAATGCCTGGAGCAGGGCCGGATGGAGGATGGTCGTGTCATTCCGTGTTATTCCACCAACTTCTGTGCAGAAGGACAACAGACAGGGTTAAACCTGACAAACCTGAAGTTATTAAAGTTAGGAAACGCTGTCGAAGATCTTGGGAATGCTATGTGCTGGAGAGGAGGAGCAGCCACGCCATCGAGCCCTGCGAGCTCCGCACAAGCGGCGTGACTGAAAGCAGGGGCATCACACACGTGGAGCACAAACATCACCCAACGGGGCACCTTGGGGGCAGGTGTGGTCAAAAAACACTCCAACACAACACATGAACCAAAAAAACAAAAAGGGAAGAAGTTCTCTGGTTTTGGCAAGAGTTCAACTTCCTCTTCTGACTGCTGCACCCTGTGTGGTACCACACCTTAGTGCCTCCATCTGAATCCAGGCGAAGGAGCTGAAACCCAACCAAAAGCCTGGATATGTTCCTGTGATGGCCCAATCTAATTAGAAAAAATAGCCTTAACCTGGCAGAAATCCTTTAACTGTAGTTATCTCTGCACACAGAACACATGAAGGACTATTCCTAAGCTTTACAAGGAGCTTTCAGAAGTAACTCGCAGAAATAACACAGAGAAATTAAAATAATATTTTAAAATAATATTAAAATTCTAAGGTAAATATGGAGTAGGATGTCAAAAAAATCTGTAAAAATGCCAGCAGCACCATGGTAAAAGAAATCCAATCCCGCTCACCAAGATTCTGGCAATAGGGTTTCAAAAGGACTACCTGGAGTTACAGTCAAACCTGGGGAGGATTTGCTGTTCATCTGGAAAGGGGTTACAATAGCTAGTAAATAATTTGATTATAAATAGGTTTACAACTCCTCTGAACAACATGGTGGTTCCCCAACTTTAATACATAATTATCTTGAAAATAATTCCCTAATCCATTATCTGCTAACATGGGAAGAGACCGACACCGTCCCAGTGTGGGCAAAACACTCCACATGAGCTGAACTGTGAACTCCTTCCAACCTGAGCTGGCTAATCCAGGCAGCTCACAGGTGTTGGGTTTGGGTTGTCCCTGTCTCCAAGATTTTGTCTCTCAAATCCAGAGATGCCCCACTGGGATTCCACTGAATTCCACTGGGAACCTGCTGGATTTGCTTCTGTAACACAAAACTGGAGGTTTTCTGGGTTCAACACACCAATGTGCAAGCCCAAGTTCCAACACAAAATTAAAGATGCTGATACTGTCCGGAGTCCTGTTTATTAACTTCTAATTATAGTTTTATAGTTTCTTTAGTATTTCAACAGCTTTCAACATCCAGCAAGGCCAATAAAATGCCATTTATCTGATTAAATAAATGGGGGATTAAGGGCTCTGATGTTCACTCATAAGGTGAAGTTTCAGGGAAAGCAAAAATTTATTCTGAACACTGAAGAGAAATGATCAAGGGTTTGGTTTTTTTGGCCGATAATGTGACACCTGATCAAACAGCACATCCCTCACATAGAGCCCATGACCCAGCTAATAATGTCAGCCTTCTGGAGTGGGCAGAGCTGGAGACACTTGAGCATCTCAGCTTAACCTGCATGGAAACTTCCAGGGCAGATGTGGTGTGACACAGTCAGAGAGGGCTCTGTGGAGAGCACCAGCTCACCCTGCACAGGGACACCCTGTGACCTTCCCCTCTCAGTGAGGGGCTGCAGGGGCACATGAGCCACATGAGATGTCAAAGAGAATGACCTCCCACAAGCTAAAACACCCCAGAGATCACACATCATTAATAATCATCACACATCACTCCCCACATGTGTGGGGAACACACATCATTAATAATCATCATGAGTTGTTTCTCTCTTACGCAGATGAGGGTTTTTAATTTAGGGATATGCTGGGAGCTCAGTTTCATTTAAGGGATGACACAGAGGTGGTTTACCTCCAGGGTTTTGCTCCTGGAGTACAAAGATACCCCCCTTGGCCCTGATACCGACTGGGCAGTCTTACTCAGTCCTTGCCAGAGGTTTTGCTGCAAAAGGTGGCTCTGCCCAACCTTTCCAGTGCTGCTCAGGCTGGCTTAGCTCTCATGTGGTGAATCAGATCAAGGAGCTGGTCCGGCTCAGAACAATCTTGCCAGAGGGGAAGAGGAAAAGGCTTGTTTTCAGCCAGCTGGTTCCCACGACAGGTAGCCCTGGCGCAAGGGAATTGGTGGAAGCAGAGCCTCTTCCAGAGCTGGTGCTGGTTTACTCCAGGTTCAGCCAGGCAGGGAAATGGGGTGCAAGTCACGGGTCCCTCTTGGTGGCTAAGGTCCATTTCAGACCCAGCTGATGCCCCCAGCCCACGGCCATGCTGCAGCCTCAGCTGTGCTGGTGTAGCCTTCTACCAGCACTTCCCAAGAGGCAGGATCATGGAATGGTCTGGGTTGGAAATTACCTTAAAAATCATCCAGATCCAACCCCCCTGCCACGGGCAGGGACACTTTCCACTATCCCAGGTTGCTCCAAGCCCTGTCCAACCTGGCCTTGGACACTTCCAGGGATGGGGCAGCCACAGCTGCTCTGGGCACCCTGTGCCAGGGCCTCACCACCACCACAGAAAAGAATTTCCTCTGTAGATCCAACCTAAATTTCCCCTCATTCTGTTTGAACCCCTTACTCCTTGTCCTATCACTACAGTCCCTGATGAAGAGTCCTGGTGAAGCTGGGAACAAGGGCAGGGAAGGACTGTGGCAGCACTGTCTTTCTGCTGATACCCCCACGCCTGTTTTATTCCACTGAGAGCCACAAAAAGGTAATTTTCAATCAATTCTGCAGGAAAAAAGGGAACTTTTACAAGTACCTTGAAACAGAATGTGCATCAGCAACACCCATTTTTTAAAAAGCAAAAACTCATGAAGTTGAGTGCAAACAACTGAAATTCAGAGGTCAATCTACAGTCAGTAAATGCCCAAACTTCTATGGATGCATTTCCCTGGTTTACAGAAGAAAGAAATACAAGGAAGGTGAATGGCCTGGCCAAGGGAAGAACTGGAAATTCTTACAAATTAAAACTTTCAAAACTCAGTCCTTGTTTTGCCTAGACAGTGTTTCTCTGGCTTCTTTTCCTATTTTAAGTTCAATGTGAAAAAGGTAAAGTTGGAACAGATTTAAACAAGTGTATCCATCAGCCTCTGTACATTCCTAATACCTTTCTTCAGCAGTTTCTCTTTATATCATAACAAAATAAATAAGTCAGCATCTTTGTCTTGCTACTTGATAATTTTCCTTCCTCAGCAATTTGAAAGGGGGCTGTCCTTTAGATTAACATACATATGTTGGCATAAGCAGCAAGGAGCATTTGCATGAGAACAGAAGAACAAAGGGCTTTCCAAAGCTGAGTGCTAAAGTCATGCCATGATCAGGACACGCAGCTTCCCTCGAGTGGGTTTGCTCCGTGCCCCTTCAGAAGCTGATGACTCTCATTGCTAATATTTTATACTTCAGGATTTAACTGAGGGGTTGCACATTTGTCTTAATACAAGAAAAGAAGGAAGTTTCTTCTGATATCCGAGGCGATCGTAACGGTGGACACTTTCAACCCGTTCCCAACCCAAGGATTCTTGCCAAGAGCCGCTCACGGCTCCATGAAACTCCCCGTAGAGCCGGCGCAGGTGGAGAGGGGGATCCTGGGGACGCCGTGGGCGAGCGGCGTCAGAGGAGAGGGGGGTTCTCGGGGATGCAGCGCGGAGGAAGCTGCGGAGAGGGGCCCGCGCGTGGGCAGCAGCGAGCGCGGCGGGGGCGGCGCGGCGGGGCCGGTGACGGGCGCGGAGCCGCCGCGGGTCCGCGGCCCGCGGGCGGAAAGGGGAAACGGCAGAGGAAAGGCTGCGGAGGCACACGCAGACGCGCTTAGGTGTGGGCTGCAGGGGAGAGCCTAAAAATGAACTGCACGCTCGCAAGCGAAAGCACTTGCAAAGGAGCAGGAAGCTTAAGCCTGTGGCAAGCTCCGGGGAAAGCCAGTTTATCCCCTCTGATAAAAACTGCCTGGAATTTGGCGATTCTCTGGGGTTCTCACTCCAAGATGAGTCCGGGATTTTCATGCCGTCATGTATTTGGGCTGGAAAGGGGTCAGCCGTCTATAACACTGCACTGAGTACAGTTTTTCCCTAATTTAAAGAAAACACTTAGGGCTTTTCCTCATTGATAATTAACTCGAGTTGTTATTAACTCACTTGTTGTCTCTATGTCAAGTCACACCCACTCACAAAAGCTCTTAACTGAAAACTGGCTCTTCTTTTAATTTGAGTTGGCTGTACATCAGACAGTGCATGGGAAGACAAGGATATGGCACAACTCAACACCTACTAAAAGAAAACAAACACCATAGAAAGCAGACATGGACCAGCTCCACTGGAGGAGTAACTCTGCTCCTTCGATGCTGTGCTATTTATATCATCATCATCATCACCATGCCAAGGAGTCCTAGTTACATGCTAGGCTGACACTGTGCCCCACTTCCCTGGAGTGCTCAGGGATGAGAGACAAAAGGGATTTTATAGAATTGTTTAGATTGTTAGAGGACAAAAATACATGGGATGTGGTTTGGGAACACAGCGGATCATGAACACAGTGTGGAAACAGCAATTCCCTCTCTCTCAAACAAGGCTAACACGAGGAACAACCTGATAGCAAGTCATCCTAGTGAATGCACACAGTTTCTACAGCCTGTGCTGAACTTCACAAGGGATAAATGCTGCCAGACAACACAGGGAATTCACAGGGAGACAGCCTTACACAGGTATAGTTGCAGTGCGACTCTGATGCAGACACCTCCAGCTGGGCACACGGCAGTGATCTGCAAACAAATTCCAATGACCCAGGGATTCCGAGGCAGGCTTCAGTTGTTTAGGGTCAATACTGAACCTCTCTGCCCCAAAAGGAGGCTCAGGATAGGGAGTATTTGTTCCAGAAGAAAGTGGGAAAGAAAAAGAAAAGCCAGCCAACACACAAGCACCCTGAAGGCTCGTTTTCCATGAAGTTTCTTTGATGATGTCATACAAGAAATGAGCAACACCAACTTGCGACCTGCTTAGAGGATGCACAGCTCCAGAATGTCTCTAAACAGGGAAGCCAGATGCCTTTCTAAAGACACAGAGGTAAAGCAGGATGGATTCAGCACAGTCCTGGAAAATGTACCAGTACTCCTCTGACCTTAAAAAACAAACTAAATCCACACATAAAACTTTCAGCCTTATCAAGCAGCAAACACTACAGTGACTGCTGCTCACAAAACCCCGTTCTGATCAACTACATAAACATATAAAACTATTCCTGTCACTAATCCTGTTTTATTAGACCTTGGTCCTAGGCCTTTCTAGGCTCTGCTCAGCGTGGGACTGCCCTGGAGGCCGTTCTCAAGTGGCTCTGCTTTGTGCTGACACGTTAACACGCGCCGAAGGGCAGGGACGCGGGTGGGGATTGCCAGCGGCCCCTTCTCGGCACAGCCCCTGCCCAGAGCAGGGTGCTGCCCTGTGTGTCACCCAGGCAGGCTCCCCTCTGCTGCCAGGGCAGGAATGTGGCCTCCTCCACTGCTGCACTGGCGGGAAGCAGCCCAGGATCTGCCTGGATGCTATCAAGCACAACTTTCTGTAATCGCCCAAAATTTATTAGTGAATGTGGAGTTAAGTGCCAACAACTGTAAAAATCTACTTCCTTCTACAGAAAAGTTCCCCTTTTATTGTTTGAAATCAAAGTAGAGCTGGCTGAGTCAAGGCAACATAATTCAAACCCTTAAACTGTTTAAACTGGGCTGATGAAGTAAACTCTTGTCACAATACTGTGCACATACGTTATCATAACTAGGGTAATTGTTCAGATGGATCATCAGGGCCATCAACCCGACTCCAAACAGCTGTTCTAAAATCAAGAAAAATATCTAAGACATTTCTTATTCTGTGACAAATTCAACATCCTTCTTCTTGTCCCAATTCAGGGACGTGTATTTTAAAGCCAGCCAGAAATCCAGCTCTCAACTCTCTATAAAGGATCTTACCTGAATATAGCAAGAATTCTGTGGGTATTAAAAAACCCACCAAAGTGTTTGGAGGACCTCCAAGCTCCTGCCACACTTAGGGAAATACATGACTACACTGACACTGCGTAGCTAATAATTTGGGGGTATTTATGCTTTTCATCTAATTCCCCCAGTTGTGCCTGCATCCTGCATGTGTCGGTCCGACTCCAGTTGGCCCAAACCTTTGCAGTGTTTCCCCACCCCCTCTGTGCCGTGAACTCGGCAGTTAAATTGCTGTGAGAGGAGTTGGTTTAGCAAGTTGATCTGAAGGGAAACCACTCTCCTTTTTTTTTTGTTTTCAAGTCGGTTTTCCATTGGAGCAACTCGCCGCTTTCGTTCGCCGCGTGGCCACGCAGCCCCTGCGTGTGGTGTGGGGAAAGTGGTGGGAGTGTGTGAGCTGGGATGGAGGGAAGAGCAGGATGACTCCTTCTGAGAGCAGCCCACGGATCGGTCGTCACATCAAACAAAACCCTGTGGGCAACCCTCACAGGTGTGGTTCTGCAGCAGCAGCTCCTGCTTCTGACTTGCTGCGACCAACCACAGCATCACAGGATGGTTTGGGGTGGAAGGGACTTTAGAGATCATCTCGTTCTGACCCCTGCCATGGGCAGGGATGCCTTCCACCAGACCGGGCTGCTCCAAGCCCTGTCCAACCCAGCCTTGCAATCCTGCTGTGGGTATCTGAGCTGCCATGCTGTGAAATCAAGTGAGGGGCAGTTCCCAGGGGTCTATCAGCCCCCTGATCTGGTCACTTTCTCATCAAGAGATGAGAAAGTGGCAAGTGAGATTTGTATTGGCTTAAGTTGTTGCAGAGTTATGCTAATTCAGTCTTTTACTCTCATCGCTGCCAAAACTGGGGAATCCAACTCCCAAGACACTTGGAGAAGTTTCCAGGAAAGCTTTCTGCTGCTATCCCATTCCTTCTGTCCAAGCAGCAACTCAGACTGCTGCTGGGAATTAAAAAACTCAATGTCAAAAAAAACAAAGGGCAGCTATCCAAAAAAATTCATCATGTGATGACTGGGAAGAAAGACTGGGAGGGACACAGAAGGGGATGACTGTTTCTCAGAAAGAGATTTTTTTCTGGAGAAAAAAAAAATAAAGCTCCAACACAAAAGCAAAAGTAGGAGAGGACAAACAAAACCCCATCACCCTTCCAAGAGAACCAGCTGATTTCCACTCACCATTGAAAGGGTTAATTTTCTTCGAGATTCGTAAAGAAATGGATTCCTTCAGGTCTTTCTTCTTCACACACTGAATGCCCAAGTTCTGAAAGCTGAAGCATATGTGGCAAGATTTCAGCAACTAATAATATCTTCAGTGTAGACTATTAAATAAAATATTCATGTTAATTAGTGTGATAACATCCAGTGTAAGAAATGGAAAATAAGCTTCTTTTGAGAAGGGTGTACAAGACCTGAAGAGCAGAGATGCTGTTTTTCCTAAAGTAAGGGCAGACACAAAAGCAAAAAAATACTAAAATAAAATCCTAAATAATTTATATTATTAAGAATATGTATTTCTATATTAAAAATTACTACTCTGCAGTAAACCTACAGTGATTAAAAAGTTAGATTCTCAGTCTTGGGTGATTTATAGTGACAATGATTTTTGTAATCAATAAACCTGGTAATTTGCATTAGTTAAAGGATTTGCTCTCCTGTTTTTATCAGGGAATGTAAATCTTAAACACTATTTTAAAGAATTTTTTTTAACAGGTCAAAACAGGTTTTTAAATCTCACATAGTTATGGAAAAGTTCTGAAGAGCTGCAGCTCCTCCTGATTTGCATAAGTGCAGGTCAGCCCAATGCAGGAGGTGGGGGGAGTCCCAGGCAGGGTGACTCTTTCCCACATGGAAAAACCATGACATCATCAAAGCTGAGTGGATGTAAAGCAGGAAGTTAAAAAAAAAAAAAGAAGAAAAAAAAGAAATAATCTGTGTTTCATGATGTTACAATAAGCTCTGAAGATGGGTTGTGCCAGCAGGCATCTTTCTCCAGAAGTAACCAGCCATTTCCCTTCCTTTGAAACTCCACACACCTTCTTTGCTTTACCAAAAGAGCATCTTATTGCATCTAAAGATACTCCTTGTTCCTGCCAAGGGTTCTACGCTTCTGAACAAGACTATCCTAGCATGACATTGAGTTTAATTTCACTAAATTCCCTTGTCTGCGCCCAACACGCTGTGTTCAGGGGTTCCCAAACCCTCTGCCATCAGGCTCCACTTCCAGAACCTCTGGTCACTAGAGGAAGGCACGGGCTTCCTTTGCAAACTGAACATGACATGAGCTAGGGGAAAATAAAACACAGCAGCATCTCATAATTCACTGAAGCACTTTGCCTTCATATCGTGGCTGCTGATATTCAGATTGGGACTGCACCTTGATGAGCAATCCTATTTCTACCTGCTCCTGGAGGAAGTACTTTCTTTAGGTCTTGGTCACAGCACACAGTACTTCCCCCCATCCCAGAATACCCACTGCATTCCACAGACTGTGTGAAGCCCACTTCAAAGTCCACGAACAGGCCC
This sequence comes from Platysteira castanea, assembly GCA_013397175.1. Taxonomy (NCBI): domain Eukaryota; kingdom Metazoa; phylum Chordata; class Aves; order Passeriformes; genus Platysteira; species Platysteira castanea. Next base: position 114,694 of record VYXC01002448.1, on the reverse strand, counting down.
GGTTCCATATTATACCCCCAAATAAAGTCTCTTGTGGACAGGAGGCTTTCCAGCACCCTGAAATTCTCAGATTATCAATGTTGTCTAAGGCTGTGCTGTCAACAGTGAAAGTGTGTGTTTAACCATGGCTAGGCAGAGGCTGGGTCAGAGGAGGAACTGCCGAGAGCCCCGGCAGGGCTGTGGGGTTTCACAGCGATGCGCGCTGACAGGAAGCAAGTGAGATAACGAGAAGAGAGAGGGAGAAGTAGGAAGAGAGAGGAAAAAATGAAAAACATCTAAAAAAACGATGATATCATCCTCATAGAGAGAGGAAACTAGGAAGTAAAAATCTGAGTACACAGGCAGCCCCACAAGCTTTGACTTTCATACTCCTGCCTTGATGTGTCAGCCAGGGAGGGCTCTGATCGAGTTTGGGCAGCAGTACAAAGATCATTATAGCACGGGCAGAACAAAACGTTTGGGAACTTTAAAACGTGGGGAACTTTGAACAGCAGAAAGCAGAGTAATTACTTAGAGCAGCCCAAAATCTGTGATTAATAATTCCACTTCTACTGAAGAAAAAAAAATGGATTTTTGCTCAATTTGGGATGCTCAGCAGGAGCAAAGAGCCAGAAACACTACTGACAGGGGACATCTCCTGCTCACGAGTACTGGATGAGGCTTTTCTCCAACATGGACTCGAAGAGAAGAATGTAAAGATTGAGTCACCAGCCACAAAAAGGAAAACGACTTTAAACATCCAGATCCAATTATGGATCACACTGTTCTTTCATCTTAAAGCAACCAATGATTTGTTAAAAAAAATGAGTGTACCGATGCTGGAAACATTTCAAAGGGAATGTGTCGAGCCTCCTCCCATCAGGATCTCCAATGTCAAACACAAAGCTCACAGTTTCACATTATCAATAAAATGAAAGCAGCCCACTTACTATTCTGTTAGAAACTGAGAGGCTCATTTCCTAAAAATATTGAGAAGAATTCATGGATGGAGCAAACAAGCACCAGTGCCTGAAGTGAAACAGAGGCATGGCATTACGCCAAAGGACAGGAATTGATGCAAACGTGTAATGGAGATGAAATCACAATCTGCAAATAAATATTTGCAGAGCATCCCAGTGTTTCTTGGCGTGACATCCTGTAATGGCCTCTCCAACAGGCTCGCCTCGTGCCTACACACTGCACCTTGTGCAACAAAATGCCAAGAGGAGGAACAATCATCAGCTTCTTCCTGCACTCAGTGCTGGGAACACAGGGCCAGCAAAGGCGTTAAGCAATCGGGCTTTTCTGCTTCGGATCAGCAGGCACAGAGCTGAGGGGGGGAAGTGGGATGGGCCAGAACAGCAGACTTCCTTTGACCTTGGCTGAGGAAGCTTGATCTGAGAAGACAAAGGGGAAGCTGGTGAATGGATGGTCAGAGGAAGGTGCAAGGTCCTGTAACAGTTTAGGATGTTTGCATTTGTTCGTGCCCCGTGCCCCGTGCCGGAACACACTGCAGCACATTCACGATCCCTTGAGCCTGGGCTGGATGCTGAAGAAGCATCTCTGCTCTTTATTTCACCATCAGGCAATCACCACCTTCAAAACAGATGTGTCTTCAGCTCTCTCCTTTAATAGTGTCCTACTGACTAAACCCACATAAACATGGAATAATTTCACTAACACCAACAGAATCCCATTGGCCTGAGAGCTGTGTGTAAGAGCTACTTGTACACTGAAATATTTACCTGATTTTCTTCCCAGCTCAGTTATGCTTACCCCAGAGCAAGAGCCTACTTCTGTATTTCCTACACTGCAAACTCTGAACCACAGGCAGCTTGCCAGTTCTAAATTCCCCTCTCCAGCAATCATCACTCCATGTTTGCTGCAGCTTATTCTGCTTTCATTTTATTATACAAGAATAAATAATACCAAGTTTGGTAAACTTGGAGGAAATGCCATCAAATACAACTGTATTTGAGATATTCTTAATAGCACTGAGAAATGTCTTGTACCTATCCTGAGTTTTCCTCACTGCATCCATCCACAAGCAGATCCTTCCCTGGCACATTTACCCTTCAGAGCTGGGCCTGAGCAGAATCTGTATTTTCACTCAAAAAATCCCAACCCAAACAACAAGCAACAAGAGTGACAGCTACTAACACATTTCTACATGTGTCCCAACCACTGTCTTCTAGATTACATGATACTCAGCCACTACAAACTTTCTCCAGAAAGTCCAAATATAATTTCCATGGAAGATGTGAACTTCCCTCATCACCACGAAGTAGCTGTTACCCATTCTATTACTCACCATTTTCACATGTACCAAAGAGTCATGCTCAGGAGTAAGATGTATTAATGAATAAGACTAAAAAGAGTAAGTGTGAGAAAGGAAAAGACGAGAGACATTGGGAGAATGGATAAAGGAAAGAAAAGGGTGACAGGAAAGAAAAAGCACAAAGTGTAGTATTGAAAAAAGGAAATACTTCCAAGGGAAGTTCCCCAAGATGGATTAGTAAACTACAGCAAAGACAACATTCTAATTGCTCTTTTAATCATTAGTGTGAGTTTTAAAACATAAGATTAGCAAATCACTTGCATAATTAATCAAACTCCCAAGCAACACCATTACTCACGACAGGACTCGCCGTTCTGGCCCAAACTCAGCTTCGTAGTAGCCATCTCTGCAGTCTTTTCCTACCAGATCATGAGGGTGTGGCTTGTAGGGTTCATTCTTCGTTACCAACGTAGTTCTTATTTTGACTTTTCCAAAATAGTTCAGAATCTACAAAAAAATGCGAGATATTTTCGGGATTTTAGGTGTCAGTCCACACCTGTTACAGAAAATAAATTTTATCCTGAAACACTCTACAGAAGAAACACCAGAGCCATGCAGGTGACCACAAATAAATGCTGCTTGAAGAACAAGTCTACCTCCAAAGATTGTAGGTAAAAACTCATAAAGCCTCAGGGATGAGGATATTACCTGTGCATGGAGCATTAAGTAGTGAAAGAGGATCTTAACAGATACAGCATGACACAATCCCCTCTGAAGCTGTTGGGTTTTTTCCCAACTAATTCTCAGATGAGTCTTCAATCTTACGTTCAAGCTGGGGAGTACCAAATTCTCGAGCTGCTCTACGAGAGCTTTCACAGCAGTCATCAGCCTAATTCAGTGCTCCTTTCTCAGGTGCATAAAAGCAACCTCGAGCTGACGGCTACCAGTGAAGTCACCGAGTGTGGGGGAGTGTAAAAGAAAAAAAAAGAGGAGGAAAAACAGTTTGGCCTAAATTGTTTGACGCATAAAAACTTGAAAGCAAATACAAGACTTGCTCAGGCACACGTTTGTGCAGAGGTGAGCTTGCCTCCTCCACTTCCCCTGCCCTATAACTAACAGTTCCTCTCTTTCCCTTCCTTTCATCTTCCTGAGACTCCAAGGATCCATCATGTATCCTTTTTAGTCAATACCTCAAACCTTTGACTTGAGCTGTGTTCTTCTACCTGTCACGTGTTTGCCTCTTCAATCTTCAATTTGGTTCCATTCAGTCTTCTTACAAGCCTCTGTTACTTTTTACCCTTAAAATGATACTTCACTACTCCTCTTACTTCAACCATTACATTATTTCTCTGTCATTTCACACCCAGCCCCTTGAACTTGAAGCTGATCTAGCTGCTTTTGGTTCTCCAGTTCCTCCTTGATGTTCATCTTCATAACCACACCATGAAATTTAATCTCTTCCTAGCCCCTCTCTTCTCATCCTCATTCACATTTCCATCTCAAGAGGGGACTCCCCTGCAACCTAATCAGCACTAAAGCCTCCTACGGGCTTCAGGGAGGCAGGAATTCACCTAGAAATCACCTGCTAACAGTAAAATCAGCTCTGTCATCAATAGCTACCTTTCAAAAAAACAAACTTGGCCAGACTTGCATGGCCACCTACCCACATCCCATCTACCCTCTGGGTTCTGCCTGGCCTTCATGTGCAACACAGTCCAAGAAAAGAGGAATCAAGGCTTGATTCAGCCCATTCAGCTTGTGCCCTGACACAGACTTAGGCTGAGAGTCTGTGCAAGCCTCTGCTCTTGCCAACAGCCCACACAGTTCCTTGTTTAATTGGCAGAATGCTGAAAAAATGAGTCTGGCACCACCTCCATTTCCTGCATTCCCTAAGCAAATCTGGCACTGTGATAGTCAAAGGGAAACCTTCTTTGCTTCTTCCCGTAGTAATTCTGGCTCCAGGGCTGGACCAGCTTTCACAGCTGCTCTATGCAGTAGAGACTCACTGCCGCTCAACCCACGACTGCCAACACTGTCTGTCTCAAACCCTCCTTCTTAAAGAGCTTTTATGCCTCAGCATAAAACATCTCGTATTTTTCACATTTCACAACCTCTCTATCTGTTGTTTTTCTGCTGTGATGCCAGAGAGCCCATTTTTGGCTCCACATTGGTTTTTTGTACTTGCACACACTGCAAACGCAGATACACAGCCCGTGTTCCTGAGCACTGCAATGGACTGCAAGATGGCAAGTGCTCTTAACTTCCCATTTAAATTTGAGGTTTCTCCTCTAATCTCCACTTCGACAGACCTTCTCCAAACTGAAATAGATCAAGGAAACAAAAGCAACCTAAATATCAGATAGGGGACCAGAAGTTCTTTTCTCTTACCCTACCTGTCTAGGGTGTCCTTTGTCCAACCCAAGAAAGCTACTGCCCAAGGGGTTCCATTCCAGCTCTACTGTCCCTATCTTTGTCTTTGCTTTGATCACAGCTGCCAGGGCTCCTCGAATCCCTTCATTCTGGATTTCCCAACCCATCCATGGTGCAACCACCCAACTCATCATCATTGCAGATACTCTGAGGACACAATTCCCCTTTCTCAGCTCATTTTTCAGTTCCATGCCCCCTTCTGACTTCACACACCTCCTGTTGGTGTCTTTTGCAGAGCCCATTCGCCACCTCACGGGCGATTGTTCGCTTGTACAAAGCGCCTTCTTTCATGTTGTGCCCAGCAACGTTTCAAAGCCTTTCTACATTTTGTAGGCAAATTCCTTCAACGCTCTCCCAAAATTCACGCTGCAGTCCAAACCGTAAAACCAAACCCACATCACCTAACTAAGAAAGCAGAGCAAACGTGCAGACAGAGAAAGCTACTAATGAATGGCTCCCAGACCTTGAGTCTTCACTGTGTCCCCTCTAGCAGCACTTTGTAAACCACCTCTGCACCTTCTCTTTTTGTAAACCAAATCTTTTCGTGACCAGGAGCAAGTAACTCTTTTCCCACTCTGCTGCAAGTCCATTTGCATGCCAAGGAAAGAATCACAGAACGTGAGATGAAAAGCGTTGTATTTACTGTGCAGAGTCCAACACATAGCTACCAGCATCACGGTAATGCGGGCAATGGTAATTCCCGGATAAAAGCAGTATTTACCTGGATGGAAGGGAAGGTCTTATTGTTTTCAGTACTGTGTTCTCCTGGAATGCTGCCTGCTGATCTTCCTTCACATTTGTATCTGAAACGCATGCCCCTTTGCCTGGGTTGCTCAAATATTTCAATGTAGGGCTCAGGGCCACCTTAAAAATAAAATATTTCCAACGTTAAGACACAGCAGACCATAAAAAGCAGCAGCAGATGCAAGAATTAGAATTTCTAGACTTTTGATTTACGTTACCATCTTTCCACTTGGTCTACCTAATCAGAAAAATCTACTCTTTATGTACATGCACATATTGAAGGTGGGGTACAAGGGAAGAGAACAGATTTGGATGAAACATCCATGGTATCAATGCCATGGAAGGAATTAGCAAAAATGACAGCCTTCCCTCCATCTCATCTAGAACTTAGCTTCTTTTAACCATCATAGAAGACATGTCTGATGAAAGAAGATTTTATACAACAAAACCCAAATCATTATTTTGAGGGAACGGTTGACATTTTTAGGAATAATACAGTTTTAAGAATGGCTGTCCTCTCCAAGCACTGGTACTGTCAACTGCTGTGTCCTCTGAAAGTGAAGATGCTTGCTCAGAATTGATTGATTTAGTTCCTATCCCAGTGCAGCAGAAACTATTCAAATTATGCAAAAACCCCCCACCCTACTGGGTTGAGTACTGTCACTGTGAGCTCAGAAAATACCTGATTGCTCGTATTGAATTCTACATTTTGAGCTGCCCATCTCCCACGGGGCTGGTTTCTAGTTGCAGTATCTCCCCAGACAATGAAACCTCAGAAAAGCTATTGGGCAGTCAGAAGGGAGGTTTTTTCAGGAAACACAGAGTGATAGATGAGAATAAGAGACAGCAGAACTCTTAAATGGGGGGGGTTAGAAAGACATTAACTTAGCAAGAGCCTAAGTACTTTTCAAGTGATGTTTTATTGCCAGACAGTAACAAGCTATTTAAAATATCTCACTGAGAACATCAAACAGGACAGTCAATCAAGCAGTGACAACAGTGGGATGGCATGTGAAAAACAAACAGAGGTTAAGCAAATATTGTTGAAGTTGAATCATCACAGTGCTACACGATCAGAAGAACGTAGCTTATGGAAATGTCTACTGAGCTCTCTGTCATCTTCATGTAATAGCATCCTCCTCAAGCAAGGCTGAGCATCACAGACAAACAGGACAGACAATATCCTGTGGCACAGCACTGAAAAAAAGGTGCTTGGACTTCAACATAATAAGCAAAACAGTTATTAAATATATTGAAAGTGCTGAAAGGATAAAATAACTCCAACTTCCTTTTGCCCAAGGTCTATGCTGCCTGAGAGTCCACAACACATGAGTTTTGGCAAAGAGGTGGATCCCAATCCTAACTCCATAATAAAGGCTTCTCTTTTGCTGCACTTTCAATGGTTTAGGTACCCCTGGCAACACAAAGCTTGAACTTTATGCCTGGGATTTGCTGATGGCAAAACATTTCCAGTGCTGCAGCAGTTTATACCCAAAGTAGGAAAATATTATAACCTATGAGATAAAGTAATCAAGAGCAGCCGAGAAAGGATGGAAAGAACGATATGTGAGACGTCACCTCAGTCTGACCTGAATGCACATTTATCTGTCACACACCTACAGCCAGTGGTGGAACTGCATCCGCCACCGTGTGAGAGCAGCTCCTGTGCTGGGATTGTCTTCAGCAACTGCAGCCTCTGCAAAACCTGAATGCCTCTTCAAAAGCACAGTGCATTTCTACTCTAGGCTGTGTTTGGGGTCAAAACCTTCGGGAATTGTGGTTCAGGGCTCTTTATAGACTTTTCTAAGAATCAATCAATCAAAATGCAGTTTCTAAACTGACCACCTCCCATAAGGTAGATTTTAAATAACTTGCTGATCACCAGCCATAAGCTGTCACATTAAATACACATTAGCCACTAGCCTAGGTCCAGTCACTTAGAAGTCCCTTTTCTAGACACTTCCCAGCTCTTTACCTAACTCTCCTTTAGAAGAGCTTTGCATATTTTCTCTTCCTGGAAAACAAGCAAGTCCAGAGAAGGGGAAGGGGAAGACAGGCATTGATAACAAAAAAGCCTAGAAATGACGTAAAGCTGGTTTCAGAGAGAGCAGAAGTCTTGAGCTTCTCACAAAACCATGCTCACACATCTGTGTATGGCTATTTTAACTTTCACACTTCAATTTACTTATGCTATTGCACTGATCAGCACAAATACAGACACGCATCCATACACTAAATTAAAAATCTGTTTTATAAGTTAAAATGACAAAATTGCAACAAATTGCCTTCTAATCATTGTACTTGGAGATTCTCATGCTTACATAGCTGCTAACCAGACGTGCAGGACACCCACAGACATTACGTATTTGTCAAAGCTAGCCAGAGCCTCGCCACTCGAAACTACAAGAGCGCAGTCACTTGAGGTCTTTAACTCTTGCTGCTTTCACCAACAATTTCCCTTCACGTTCTATTAATACTCGCTTGAGAGGGCTATTTTCTCACCTGTTAAGAGCCCTTTATTTTAAAACTCTGGGCTCAGTGATTTTTACAGGGCTGTGGTCGAAACAAATGTCCTTGAAGGTAAACCCACTGCTCAGCAGCAGGTGTGTTTGTGGGAAAGTAAAGCTCGGTGACGTGGCAGCCTCCAGAGATTAAACACTAAACTTCATTTTGTCTTGGCTGCCTCTCTCTCTCTGTTTAAGAATCACGTTATCACCTCTGCTGTGCTTATCAGTGTCATCACGTTTTGTATCGAGAGGAAACACACAGAAGTGTTTGTGCAAAGAGGGATTACCAGCGCTCTGCAGCCAAGTGTCCAGCGTTCCCTATTTCTGTAAACCAGCAATGTGCTTGTGAAGTGGCACAGCTTCAACTATTTCACAATCTCCTCTCTCTCACACACACACAGAGGTCTGTTAGTTCCCACACAGTCACTACAGACCTGTCCTCCTCAGGTCTTGCTTTGTTTGTCAAACAAATGTGAGATATGCCAAAACCCAAACTCTCACTAATTCTGTAAGAGAAATGCACAGCTACTCATAGTACCTGCCTGCCCACAACTACTCCATAAAGCATTTGAAATGGAAGAAAAGAAAAAAATCTAGCTAATCCTTCATCTAAGTTCTTAAGAGTTTAATTTGTCTTTGTAATTAATTCTAATTGCCTATACACATGCTAGCAATAGAAACATTGTGCTACATATTATAACCTGCCTGTCACTCTTTTTGTTATTTAATTGCTTTTCCCCCTCTTGCCCCGAATACAACACTGAATAATTTTCAAGAGAATATAGGAGATCAAGTGTCCCAATTACATATGCAAGGAAAACAGGTAAAAGCAGTGACAGCTCCAAGAGTTCAGCAAGGAAAAGATGTGAAAGCGGTGACAGCTCCAAGAGTTCAGCCAGTTTAGGCTCATTCAAGAGCTGAAGGGTGTTTTATTCTCACATTTTGAGCAGTACAAAGAAGAACAAAAGGATAATCCCTAAAACTCAGAACAAAATTCCATCAGACCTCTCCATGACAAGAAACCCGAGATGACTTAAAGTTTAACACAGTCTGTGCCATGAGGAAGGGTGACATGCTGCCACCAAGCAAAGTGACACACGATCAAGGGTTCTGTCTCGTTCCTTTGCTCCAGGCAAGCAAGGCTCGGGAGGAACTGCCCAATTTGTCATTTGTGCCCAATTTTCTTGCACAGCCGAGTGCCCGGTGAACAGACTCTCCATCAACATCTGCATGTGAAGGCAGAGCAGCTGTGGGTCTTTGTGGAAGATGTGAAAGTATCATCTGAAACGCTCTGGCCCGAGGTGAGTGCAGTGAGACACAGATGGGAGAAGCGTTGCCCTTTAACTCTGATGTCACTGCTCTGTACAAATCCCTGGTGGCCCTAAGCCTGTCATCTCTAAAAAGCAAGAATCTATCTACTTATAACCTTCTGCAACACCTCAGGCAAAGAGGGAGGATGGTGAAAGCTTCGTTACAGCACACTCCAGTTTAAGCAAAAGCAACTGGAAACATAAACATGACTTGATTTGAGCAAGCAGCAATCTACCTACGGCTCCATAAACTGCACAAATTGTAACAGAGACCAACGCTCGTGAACTTCCTCTTTACTATCGTGTTACATTATAAAAGGCAACTAGAAAAAAAAACAAAAAAAAAAAAACAACAACGACAAAAGCTAGCTAGTACCAGGAAGTTATAAACTTCCCCTGCTGAAAAATTCCTTATCTGGTTCCTAATTACACTGAAAATACATAAAGACACGAAGAAAAAAAAACTCTGAAACTGCTGTCTCCTGCTTCAGTGTTGCCACTCAAAAATACATCATAACATTTAAACGGCAAGCCCAGCTGTTTTCTCTCTATGTTGATAGTTAGCACACTTACGTATTTACCAGGAGTGAAAGTCCATACCTTGCTAAGGGGGAACAGAACACACACACTCCGGTTTTGAAAAGCAGCCTTCCCTAGAAATACTCTTCTAATTAGTATAGCCAAGTTTTAAATGTAGGGATTTTTTTAACCCTAAGAAAGGGTTACCAGAGAGACTCCTCCTGAAAGGATGACAAACTAGGTTTAATTTAGCCTGAAGAAACTTAATTGTNCCCGCCCGCCCCCGCCGCGCCCGCCCCGCCCGGCACCCGCGGGAGCGCATCCCCCGCGGCACCGAGACCCCGCTCCGGGAGTGGAGCGGCGCGGGGAGGGCAGGCACAGGTCTGTCCTCCGGCCCTGCCCTGCCCGGTAGCCAAAAGTACAAAGGAAAAAGTTCAACTCCTCTGATTTCAGAGCACGGAAGGTACACCGAGAGCCTGTTTCCTTCCATACCCGCACCCTTGCAGAGCATCACTCCTACACCCGCCTCTCCCGCCCTGTCAGCCTCGAGAGACCAAGCGCTCTCGTTATCCATCTTTTTCTGGGTTGCATGGAGCCTGGTGGTCATCCCGGAGAAGGGAAAGCTCCAGGGAGACCCTTACTGCAGCCTTCCAGTGTCTATTTAAGCCCCTTCTGGGGTTTATAAGAAGGACAAGGATAGACTTTTTACCAAGGCCTGGAGTGACAGGACAAGGAGGAATGGCTTTAAACTGACAAGAGGGCAGGGTTACATTAGATACTGGTAAGGAATTCTTTACTGTGAGGGCGATGAGGCACTGGAACAAGCCTACCCCGAGAAGCTGGGGATGCCCCATGCTTGCAAGTGATCAAGGCNGAAAAATTCCTTATCTGGTTCCTAATTACACTGAAAATACATAAAGACACGAAGAAAAAAAAACTCTGAAACTGCTGTCTCCTGCTTCAGTGTTGCCACTCAAAAATACATCATAACATTTAAACGACAAGCCCAGCTGTTTTCTCTCTATGTTGATAGTTAGCACACTTACGTATTTACCAGGAGTGAAAGTCCATACCTTGCTAAGGGGGAACAGAACACACACACTCCGGTTTTGAAAAGCAGCCTTCCCTAGAAATACTCTTCTAATTAGTATAGCCAAGTTTTAAATGTAGGGATTTTTTTAACCCTAAGAAAGGGTTACCAGAGAGACTCCTCCTGAAAGGATGACAAACTAGGTTTAATTTAGCCTGAAGAAACTTAATTGTGCTTTTTGTTGTAATTACTCAAAGCACGATCCCTTATCTGCGTTACTCTGCATTTGTGCCATCACTGTTTCTCATTCATTTGCATTCTCACAGCCGAGTTCCGATGCGAACGGGATCCTGATGAGCATCACCCAACCTTCAAGCCTGTTGTCTCCAGCCCAGATACGAGACCCGCGTGCGTATTTAACACCTAAAAGCTTTAACGCCGCAGTTTTAAGCCTTAAGAGATCCATTTGAAATGGGACAGCCTTGCAAGATCTCATCGCGACTCATCCGGACAACCCATCGCCGCTTTAGCCTCGCAGTGTAAACACCCAACGCGACCAGCNGCATGGAGCCTGGTGGTCAGCCCGGAGAAGGGAAATCTCCAGGGAGACCCTTACTGCAGCCTTCCAGTGTCTATTTAAGCCCCTTCTGGGGTTTATAAGAAGGACAAGGATAGACTTTTTACCAAGGCCTGGAGTGACAGGACAAGGAGGAATGGCTTTAAACTGACAAGAGGGCAGGGTTACATTAGATACTGGTAAGGAATTCTTTACTGTGAGGGCGATGAGGCACTGGAACAAGCCTACCCCGAGAAGCTGGGGATGCCCCATGCTTGCAAGTGATCAAGGCCAGGCTGGATGGAACTTGGAGCAGGCTGCTCTAGTGGAAAACGTTGCTGCCCAAAGCAGGGGGTTGGAAGGAGATGGGCTTTGAACGCCCCTTCCAACCCATTCTGAGATTCAATAACTAAGCTGTACGAACTGGGGACAGACCAACATTGCAGGTGAGGTGAAAACTGATCATCAACAAGCTGATTAAGCCACAATGATCAACTTTAAATCTACCAAGCCTTCAGATTCTCAATCTCACGGCTTGGCTGTGACACAACGAGGTGAAGCAAAGGAGTTGGACACTGGGAACAACCCCACAGCCCCATGTTTTGATCAGGTGGAGAGGTCCATAACAAACAAATCTGGGAGGAAATTAAAAAACACCTGAAGAAAGAGGAACACAAAGAAACAGGAAGGCCACACCTAGCTGTGGTGTAAGACTGTTTAGTTAGCAACAAAATTTAAATTTTTTTCTTACATCTTTACTCTGGCAGTGCAATAAACTGCCCCATGTGAAAATGCAGTTAAATCAATTATTATCCCTGAAAAAGAAAGATTAATAAAATAACAAGAAAAGGCTGAAAGAACACTCAAATGAGGTAAAAAACCGATAGGTTTTAACTTCTTTTCACTATCCTATTTCTAAAGCTAAGGTTATTGGGATGTCCACAAATGAAGCACATCTGAAAATGCTGTTCTGTGATCTGCAAATCCATACACCAACCCATGTAACTAAGCAGAAGAGGCTGCCAAATGCTTATTATTTTTCCTGCTCTGTCGTCCATCTCATATTAACAAGACTTCTCTTTGTAACCCTAATTTTGCTCAACTATCAGCCTATTTCCTAGAAACTGAAATTATCTTTCTTCACCTCACAAGCAAAACTTTCCTTATTTAAGATTCATGGTTCATCACATGGTAGGATTGTTGCACCCCAGTCAAAATTTTAACTGAAATTGGAGTAGAAGAATCCTAGGGAGCACACAGGATAATCAAAATGTCTGTAACATTAACCTTAGATGATTAAAGAAATGAAAAACTACATTATTCAGATGCTATAATAAAATAATTCTATGGCTGTGGGTTAGTTTCTTGCCAGAAGAACGTAATTTCTCATTTTCTTTCCCACAAAAAAGCCCAAACAAAACAACACAAAATATATAAACCAGCAGTGCCCAAAAAGTATGAGAAATTCAGACTAGACTTTTACGTCTTCAGGGATTTCTTGGATCCCCTATGATTGATGATGTACAATAAAGCAGGCAGGTGGGTCTAATATTCTAAATCCAACTTGGACTTTACCTACACGAGCACACGTGACTCCGAAGCACGAACTGAAGAAGAGACCACAACTAAAACTGTGCTGCTCTACAACAAAAGCAGCAAATTGGAAAACACACAACTTGAATTCTCTCTGCTAAGTGCCCCATCCAAACAATCAGCTCATCAACATCTCATATTAGAAGATATTTCCGTTTTTTAATTGACAACCTTGTGGTTCAAGTTTTGTACAAGCCTTCCTTCCCAGGGCTGAATAGCAGAGAAATGCCCCCAATCTGAGGGCATCCCTGAAGATCACAGGAGTGACCTGTGATTTTTAAATCAGGATTTTTAAAAGGAAAGGGGTGCAATTCCTCTGGGATAGCTGAAGCTGTAGATGTGAGTTTTGAGTTTGGATGTAAAGCGAGTTGTCAGTACAGATGTCTGAAGTGACTAAATACTTTTCCGTACTTATCTTAGGCTGGTTTGCCAAATCTCCGATAGTAAAAACTGTGACATTTCAGAAAGAATGAATTCAGGTGCTTCCCTAAATACAGTTTATGTCCCTGGTTTCCACCTATTTTTCCAGCCCATTACACTACTGAGTAAACACAGACCAGGGCACCAGGGAGACTGGGGCTCTAAACAGAAATATCTACTCATTTCTTCAGAAGGAAAGTGTTATTGTAGGGTACACACAATCTAAACTGATGTAAAATTAAGGGCAGTATTCCAGGTAATACAAATACCATGTTATGACTAAAACACAATAAACATTCCCTACTTTTCCCCAGCTCTTTTGAACTCTAACTCTTAGGGCTTGCAGGAACAGGCTACTCAAAGATAATCCTTAAGACTGCACGTTCGAAATTGAGGTGGTATCTCACACACACACACCAGGGTCTTTGGTACAAACTGCTCCTTGATATTATTTTTAAGAAAAAATATGAATGGATTGCACTCCTTATAGCATCCCAAAAACTTCATCTCCATCCCTTCCTTCAAATGAAAACAACTTGTGATAGGAGGACAATCAATCGTATGAAGAGTTTCATTGTGTAAGAACTGTGTGCTCCAATCACCAGAATACATGGACTACATCTGGCTCAGGAAGCTCCTGAACAAAGTGACTGGAGGAAGGGCAACATGAAAAGGAGATGTTTTCTTGAAGGTTTTCTATAGCAGTAGCCATAAGCCAATGGCCAGGGAAAGGCACAACAGTGGGACAAAAGGAGCTTTTAGTCTAAGAACAACATAGCTGTTTCATAAAACGTTCATGTTCCTAAATTCTATGGAAACCAAGAAGCCTTCCCAAGAAAAAGGCAACAACCTTAGCAAATGAAAGAGGCCTTACTCAAAGCCGTGCAAGCACGAGGATATTCCTCTATTCCTGACTACCCTGTACGCAATTCTGCTCTGCTGCGATCGGAATCCCTGGCACAGGGATTATCCCGTTCATCTGAGGTGAACTAGAGGATTGCAGCATAGCTTTGGCAATCACAGAAACCTCATCAGCAACTGCCATGAAGTGTAAGAACATGTCATAGCTTTGGGTATATGCAGATCTCTGCAAAAAGCAGACGGAATTCCCCTCCTGCAGCATTGCATAACAAAAGCCAGGTGCTTCACTATTATTTTTGTCAGCTGACTTTGGCTACAGCCAGAGGCGAGATACCAGAACTCTTAGGTCAGTCTGATCCAGTGCTTCACTTCCTGTCTTCCAGTTAAAGCAAGTGTTTTAAGATCCCATTTCTCTCCACTTATCAAGTCCAAAGACAAGTCCTACCCTCCTGCTTTTCTCCGGCTGCTGCACTAGCACAGCTAACACCTATGCTGCTATAAGGAATAAAGCTCCCTGTTCTGGCAGGGAACGTCATGGGGCAAGCAAGGGGAGAGTGGAGGGATAAAAAGCCAGCACTAAAAGCTCCGACAGCAAAGGACTGAGTGTTTGACAGGGGATTTGTCAGACCTAGGACGATGGCTCTTTAGCGGTGTTTAGCACAGGCATTGCCCAATGAAGCCGGCTGTGACAGGAGAGCAGCACAGGCAAACTGTTAAGTCTTTATTTCCTGTTCCCAGCTATCTGACTTCGATCAAAGATAAGGCCCTTGACACTGGCCTGGTTAGGCAGACACTAAGGTACTTTCAGCATACGGCTCTCCTAATAAGGTACATCATACTAGGAGTAAAAATAGTATTAATAAAATCATTCCCTTCTCTCCTTAGGGAATAAAGTTAAGTCCTGTTTTCTTGTCCACTGTATCTCAAGCCTCACCTACTGCCAGATTAGAAATTTCCAATCCTCTATGCCTTAAGAAACCTTTTGCTGTTTGAAGGATGTTTTTTAATCTCAAAGGCATCTTACTTAAACACTGTCAGACCTTTTGGTGGCTAAAGCTTTTGTGGTTATTGGTCCTGAGGAAGGTTCTAATGCAGAAGCCATTCTCAAAAAAGTCATGGCTTCCAGATTAATGATAAACTCAAAGGTTGTTCAACTCATTCTGCTGGAAGCGTTCCTGAACACGCTTTGAGTTTGTTTGACATAGAACAATGCTACTGTGCCTCCCTCAAAACAGGGTGGAGAGAAAGGAAATGCTAATAGAGAAAGGTTGGTCTTGTGGATAAGGCACAAGGCTGTGATTCAGGAGACTGGTATTTGGCTCTTGGCAAGTCAGCCTTTCTACTCTTAGGCAAGCTGTTTAATTCTCTAAACCTCAATTTCCCCAACAGAAATCAGAGAAGATACTTCCTTGCTCCCACACTTCTGCCTTATTCACTCATGATGCAACTTCTTCAGGGGATGAACCGCTTGTTACATGAAAGTGCCAAGCACAAAACGATGACAGCTTAATGAACACTGGGGTAGTGTCAGAAAATGACAGTGTCCCCTCTCTGTCTCCTTCCATCCAGGTATCTCACCCCTGTGTGCTCCTACACAGTTCCAAGCACTCCTTTGGAGACACAGGAGCGTGCTTAAAAGTAACCTGGAGGAAACAGGATTCTTTCTTTTTTCTGCTGGCTCAGTTTTTACTGAGCCACTTCCATGTACAATCACAGAAATGACTCTGCCAGCAGGAAGGAATGTGGTAGCACCAAGGCCAGAACAAGTTTCTGGAAGACAAATTTGGGCAGAGGTGCCTGCTTCCTGACAGAGTGCTAACGTCATGGAACCGTAGCATAGCACTGTATTTTTAGCCTGAGAAATTGATAAACCTTCCTGAAATTTCTAATTCACACTCCTTCCTTCCCTGAGCCAGTATTCAGAGCAGAACTTCTCAGGCACTTTCTCCCCCAGACCTCTCAAGTGCTTCCTATTCCCTTCTCCTCATCCCAGTGCTATAAACACATACCACAGCTTGGGAGTTGCCTTATTTAACAGAGAAAAACTTTAAATGTTTGTTGGCAGGCAAAGAAAGAGATGGAGTAGTGTTTTCATTTTCCACTGTGCTACAAAAAAGCTTCTCAGTACAGTGAAGCTGATTAATGACCTCTGAAGCAGTCACTAAAACTGCAAACTCCTTCCTTATGCCACAATCAAGATTCATCTGATGCAGTAGAGCTGTAGGGAGAGGACTTAGGGAAGAGATGAGCTCAAGCTGAGCAGGAGCTAAGTCAGCAGAAAACAACCTTTTTCTGCCCGGAATGATTTTTTTCGAAATAGATTACCTCTATAAGCCAGATCACTGCTGCTACTTTCAAAGGGAAGCAATAGAATTGTTCTATCTGCAGCCACAAAACAAATGTAAGGAGGCAGAAGGAAGGATGGGAATTGTCCCTTTGGCAACAGCAAGCTGCTAGAGAACAAAGTTTATCATGCAGATTGCATACTAAAAATATACAGGCAATGTATGCCTAAATAATTCTGCTGCTCCCCAAAAGCCCAGCATATACCAGCCAGTCACTGTGCACTGGATCCACTACAGAGGATAACCATTGCTCAGCCAGGTTTTTATTACAGGACTTTGCTTTTTCCTCAGGGCTCACAAGGAATCTAAGCTACTTAACGCCACCCTGAGAATCTCAGAAGACTGAATCTACAGCCAATAATCAGAATCAGTTAGGTTGGAAAAGCCCTTTGAGATCAGAATCCAATCTTTGACTGAAGGCTGCCTTGTCAAGTAGACAGGGCAGTGAGTGCCACATCCAGTCTTTCCTTAAACACCTCCAGGGCTGGTGAATCCACCACCTCCCTGGGCAGCCCATTCCTATATTGAATCACCCTTTCTGTGAAGAAATTCTTCATCATGTCCAACAAACACCTCCTGATGCTGCTTAAGACTGTGTCCTCCTGTCCTATCACTGCTTGCCTGGGAGAAGAGCCCGACCCCCACCCAGCCACAGCCTCCTTTCAGGGAGCTGCAGAGAGTGACAAGGCCACCTTAAAGAGGTGAAAAAGGTACCTTGTTTCAGTACAGCCCCACCAGTCCTCTTTATTTGGAGTCTCACACCTTCATTTTCAACCTCCAGCCCAGTGAGTCCTGCAGTTCTGATTTGTACAGGTAAAGATTACACCCAGGAATGACAGTGGCACCGCTCTTCAGGCCAAAGGTAAACACCTGACACCTTCTGGGACAAGTTCACACATCCAGTCCTCCTACATATGCAAAGCAAGCCTCCAGTTTGTAAATCGGCCACTACACCTCTAATCTGGCCCTGCATTAGCCCTTTCCCTCAAACTGCCCGGGGCTGTGTGTCCCAGGTGCCACCTCACCATGGAAAGTCTTACCAGCAGTAGTTGGCCACAATCAACTCGGAGTAAGCCACGAGCAGGCTGCTCACCCTGCTGCTGTCTGCACTTTGTGCCGATGCATCCAGTCCACTGCCACGCTGCAATAAAATAATTCAGATTTATTAACAAGGCCCATGTCTCAGCAAGGCTACCATTATTACTCTGAGCTTTCTGAATTACAGGTTGAAAGCCCTTGATTTCTCACCCAGAACAGTGATGAGTTTTGCTATTTCATTGTCTTGTTCATTTGGCAGTTGCTACATGACTTGTCAATTTTGCTTTTAGGATATTTAGGGAAAGTTTGACATCGTTTTTGTAATTAATGTTGTGGTTAACCTCTCATATAACAATGAGTTTGATAAATACTCATTCATCTGCACAGGATTTCCACTTGAGAGCCTTAATATTGCTGAAAACAGATGAAATCCAAAAGCAGCCTCTGGGTGTTCAATCTGAAATATTGTGCCTTAGGTTTAGTAAATGTGTCGGGCACCATGAGACTCAGAACATTTTCAGATGCCTGAAAAAAATACTCTATGTACCTTACCCACCACATGCAAGTGAAGAATACACATATCAATCTAACTTTTTTTTTTATTAAGAAGAGCAAGCAGCCAAGAAGACTAATTCTTCAAGAAATCTCTTGTGCAATAAAAATTAAAAAAAAAAAGGAACTGAACAGATTTTTTGCTCTGTGCAGTGGAAATAACAGCTCTGGACACAGCCTGTTGAATGGAAACGCAACAGACACCACAAGCTGCTTCTGGCAAGTACGTACAGGAACCAGAGGAAGGAGAAGGCCTAACCCAAGAAAGAGCTGACAGAAAGGAGCCAGTGGCAAGAAGGATTAATTAGAACAAGGGCTAGTGTTGGCTACAAGGGCAATGTCATATACAAAGCTGAATATAAAGAAAAGGCAACTGCTTTATGGAAAAGTTCCGTAACAGGCAGATGTAAAAAAGACAAATTATTAAAGCCACTGATGTCCCAGCTCCACTTCTGATTAGTCTCCAATGAGACCTTGGGGTGCAAGTCAAGTCAGCAGTGCTGAAAGTCAACCTGTTCAGTTCTCTGTTTGTCAAAAGCTCAGATGGGTACCTGCTACCTAAACTCTTCCGCTGTGCCAGCCCCATGGATTCTAAGATAAGCATTACAGGCTCCAGTATCCAAAGAGTAGAAAGTAAGGAATGGAAGGCATTTGGACAAAAGTCTCTGATTACAGTTCCACTGCTCTTACTCCTGGTTGTCACAGCAGTTTGTCCCTTAAGGGCCTTGATGCCACTGCCTCAGCGATTGTGAGTGACACCCCTGGGTTTGGGGTGTCTCAATAAAATGCCCCCTCGTGGTGACCACCACGATTTCCTCACAGGGCACACAAATCCTGCTCCCCTTACTGCTCCAGCTGTCTGCTTCTCCCAGAACACGAGGGTAAAGATTCCCATGGGCAAAGCAGAGAACTGTAGTCTCTGTGCACTATCTTGAGCTCTGATCTCCAAGAAAAGTAGCCAAAGAGAGCTGACTGTGCCTTTTCCAGGAGTTTCCATTAAAAGGAAACCTGCATAAATAACCGTCTGCGTAACTGAAATGAAACTGAGACCAAAGTTCCCACTTGAATTTGAAAAGTATTTCTGTCCATATACATAATAATTTGCTTAAAAAAACAGACAAAAAGCCAAACCTATGGGTCTAAAGAAGCTCGTCATTTTTTAAAAATAATACAGCTATTTCAATTTTTCTTACCACCTTCCCTTACCCTGTAAAAGCAAAATCCTGTGAGTAAACCAACCCAGATTTAATACCACTTCAAAGCTTTAGAGATACTACAGACTCATCGTTCAGTAAGAGAGATACCAAATCTCTCCCAAAGGCATGGATGCTGTAGAGAAGTAAATTCTGTAGCTGGCTGATTCCAGGAGATTCAGACATGGTAATAGCAGAGATACTTGCCTAAAGTAAAACTGGCTACCACACTTAATTAATATTCATTATGCTCCACACCCCCTAGAAACAGCCTGCAGAGAGACTGTTGCAATTGTGAGATCTGCAGTGAGACCTGATTCACATCTGGACTCTTTTACTGCCCCGGGTCTTTCAAACTTAGCTGATCCACCAAGTGAGACTGTGGCTCCCAGGAGAAAGCTCCTGCTGCACAGAAAGCTTTAATTCCACCTTTCCTTAACTCCTTCTTTACTTCCAGCTTTCTTTTCCCCAGTGTTAGACACTTTTGAGATTCAGCTGGAAAGGGCACTGGGCCACCTTGTCTAGATTGTGCTTTTGCCAGGAGAGGTTGAACCAGACGATCTTGAGGTTCCTTTCCAAGACAGTATTCCATTCCATGACAGATGCTGTCTTGTAAATTGCTAGTGCTACCCCGTTTCACCATTTTCACCTGTTTATTTTGAGACTTCCTGTTTATTTTGGGACAATTTGGGGGGATTTTTAATCCTGTTTCCACAGCACAGCAGGATGGTCTAAGACTACAGCTCCTTGGCTGCATGGCAACCCAACCCTTACATGTGACGCACGGATTTCTTTTTGGGGTTCCTGAGCTCTCTTATGTTACTGCTCCTAATTCCCTTTGCCCAACAGTGGGCAATGTCTGCACTCTTGGGGTGCAAAAAGCCCATTAGGAAACTGATCTGAAATAATGACTTTAATTCAAAAATCCACATTGTTTACTTGCTGGATTTTGAAAAACTAGAATTTCTACTCCTTTTACGTATCTTAATTACATACGGTGTTGTTTCTGCCTCCTGAATATGCATCTTTAAATTTCAATGTCAACATAAATACTGCTACAGCTATGCAATTACAGCACTTTTGCTTCTGCAAATATTCCCATGACCTACATCACAAAAAACTCTGGCAGGTGACCCAGTTACTACAGACTTGGTCAGTTCAGGACTTCACACTTGCAACACAGTTAAAACCTTATTTGCAAAACAGCATTGCTGTAACTGGTCAAGTGAAAACCATGTGACCTGACATGTTTTTAATTGCAATGCAGACAGAACTTTTAATTTATATAGCCTAGGACTAGCATATACTTCTGTTCTGATGCCAGAGGACACCAGAAACGTAGGAAGTGAAAAAAAAGAAAGGCGGCCACTTGGATAATTTACTCAGACAATTACTGTCTCATCATTACCATCCCTGCTTAGAAGAATGTTTACTAGTGCCCCTAGAAAAAGAATGGAAAAATAAAATTAAATATATAGCTGAATGGAACCACAGAATAAATTACATTTAGCATAGCAATTACAGTTTCTCCCAGACTATATGTATTATGAACAGCTTATATTTGTGTGGTCAACAACCCTGCGTCGTAAACATCCCTGTAATTAATTTGAAATAACAAAAACCAGGGGTAAATAAACATGGTGTTCTTTTTGCCCTCTTTAACAGTGTTTGGCTCCTTACCTACATACAGGCAGTCCATTCACTGCAGCTGACGAAGCAGAACTCTCCAGCCAGGAAAGAAGAGAAGGACTCAAGTGTGCTGGGGATGAAGGTGGCAGCAAGAACCTCCTAAAATGATAAAACCCAATTGATTGTGGTTTGTAAAAACAATACAGAGCAAAGTAGCTACTGCTTAGTTATATGTTACTAAAGGGGTTTTTTTCCCTCTCCTTAACAGCTAGTCTATGCTCTAGCAACCCTGTCCACTTCTCTTTTGCAATATCCTCCCCTTCCCAAGCATCTAACCCACCATTCTTTCAACTTTTGCAAAAGCTACTGGCTGTTTTCCAACCCAGAGCTTCCCAATGCCATGTGCACAGCACTGCTTTATGAACAGATGTTTGGGATCTTCACAAACTCCTGTTCTGCCTCAGTTACATGGCAGGGAGCCACAATTCTCTGTGGTTCCCTCTACAAGAGCAGCTCCATCTCGGCTCATAGCATGCTCAAGCAGAGACTGTTCAACAGCATTATTTGGGAATTTCGGAAAATTCACACTCCTAAAACTGGAAGAGGGAAGGGGTATGTCAATTTCTCTCAAATGTGTGTTTTTCCAGCTTTATTTGAGGGGCTTTAAGAAACTCATGAAGCAAGAGCACATTCTTGGTGCTGGAGACATGCTTGTTGTGCGTGTTCACTGCACTGAACGAACTTTGATTCCAGGAATAAGTTCATTGAGTTTGGGGTCAGGCAATAACACATTCACAGCAATACAGTACAGCTAAAAGTCAAGAACCCAATCACACACCTCACTTTCAGACAACGCTTCCACTTGAATTGGCTGGAATTTTGAGTGACAAAAGTCCATGGCCCTACAAACAGAACATTTGTGTAAGTATTTAAGTATTGTAAGGGAGATGGATTCCAGAAACTTGCTGTAAACTCTTTCTTTCAGAAAGATTAAACAATATACCAGGTCACATATGTAACTTAAATAATGTTTTTAAATAAATACGTACACTTAGCATCCATTCCTTTTCTGGAGATACTCGTTAGAAAATAAGTCGCCCTATTCTTTTACAGTTTTACTATCAAGAATTATTGGGATTCCTCCTTACCACTCTCACTCACCTCCACAATAGTAGGACATAAGAACTTACCTATGAGCACTTAATAAGGCGTTAACTTGTGTCTGGCAGTCCTGTGGCACTGTGTGTTGTGCTAGAATTCTTAGTGAGACTTTTTTTACAGAGAAGAAAAAATAAGCAGGAAAAAAACGTGATTTTTTTGTTGTTGTTGTTAGGGATAAAGGCTGAAAGGGAAAGTTGTTTAATATGCAAACTTACATAAAAAGCAACAGGAAAGAGTAGTGAGCTATCATGTAAGTAGTGGCTTAAAAATCAGTAGCTGGTGTCAGTTGTAGTCTCTAGAAATAGCTGCCAGAGCTCTTACAAGAGTCCTTAGCCAGATACAGTAACTTATGCACTGGGAATCCCCACTGCAGGCACTGGCAACCTGACTAAAGAAAAAGGGTCTCATGCATTCAGGGAACTTGGCTTCAGTTTCTGGTCTTAGCCACAAAATTTCTTTCTGACTCTTCATAAATGGTTAAGCTCTAGGCCTTAGATTCATCTGTTAAAGCAGAAGGAAAGCCTTGGAAAACAATGCATGATCCTTAATTTCAAAACTTAATACAAATAAGGAATTTTTAGAGGGCACTCTGTTCAATTATTCCTGATAAGAAGTCACCTTAAATATTGGTGTTAGTGGTATCCATTACTTAACAAATAGATCATCCCATTTTTGTCAACAAAACATTTTCTCAGTAAGTAGCTGAAAACCAAAACAATCTAAGCCAAAGGAACAGTGACTGAGAACAGACAGAAGTTCACATACAAGCAGGAGCTGATGAAATAATGTGGTGTTGCTTAGAAGTCACTGAGAACACGTGGTTAGTTTCTATACTGGAGCCTTAACCATTTCTAAGTAATTGCTTTGCTTTTGTTTGACGTTTTTAGACCTTTGCACGAGGACAGACCAAAGTGCAGCAGGGTTTCCCCACTGACATCACAACCACTGAAATCAAGGGTGACCTTTAAGGTTGAACACACACAAGATGTGAGTTTGAACATACAAACCTCTATTTGAGCTCCACAGCTGGGCTGCTGGACAATCCATCTCAGCTTACTTCTTACTGAAAGGTGAACTCAAACCAACTTTAAATAACCAAAGTCTGGAGAAAACTGAGATATTACCTTTACTGAATTTTCCCCGCTTGAAGTCACAATATGTATGAATGGGAGAGAAAATTAACATGCTGCTGCTTACTCATTTCTGTAAGAGGAATAGTATTTAGTAAAGTGATTGATAATTTTACAGGCACGTACCAAACATTTACCCTGAATTACAGCAAAGTGACCATCTCTGTACTTGCACAACTTACCATTTGGTGTAAGGCAGGATTTATTTAGTGGGTGAACAGAGGAACAGAAACCGGGGATTCCCTGGCCTTCTCATTGCTAGTACTTCACTGCTTGCAACACCGTCATTTTCCTCAAAATACGATTCCCACGGGCATATTTTTGTCTCATTTGGTTTTAACTAAATTACTGCAAACAATCACTGCACAGAAAACACTGTTTCCATGATTTTCCAGTTGTTCACGATTTGGCAAATTTGGTAAATGCTTTGAACAAAAGCTATACTTGGTTGCTTTACTGACTCTCCCAACATGTTATCCTACATAGCAAACAAGGTACAGTATTAATTAAAGACCTGTAAAAACATTCAAAATGAGAGGAGAAAATTAACATATGCTATACCATCTAGACAAAACCAAAAGTGAATGTAATGACCAGTTACAAATCTTGCAAGAAACAGAGACTTCAGTTTCAGAAATACAATTCAGAGCCAGCACCAGCTTTCAGTTTCCTGACAGTCTAATGCCTGTTTCATTTGAGAGCAGAAAATGCATAAACTTAAAATAGCTGGTGCTTCTTTAGCTTAAGTTATTAGAAATCTCTGTTGGATTGCTCATTATGACAGGTTTATGCCTTTCTGCTTAAGGCTGTATGTAATAAAATGAAAATTCAGTATCAAATAAATAAAAGAGGAGAAAACAATCTAGCAAAATCACAACAAACATCTTTCCAAAGCAGTGCTGAAGGCATTTAGCCAAGAATTACACATCAAGTGATTGACAAAACCTCAGCTTTTCCTCCTCATGCGCATGCACTCAGAGTAGGTGTGATAACTTTCTGTTCTGGCCAAGTGACCACACTAGAAAAACAAAGCAGAATTAAAACTGCAGGGATAAAAGAAATTCTAGCATGTTCTAGTTTTAGTATCTACTTACTACAGCCTTAACTCTGTTTTATTTTTATCATATTATCACCAACACATTGTTGGTTATGGCTAGTCAACACTTCCTATTTTAAGGCCACATTTTCAGTTACTCCCAGCTTGCCAACACCTTTTCTTCACATGATCACATACACTACCCCTTGGGATGACTTTTTAGCAAAAACAGAACAAATATGACTCAGTCATTTCTACGAATGACCATGGGGAACATATGCTTTTATTATATTCAAAGAATTCTGAAAATTTTTAAGAAACATCTTTGCATTTTAAAAACAGGGACACGAAATTTAGCAAGGAGGCTGTGCTGGTGTCACTACTGGGATTTTTTGCTCTTCCTTGGAAAAGATTGACCTTGCACATGCTTGCCAGACTCGCTTTCAGTAGCAAAATTTTTCAGCTTTCTCTCCCTTGCACACACATGCAGAGAGCAAGCTGGATGGTGCCCGCAGAAGGCAGATGACTGCCAGGCTGCCACAAGCTGAAACTGAAACAGGGTAAGGTTATTTCTCCTCTGGTTTCAGGACTCATGGGAGTTTCACTCATCACCATCGAATAATGGTTCAAATTCAGAAAGAGGGACCCAGCTGCAAAAGGGAAATGCGAATTATAAGAGAGAAAAGGAAAGCAGGCAAGAGTCTGAGATCAGAAGAAATGAAAAAAAGATGAGGTGCAAATCAGAAACAAGGTTGGGAGAAGACAGCAGGAGGATTCAGAGTGTCTTCCCAAGAAAGAGGAACTGCCCAAGGATGAGCAGGCTGTATCAATTTCTTGAAGGTCAGACAGCTGAGAGTTTAACAAGATGTATTTTCCGGAATGAGAGAAAAAACAGCCCCCAGGCTACTGCTTTGCCAAGATCCTCCCATAAAAACACCCAAGGTCCAACAGCTTGGAGCCCTGAGCCCTTGTATCACGCTTAGGGCTTGGCACACTGGGGTACATGAGGGTGAAGAAACCCTCACGCATGGGGGAGCCCACACTGACCAACACAACGGAGGCAGCAAGGAGCGCCCACCACCCGCTCCAGGCTGGCCAACACCCCCGCACTCTGCTTAGTCCCGCCGGGCTGAAGGCAAGGCAGGGCCCGGCAGGGCTGGGCAGGAAGCAGGGGGCTGTGGGTGTCCCCGCGAGGCGGTGGCCGCGGTGGCGGCAGCCCGGGGCAGCAGTGACGCTCGGCGGCGGCCGTGCCCCGTTCGCGGGCGGCCACACGCGGCACCGTCACAGCACACGCGGACCGCCCCCGCGCCGGCGTGGGACGGCCACAGCCCCTGCGAGCGCCGGGGAAAGGGCACGCAGCCCCCGCAGCCACCCCGCCGCAGGGGGAGGAACGGGGGAGGGAGGAAGAAGGCAGCAGCTCGCTGGGTTCTTCAGGGGAAGAGGATTTTTCTGTGGGACCGAGATGCTGCTCACGGATTTGATTTCCTTTGGGACAGGGCACGGGCTGCCTCCAGCTCCAGGGTGGGTATGAGCGCTTCGCCTGCACCCTACAGCCACGGCTCTTCATTTACTGGAATACTGCACAGGATCACACTCTTTATAAGAAGTGCGATGAGGTAATTACAAAAATACAGCCAGGAGTTTTTGCTGGTCTTTTTAGGCTCAACAGCTTATGTCACTAAGCATTACATAAGACAGGGTTATAGTAAGCCCCCCTCTCTCCCACAATCAATATTAACAAATTTCAAGATACCTTTTTTTCTCTTTGCTTTTTCCTCATTAAGGCAAAAAGTAAGTATTCTGTTACTTTCTCTCAGTTTCTACAGGAAAATCAATGGCTACAGCCAAAATGGAGGTGACTTCACATTAACTGCTTCTTTGCTTGTACCTAACGAGTAAAACCACAGATGTTAATTCCTGAAAGGGAATCTTGCTCAAAGTTACTAATCAGACACAATTTCAGTAAGAACTGCTCCTCATGGAAGAGATTGAGCATGAGCCCCTCATCTCAAGCCATACGCACAGCAACCAGCTAAGAGAGCAGAGAGCAAAGAGCAACATCTGGAGGAAGTCTGATATCAAAGAGCCTCCCCTCACTGAGTCCTTATGCAGGAGTAACTTCCCTTTCAATCGCTTTAACAGAGGAGAACACTGAAGTTGAATAAGTTTGAACTTTATTTACAAACAGCTGAAGTCTAATCTGCAGAGTCCTGGAGCAGCATCGAACTTCTGCAACATCCAGGGAAACTCCAGAACACTGACGTCACTTAACATCACACTTGACATCTTATATGTCAAGATACATTAAGATAAGATGTGTAATTCACCAATGGATCAAGTCTGAGAAACTAGTAACCTAGATTCTTCCTGAATGTTCTTCTCAAAACCCTGAACATTCTTCTTAAAACCCTAAGAGTGAGGAGGAAAATAAAGTTTTTAAAAAGAGCAATTAGAAGATAACCACAAAAGCAAGAATAAAATAAAATAATCTGTGTAAAAGTACATGCATTAAATAGGTTAGGTTAGTTTAAGAATAATTGCAAAAGTGCATGTGCTGACATTGAGCCTAAGGGAAATGCATCCCTTAAGCAGTCTTGGAATACTCATGTGGTAGAATTTAAAAGCATGGGAATATTACAGGATTGTAGTCCACTACAAAACACTTCCCATATTTGTTTTGCTGTTTATCTTATCACCTACTTCAGCTTTAGTTCCTTCAAATTCTTGACAGATTTGTGTTTACACAGGTGCCGAAGTTGAATACCTACTGTAACTGGTACACAGAAGTGGCACTATTTGAGTACCACTGTTTTAGAACAGGTCACAAAACTGAGGCAACCATTTTATAAACCCAAGGTGTAGTTCTGCTAAAAGCTACCTAAGCAATATGGGTACTGTTTCTTAATTTTAATCTGTGACTAAATCACAGCCTTGCAGTCTAAGTTTTGGGGGTTTTGGAGGGTAGAAGGAAGAGTAAGACCTCTCAAACTCACTAAGGTCAATTTCTAAGGGATAAATGGCACTTGAAGCAAGCTGGAAACCAGAGAATAAGGGAAAAAACAAGTAGATTGTGATAAACATAGTCATGCTTTCTCCACAGGTTTGAGAGAGTAGCAGCAGAGGGAATGCTAAAGAGTTCAGACACGACAAGATAGATACCACCTCTTATTTCTTTACAGTCCTCCAGTAGCCTTGTCACTGAGGTGGATACTTAAGATGTTTAGAGCTCAGATTTGCTTTTTAAGACAAGCAACTCATTTAAAAACGATTCAGGGGTATCTTTGTCCACATATCAAACTAGGACTTGAGCTGAATCATGCAGTTTGCAAACTGCACAATTCAGAGGGCTTTAAATCAAACCCCAGATCCACCAGAAGCAGGAAAGCAAAGCAGTGCTCCTGGTCTCCTCAGATTTACTCTAGCATGGCAGTTTAGTGGTGGACTCGGCAGTGTTAGGTTTACAGCAGGACTCTAACTTAAAGGTTTTTCAACCCTAAATGATTCTATGACATTATCATTTTGTAGACCACTTTTTTTGGGCACTGCCTTCCTCCCATCCCTTAGAGTTGGTTTAGTTGTTTAGATTTTTTTAAGCAGATCCCATCTGCACGGAAAAAAAAAAGAAAAAGAGACTAAAGATTTTAAATTTCACTTTGAAGATAGTTTTTTACAGTACATACAAAAATACTCTGGAAAAACAACTTACAAGTTCACTTATGAAACCACAAATGATGAAGAAATTACAATCGAGAAATAGCATAATACTTGTTTCATATAATCAGAATTTCTCCCCACCCCCCAAAACCCCTAATGCACTTAGCTGGGTAAGCAGTGTTATCAGTTTACAGAACCAGACTCAAGACTATTACAGGTTTTCATGTAAGCATTCAGAACAGCTCTCAGGGTTTATCTGAAACCACTTTCTGCATCCAGCTTGCAGATGGGCAGTAGTGTCAGGACAGCCTCAGCTGCTGCAGTGTTTCACTGCATCTCCAGCTCTGTGTTCGGAGCTGGGCTTTACTACCCAGTGACACAAAAAACCTCTCAAGTCTCATGCTGGAGCAGTCTTGAGATAAAAACAGTATCAGATAACACAGCACAGGACATGTCTATCATCTCCATACCTTGGTAGCATCCTCTGCTGCCTTTCCTTCAATACTGAAATCATTTAGGGGCCTCCACGGGAGGCAATACCTGTGTAGTGCATGGCTGTGCAAGGCAGTGGAAGGCTGTGAGCCAAGGCAGCTGAGCACCATTGTGAGAGATGCACAGGAGTGCGTGTGCCAATGGGAGAATAATCAGAGATAAGGACAATAAATGCACGTGACTTAGGCAAGCACAGATGAATACAAGCACATTCACAAACACTTGAAAACAGAATGTGGTTGCAGCAACTAATTAACCCTGATGACATCCATTCTGAATCCAAGGCACAGGACAGGTTGGTTTTGTAGCTGCTTCAGCTGGTGGCAATTTAGACTTCTTAAAAAGTCATAAAGGTAAGTGTTACAAGCCCATGCAGAGAGTAGTTCAAAAGGAAGCATCTAACAACAGTATGAAAATAAGACCATGATTTTAACTGGTCTGTTACAGTACTGCCACAGTGACCTTCTACCTTTGTTAGTAATTACAGCACACATTCAGAATAAAGACTGGTAACAAGTGATTATCCTCTTCACCTGCAGATCAACCACTTACCCATTAAGGGTAAGTTTGATGGATCTTTTAATAATACGAATGCTATTCGTTGGAACAGGAGATGAAGAATCTGGCAGTTCTTTACTGGAAAGCCTCTATAACACACAAACATGCCACAGAAAAAAGAAAAAAGGAATTTTTAATTAATGAATGAATTAATTTTAAACTCTTTAATTCAGAAGTAGCAGCAGAGAAACCCCTTCCTAGCTGAATATAACAGTCTTTATGTACCAAACCAGTATGGCCCAAACCCATTTTCAGAGATTTTTTTTTTTACCACACCACTTGTTTAATTATCACCATAACCAGAGGAAGAGCATTTTCCCCTCTGCACAACATGGGGGAGAAATTAGCTGTGAGTTGCTCAACAGCACAGTAAAGGAAGATTTTTCTCAGATCAGGAAAACAGAGTCTCTACTGTCTGGATAACTTCCAGTCTTACAGCCCTCAATTTCACAACATTTTACATGACACACAGCAGTTAAAGTCACCTATAGACTTCAAAGCTTCCAAGTCTCATCACAGAAACCAGTATACAAGTACTGATAACAGCACAAGAAAACCAAAGCAGGACACAGACTGTCAGTGTCTGAGGGCATGGAACCATGGTTTTTCAAGTTCAAAACTTGGAAACTTTGGCTTCACTTTTGTGAAGGTCATTGTTCAGTTATTTAATTTGTTGGAAACACAACAGGCAAAACCTTACTAATCTTCAAACCACCAAGTGCAATGGTACATAAATCTTTATACATAAAATGAAAATGCTAGCTCTGCTTTACCTATGAATACAAAAGCACAATAAATACCTGTGATCTTGATGTGATCACTGGAATCTGCATGGATTTTCCATCAAGGACACCCTAAAAAAGCCAGAAGGAATTTGTTAGGCAGTACTGCCAGGTTCCTGACTGAGAGGCAGCAAGTTCTGGCAGTTAGGATACCTTAAAATCATACATGCATTAACAACCTCCACCCCATGGCGGGTGGGTTTAGGTATCCTGAAGCCCTAAAACCACGCAGACAGTGGTTCAGGTATTTCAACCTTCACCAACAAGATCTCATCTTGATTTGAGGGTGTGCCCTCAAGAGTTTATGCCTCAGTAACAAGCTACCTGAATAGCAAAGCTCTTTAACTTCCCTCTGAGAGGCCAAATGCTTTGGTCTTTATAGCAGTTTTAATTTACGTCAGTGAATCAAGTAGTTTTAAAAAGAAAATCCACAATTATTTTAAGCATGGGAAGAAATTAGATGCTACCAAATCAAACATTTAAAAGATAGGTCATACAAGTGTAATATTTGGGGAATGAGGACTGAAATAAGCTAAACTAAGAAGTGTATTTTTGTTTCCATCAGTAAACATGCAGAGTATTTATGTGAGGCAGTCCAGGCACAAAACTATTCTGCTTTTCAGTTAGTCTGCTGAGAAAAATCACTTTAAAATTACATTTTTTGTGGCTCTCTTCCTCCCATCTTGAGGGTATCCGCTTTCTGTGAAATCGGAGTCCCACACCTTTAGCTGGAGGAACAAAATACACAGACTCAAAATAATTGCTGTGCTAAAATTCCCTTATTTGGGTCCAGCTTCCAGTCAACACATTAAGTATATTAGGGGCCATTCTTAAAAGAATATTTATACAAGTCCACCATTACCCCACAGGAATTTCAAGCCCCTGAAAAAGTCCTACTACCCAAACCTTGAAATCTGTACTTGCACTATTCAGTACTAGGTAACAGTTCTACAAGAGGATTCTTTACAAGTGTCAAAACGGAGGGTTCTTTTTCTAGTTGTCCTTTGCTTGTGCCTCAAATCACAGGTCAAGCTCCAAGAGCAGGTATTTAAGGAGATTTACATATAGCAATAACACAAATGAAATATTAATCTAAAAGTCCCACAAAACCAAGATTTAACACGCAACTCCACTCTATCATTTCAGAAGTAATGAGCTATTGAGGAGGCTGCTGATTTCTAAAGCAGCAAAACTATCAATAGGCATTCAAAAAGCATCAGTCAGAAATAGATTAGCTCATACTTTTACAGTTATAAGATTCATATCTTCTTCATATGAAGATAATTTTTTTCTGAATTAAGAACTGCTGCCAGGTGAGACAGTTACTTCAGCAATTGGTCATTGCAGTGACAGAGAAGTACAGCAGTATTTTGAGACCTTGGCACCAGATGAGAAGCAGTCACTAAGTGCCAGATCCTGAAAATGTGTTGTTTAATAGTTATACATTATATTCATTACGATTTCTCACATCTACATTCTAGCAAAACTAGATATGCTTAAATTTAGACTCCCAAATCCTTTGGGGACGTATAAATGCATTTATTTTCAGTTATTTCATCTGTTCTACATCAGTAATTAGTACTACTTCAAACCCTCCTTGGCCTAGCCCCCCCTTCTTGCCTTTTCTCCATCTATGGATTTTTGGGGGCATTCTCCCGATGTAGGTGGACGAGATACTTTAGAGGTTGGTGAATAATGCTGCTTAGGTGAAGCACTCTTAGGATCCGTGATTAGAGTCCCACTTAATTTATGCTGTCCTTGCACAAAACACCTTCTGAGTTGACAAACCGTGTTATATCCTGGAATGGTGCAACCAATTGGAGGTCCCGATGTTCTTAGTGCAACTGTAGCCTCCATTTCTGTAGGAGACACCTGGCTTTTAGAGTTTGGCCACGAAATTAAAAACCACATTCCACCTACCACTTCAAATACATACTTGGATCAGTCACAGGAATGCAAAGTCCCTTAGACGTTGATGGCTCAGCTACACTGTTGGCACCACTACAACTCTGACATTCAACATTTCTATAAAAGTCAAACACTGGAGTTATAAAATGCTAGTTTGTAAAATACTGTATATGTCATTTCCAGAAAGTGCATGCAAGACAAACATCAACCTCCTTCGCTCCTTGTCAGAGCTCTATTAAACAGCACAACCTCCCCGGCAATGTAGCACCAGACCATCATTTTGCTCAACTTCAGACTGCAGATTTAAACTCAAGCATTTTCTTTACTGAGTTTTGATGTCCTGATACATTTTCCCAGATTAGTCTATCCAGCACACTGTACTGCTTTGAACCCTTGTTCTGCTCTACCCAGACGTGCACACAGTTTTTTGTTTATTTTTTTTATGTGACTCCTACATTATCAAACAGACTGAACAGCGCAAGTATCACACATTTGGTAGGACTGGGCAATTACTCTCAAGATTACGTATTCTTCCTGTGCTTAGGGATAAAAAGACTTCCCAGGAAGTGACAGACACTTTTACTGCCTGAGTTCTCATACCACTCCACTAAGTCAGCAGCAGCTCTAGTGTTTCTGTGACCAAGATCAGTACTTCATTACTTTTGGCATCAACAGTACACTTTCTGTTAGAAAGAACAGTTACTTGTACATAAAATACTCCAGCTTCAGGTTATACACTAGCCTAAGAAGATTTATATTTAAGACTAAAAAATTTCCCTGGTGTCAAGTTCTTCATTCCTATTGTGTTCATGGACATCAGTTATTTTTTTTCAAGGATTCCTTTAACCTGGTCTCCCTACCATGTGCCCAAAGGAGATTCCAGCTTTGTTCCTGAAGCCCTCAGAGCTCTCCACATGCTTATGATCTACATAGATTTAAACAAGAAATCCTAGACCTCATCTGCAGCATGAGTCAGTTAAAAGCAGCTTCTCCACAGTACCAAGGTTATGGAACTAACCTTTCTGTCTCTGCTGTTGAGATGTCCAACTTAGATATCTTATTTAACGAAGAGGAATTAGAGGGTGTTCTGGAATCTCTGGAACCATCCGAACAGCTTTCACCTAAAGAAGACCTTTTGCACTGAAGTCCACTATTATTTTGACTAATATCTGACACCCTTTGCTGAAACGACAGTTAAAAAATAAAGTCTTCAAGTAATTATCAAAGACTTTATTAAAAATTACCAGAAGAGCCGAATTTTTATTATACCTTCTTTCTTTTCTGTAAGGTTCCTGCTGGCAAAAAATAATGGAGTTGCTTTCTCTTCACATAAGTTGCCTCAATCTTCATACCTTCCTTTAGGATGTTGAGGGCACTGGCCTGCCTGTAAACTGACATCAAATACAGCATTGTAGCTTAGTGGGGATGTTTGCATTAGTACTTGTCAAAGCTACATATGGTTTCTTTAGGAACATGTCTGCCCAGCCCAAATGAAGAATTCCCAGGCTAAGTGAACACAAAATGCTGCCCAAGCACTCCCAGTAATCACAAGAGGATGAACGTGACCTATGATGCCCCCTTCACATTCCCTACAGGGCAGCCACAACAGCTATTTGAGTTCAAATATGCATTTATAAATTCTGTCTGTCTGAGGAAGCAAAACTGGATTTTAGGGACATCTGACTTTGCAGACTCACTACAATTTAAACAGGTTTTTCTCAACTGCCTGCAAAGAGCCGTCTATGCAACTTAAAAAGGCCATAGCACCACCACAGTTATTACAGAATTAAGTCACATTTAGATGAGCTTATCTAACTGGCCTATAATGAGCATAACTGGAAAGTCAGCTTACTAACAAACAGAGTGGGAATCAAAGCAAGGACATGCAACTAAAAGGCTTTCTACAAGAGACCAGACGTGAAATAAAAGCACAGACATGAACATACACACCAATATGGACAGTTACTTCTAAGGAAATTCAATAATTGTACATAAAAGGGAAATAAAGTTCACTGAACAAAAGCCTTCCAAATTGCGCCTTCTATCCTTGAGCTCATCAACTTGAAATTAGCCTTTGCCCTCTAAAATTATTCTCTCAAAGTCAAGGCACATGATAACAGCTCTCTAGCACAGAACTACTGGTCACCCCCACAGGTGCCAAAGGATTTCACACCTCTCAAGGAACAGCTTTTCAATTCTCTCTGGGTTCACACCCTACATCCAACACATACCACAGGCTGTCCTTCACTAAAGTAAGAGCACACAGCCACACTAACAATGTTTGTGCATAAAGGATTTAGCATTAGTTCTGGCCTCTCAGCAGCACGTAAATCTCATTAACATAATTCACATTTGCCATTGAAATGCCAGTTTGCATTTGCCCTTGGATGTAATGTGCAAGCCTGAGGAAATCACCCCACCTGGCTTGCAACTCAGATGAGAGTTTTGATGCCTTTTTCCATGCTTTCCTCACATCCCAAGCATGAGCTAAGAAGAAGGTCGGGTTTAACTGCATTTACTTGTTGTTTGAGCAAGACAACACAGGTCATTATGCTGGTAATATGGATAAACTCCAATTAATATTCAGAGGATTTCACTGTTTGAAACTCTTTGTCCAAACACACTTGTCACTTCAGAAGAATAGCCTGGTTTCCCTATTATTCTAGAATTATCTAACAACACTTGCAATATTAACTTATGTCTACATCTATCAAAAGTAGTAACAGACTATGAACATGAAAATTTACATGCAAGACTGCATGTAATTACAATGTGACAACCCGGTGACTTTCACAGTTCTGGGATATTATACACCAGCTGTCTTGGAAAAATACCATCAACAACTCATTTCAGAGCTTGACACAGTCAATTCCCACTTTCAAAGCTCAGCAGCTGACCGCTGTTTGACAAGTACAGCTATCCCAGCAAATGGGCATCTCTGGGCTTCACATCTGACTGTCCCCCTACAGAAAATGCAGTTCCCAGTGAGTCTTTACACTATGCTCTACAGAACTGTCGTTTCACATATGGTACGTGGTGTATGGCTGTAACACAGTTTTGTTTCAAGATGGCCTTACTTTGACAAAGCTTCAACACAACCTGTTTTTCAAGCTAATCTTTTATATGTTGCTATCTACAGGGATATCTAATAACAGAAGGAAGCACGATTCAGTTTTTGAAGCAATTTCCACTGTAATAAAAGAATTAAGCCCTGCAGGTCTAGAGCAAACATAGAGCCTTACCTGTATCTGTGAACGACTGTATCCCATGCGTTAGATCAACGTTAGTCTTTACTGCACTTTCTGCTTTCCTAAATACAAGCCCAAGAAACCACATTGATACATATCCACTCCTAAAAAAGATGGATTCACAAACCTGAGTTAGGCACACATACCAGTTATTCGGATTCTAGTACATTTTAGTTGTTCAGTTTAGAGCCATCCCAGACTTAAATTCTCAAAGCACTTCTTCCTAATGTTCCCTTCTTAAAAAAGATCTTCCATGCTCAGGACCCTGCCTGTTAGAGCACCTACTGTACTTCAGAAAAATAACAAAACTCACTGTTTATAGAGATCTTTGTTGCCAGGGAAAGACTGTGGCTGTACGTGTGCAATAGTTATAAATTCATTCCTTTCCAAGTTTCCAACCAGCACACGGATTTTAGACTCAACGAGGCCAATCCTAATAAGAACAAGAGGTATTTTATTCATTTTTAACTGTATCCAGCACATCAGTTAGATATCTTTTTGTAATACAGTGTTAACCAATCAATAAGTACCAACTTTCATACAGCTGAGCAGACACTAGATCTTCCTATGACACACACACTGTAATTTGAGATGTTTCCAGTGACATTTGTGCTTTTGTTTCTAAAGACAGAGATAAGTAAGTTCTACATGTACTCTGAACAGTTCAGATACAACACTTCCACCTATAACCTATGATGAAATTAACAAGGAGCAGATCCCAGCACCTCTGGGGTGCAGCAAAACTCCTTTTTGCCACAAGGATCAAGGACAAGAGTGGTTTCGAAAAGGCTCAAGCACACCAAGATGCAATTTTTCCTGTAGATTGATCAGCAAAAATAGAAAAATAGAGTTATTTTAATAAAAAAATGATCTAGTCACAGTCCCATCAGAAACTTTCCTAAGAAATGAACCATCACCATGAGAGCTTTAATTTCAATAAAGTACTGGCATTTCATCCTCCTCCCTAAAACTCTGCTAACTTTAAAAGCAGTCAGAAATCTGTATGTTCTTCAAAAGCATCTTATGTTGATGAATAACAAAGATGTGCTATCTATTCCCAAATCCACCCAAGAACTGGTGAACTACACTTTTTCTTATAATAAACTGAAGCAAATTTATCTTTTGCTTTATTGTTTTCCCCAGCTGCAAAACTGCAAAATTTGCCTCTATTTTTTGTCACTACAAAAACATCAGCTCTTACCAGAGCCAGATGTTCCCTTCTCTTTATTGTGAGGTACAATAAGGTTTGTTCACTCAAGAACATTTCATATTAAAAATTATTTGGCCCTCTGCCCATGCACCTTGTTCTACACAACTGTGACTGATATCAAGCTGTAGCTGATAAGATTTTTTAAGTGAATATATTAGAAAGTTCAGATAAAAGGTATTACCTATTAAAACTATTTTTAAACATTAAGCTATCTTTTAGAGATGGCACAAGAATTATCTAAGTTAAAGCACAAGCCAACCTTTGAAGTAAAACTAAGGAGCCCTCAGAATGGGAGTCTGTTACAGAGGATTTGCTAACTTGAGCTAAGCAAGCACTCATTTCTCAGCA
The DNA here is from genome assembly GCA_013397175.1 of Platysteira castanea. Taxonomy (NCBI): domain Eukaryota; kingdom Metazoa; phylum Chordata; class Aves; order Passeriformes; genus Platysteira; species Platysteira castanea. The sequence goes on along the minus strand of VYXC01002448.1, from coordinate 78,183 downwards.
AAGAAACGCACTGGAAAGTCAGTAAACACACACTACAGTGCCTTAGTTCCTCACCATTTCCCCCTATTTCAAAATTCACAACGAGTAAGCACATTCACATAGGTTAAATAAGTAATTATTGGCATATCCCCCTTCATTGAAGAAAAGTAGGTCTGGAATAGGCTGACTACACACCAGTGCAATCTAGCACTGAGGGCAATCTAGTCCTTAAATATTACAGTAAAACTCTTTATGAAATCGAGTCTAAGGCTCTAGAACAGCAATCTTCAAAGCAGGGAGGGAATGGGGTTTATTCCATGCCTAGTTGCATAGTTACAGACTTCATTTGTTAATACAATTTACAAAGATATGGTGCAACACTGAACTGAGTTCCAGTTTTGCACTGGACCCATGTTTAAAGCAAGGCTTACCAGTTTAAGTGGTGCTCTTCTGTAAAGGCACTGGCAGTCAGCACAATGTAATGTCTAGAGGAAGAAAAGAAAATGATTACACTAGCTCAAGACTTTATTCTACATTCTAAATTCTAGATGATTTTTTTTTAAATAGGAAAAATGGTGTGAGTGGCATAAAACAGTTATTCCTATCTTCCCTATGCTTAGACATACCAAAATTTATATGATCCCCTCCAGTTTTCTTTAAAAAAACCCCGAACTGAAACACATCAATACAAATCTTCTATTTAGACTCCAAGTTAAAACTCATTATGCTAACCACAAAGTAAATAATTTCAGGTTATGACAACAGATTTCATACATACTTGTACTTCTGAAAGAAGTTCAGTGGTTCAAAGAGCTTCGACCAGTCTGATTTTCCTTTGAGAATCTCATCTGTAACTTCAAGACCTACAAACACAGTTGAAAATCTTGTTACTATTTTTTAAAGATTACCATGACTAACTTTAGAAGATTGTAACAGTTACTGACAGAACAAAAAGCAGGAATTCCCTCGACACAATGGAGACCTACAAGGGCTCACTGGAAAACTGGTCCCTTATTGCCTACAACAGGCATATGTCCCAGAGAAATCTTATTACTAGAACATCTCACTGCACAAAACTAATTCAGATAAGGTGGTTTCATAGAGCAAGAATTACACTGTTTAATCAGTTAATAAGCACAGAATGTACTTTACCACGTTGGAACTCCTCTACCATGACTGCCCGTGTTGATACAGACACGTTGTACGTGGAGTTCTGCTGTGGATAGGCCGGGGTGATGATGGGCATCACGTGGTACCGGTCTGATGGGTTCACCTACGAGGTTACAACAGTTTTGTTTAGCACCAGTTCAGGTCAGAAGAAAGTTTTAAGGCTCCTGAATTCAATGGATACCTACCCTAGGGTCCCAGACTGGTAAGTTAAGAAAGCTCTCTTCAAGACGTTTCAGCAATACTGGCTTTGGCCAATCCCTATAGAAGAAAAGTCAGTAATTAAGCGTCCATTTCAACCTCTGCAATTCAGGGCTGCACAGGATGCTGTCAATGTACATCTTTATAGAAATAACCACATCTTCAAGTGTTATTTCTTTGTGAAAATTAAAATAAACAGCTCTTACCATTTTGAAAAAATCAAGAAGAACTTGTTAACGAGAGTAGAGGCCAAAGCATTTGGATAGAGTTGACATATTCTTGCTACCAGCATTGCCCAGGAGACTCCACCAAGAAATCCCATGATGTTGGAGTAAACACCACGCCCTAGAATGGATACCATGCAGTTAGTCTGTGGTCTTGCAAACTTACAGCACCAGCTGCACAATCTATAAAATACTTAATATATTTCAGCCTCAATGTGATTTATTTTTGCAGTGCAGTGAGGCCAAAATTGCAGGTCCTTACAGTGATGAGAAAAACAATCAGTGCAGCACCACCTTCCAAAATACTACTACTGTGAAACTTGCTTGTGCTGCTACACCTACTACTTCACTCCAATTCCCCTTGAGAGAAAAGTTCTGCCATTCTTCTAGTACTTGCTCTAGCCACATGGGCAAATGGGATTTTCTTAGTGCTTTTACAATTAATTGGGCATTTTTATCATTTGTAGTCAGGTTCCTGATAAGCAATGCAGCACTGTCTCATAAGCACTCCCCTCTTCTCTGAACTCCACCCTCACTGAAAAACACATGGAATTTACCACATGGACAGACCATGAACCTAAACTAAAAGCGTTTTAATGTAACAACTGTCATTTAAATAGCAATCCAAAGCTGAGGTACATCCAACAGTGAGCATGAGGTGCCTCTGAAAAGTTTAAAGATCCCAAACCATCCCGTCACTCACGTTTTGCCCACAGTTTAACTGCACGGAGCGTGAGCCGGAAGTTCTCCAGGTTGGGCACCAGGCGCAGTATTTCATCTGTAACCCTGCTGCCTGCGAGACAAAAAGCCAAGTACAGAAGTTCCCAGTAACAGGTACAAGTCAGGTGTTCCTATACAGGATCAACAGCTTACGGTTCAAGTCTAGGAAAACAAGTCTGGATGACTTGCTTTGTATTACCTTAAAAATTATAGATTACACATAACATTCAGCACCACTTTAGGTAAGTGGTGCCCTCAACAGCCTTTTCACAGTTTAGACTACAACTAACAACTCTTAAATAAAGCCTGTCTACAAGCCTCTCTCTATGTTTTGGTCATAAACTAAAACACCAGAAGTTCCACTTCAGCATGAAGAACTTTCCATCAAAGGGTCGCAGAGCACTGGAACAGGGTGCCATGGGAGGTCATGAAATGTCCCTGTCTGGAGGGATTCAAAACCTACCTGGACACATGTCTGGGTCAGCTGCTCCAGATGACCATGCCTCAGCTGGGGGGTTGGACTGGATGATCTCCAGAGGTCCCTTCCAACCCTAAATATTCTGTGATTCCAAAAGCTAGGTTTCTTTTGACAGTCAGCAACCATTAAACCAAGTGGTGCTAAGCAGCAAGCAAGTCAGATTTCACGTGTTTTTAATTGCTTTTTTTTATGAACTACCTTCTTTATCATTCATACATTTTTATCAAATGCCCTACTTAGTCATCTGAATTTCTGGGCAAACTGGAGCACTGCTCACAAACCAGTCAAACAAACATGAAACACAAGTCTGTGTAAACACACAGCTCCTTGAAATATCTCAGTTTAGGCAGTCTGGTAACCTCCTCAGAACTGAAGCACACAGATGAATTTCTGCATCTTGTACAGGAATGTGGGTTATGTAATGTGCATTCTATGCCAATTTCAATGTCTTTTTAAAGGTGTGCAGAAGATGCTCACCATTTAAGCTCCTTATGCATCTTATATCCAGGCTTTTGAGGCACGAGTCATCCCTGAGATCGAGATCGTCGGAAACCGTTGGCAAAGACAGCTTTGCAAACACAAGATCAATCTTCAAGAGAAAAAATTTCAACCATGACTTACAATGCAGCACTGCTTGCAAACAGGACACTAGTGAGGGACACTTAGTCATTCATCTCTAACAAGAGTGAGTAACATTTGTATTTAGAATTATGTGACCATAGATAAATATTTATTTGCCAGAAAACAAGAAAATTGCTCTAAGTTCCCTATTTATCTACGAAACCACCTCTTTTGTTTTAAGCTAGGGAAAGGAAGGGGAGTATTTTTGAAAGTTGTAAAGATTACTCTAAATTTAGAATTCCTATTAAAAGGAAATTTTAAATTAACCATAAAATTAAGGCATACATTTAAATCACCTCAACTATACTTCAGCAAATGAGAAAGCATTTTCTTCATGCTCTAAGGCCTTAAGCATCTGGTTTTTAGTCTGAGGCAAGAAAATTATTCTGTAAATGTCTGTAGCAGATAAAGGCCACAAGGAGGTCACTGAACAAGTATCTTCATGATAGTAATACCAAGCTGTAACTTGCTTAGGTATTATAGCAAGTATTTATAATATACATGAAATGTATTCAAGATGGAAGGATTCCTGCAGCCAACAAACTGAGGCAGGAGTCAAATGAGTACTTTCACTTTTCATTTTCCATGTTGTTTGTCTCACAAGCACTTCATTTTTGATTTGCAACAAAACATCAGGCGATTCGTGCAGTGAACCACAACACGAACACCCCCTGCAGAAAGGGAGCTCTTGTCAGAGCTCAGGGGAGTTTGCAAGGACACTGCCTCTACTCCCACTCTGCACATCCTTGGGAGATAAATCTTATCCAAGTAGGCTACCCTGGTCTGCAGCACAGGTTTAAAAAAAGATGTCCCTCACGTTCCCACGCTTGCCACGCTACCTAGGGGCTTATTTTCCTAGAAGATCCCATTTTACTTCTTCTGGGATAGGTCGTGGCCAGGCTGTTTAGTTACAGTTTCCTAAATATGTTGCAATGTACCAACAACCTCATAGAACAGCATGATAAATTCCTGAAAAAGTTAATCCTACTCCAAAGCAAGAAAAAAAAAAAATCTCACTTAAAGGGAAAAAAAATCCAAATAAAAACTAAAATTCTTACCTCAATGCCATCAAACTCAAATTTGATAACTGGTACATAGGCATCCTCAATGGCCTGTGAAGGAGAGGATATTTGTAATAAGATATCTTTTTGGTACTTTAAAGTTTTTCCTATACTATGATAAAATACAGAATTTACACTAAACTGCTCAGTATAAAGACCGAGTTCCTTCCAAACACAAAAAACGCTAATAACTCTCAAGTAGGATTATGGTACTAAGATTAGATTTACTACTCCCTACTACATCCAAGATGAAAGCATCACTTCCAGGGAAAATCTTGGTTTTTGATACATTCATCTTGCATTTTTGATATATTTTTGACTCATTCAAAAAACCAGAGCGAGGGGAGAGGGACCACAAAACTCTTACATGATGTACAGTCACTGGGGAAAGGAATCAAGAGCTGGACATCAACATTTTCATGCTGCATAAACCAGTATTTTAGAGGGCACTCAAAACTGATTTAATTTTGGCTTGTAAGATGTTCACTACCAATGCAAGCCTTTAACACAAATATTCTTACTGTAAAATTTACACATCTATCAAGCAGAGAGTTTACTCACTCTTAGGTTTTTTACTTCCTCTAGATTCTTCAGTTTTTCAAAGAATGACTGAAAAAAATCCGACCTTTCCACATGACTGGGAGCAACACAAAGGGCATCTATGTCAGAACCTGCAAAGAGATTCCATTTCTCCTCTTACTGTTGGAAGTCACTTTCCAACATCAGAACTATGACCAGACACTGAAAGTACTACCTTTGGTGTGCACTCCAAGTCTGTAGGAACCAAACGTAAATATTTTGCCACCAACTTGTTCTGTTATCGAAGGGGGAAGATTCTGTGGGTAGAAGAGAGAGTTTAAGATGCACATTGTCCTCTGTGCAAGTTTAAGTTGCATATAAGTTATTTAGGAAAACTGTAACAGCCTGCATATAAGCAATGTCTTCTCACTCCTACTCATCTTAGTTTACTAGGTTGATACTGTTTTTCTGAAATAAGTTGAGCTTGCAATTCCAAAAACAGATTATAGGTGATGTAGCAGTACTCTTATTAATTTATACAAATTAAGACCTATTATTAGCCTTCCCTGCAGCAGAGGCACATAAATTAACACAACCTAAGAGCCACTCAAATGGCATGTCTAGAGTAATAATTTCAAACTAGACTGAGTGCTGTAGGCTGTTTGGGGCAAGATTAGTGCCAATCTTCCCATCCTTCTCATCCACAGTGCCTTGTTTTGGCTTTGTTAAGAGCTGCAAGGAAACTGACTGAGCCAATGCAGGAATTTATTTAGTTCCCCGAAGACACTGAGATCTTGATCTTGAAGTATCTTTTATAACTTATTTCAATGCCAGTTACTACAGCTCAACTTGATACTTATAAAGTTAAAAGTTGTACTTTAGCACAGATCCCAGTAGCAGAGCTTTTAAATCAAAAGGCTTCAGCTGTTTTGATAAAAACAAAAAAAATTCTTACCTTGCTCTCAGCAAGTTCTGAAATCCATTCTCTGACAAAGTTATTCAGTTTACCAAGAACAGTTGTCCTGTAAGGAAAACTCATGCTAAGTTTGCTTAAAAAGAAAAAACCAAACCAAAAAACCCCCAAGAGGTTAAAAAATTTTAGTCCTGTTATACCTGTGATAGAGTTCTTCCTGATCCTCAAACACCCCAAATGGCTTCATTGCTTCAATCAACCTCTGAGTATGAATGTGGTCTTTATCACTAGGAGGAGCCAAGCTAATTGGAGAGGTAAGTCCATAGTGCCCTTGAGGCTGGTTCTGCTGCCTAGAAGTACTAGGAGAAAATAAAGGAATGAGTACATGAAAGGAAAAAAATCTTACTGGAAAACATCCTTTAGCTTACACTTTACAAACCCATTTCTGCTCTCTTACTCAATAGCAGCAGAAAGGAGAAAAAAATCTTGCTTTTAATTTTCAGATGACTTGACCTCACTTAGAAGCCACAACTACTTTTTAAAAAACAAAGCATTTGTGGATGTAAGAAATGATCCAAGTTGCTGCCATCTTAACACAATTTATTTGCATTGCTCTAGCCCATCAGAACTCATCACTGGGAAATGAAAAGGTTTGAAACCCACCAAGGACAACCCAACAGACAGCAGAAGTTTTGGACCTGTTTCAGTTTCATATCAGTTTTGATTTAAGAATATTCCCAGCTGTTTCCTGCTACCATTAAACAAGACAATTCAACTTCTTTTTATTAAAGGTTTTTGTTAGGTTTCTACTGATTCAGGAGGGACATTATAGTTGATTGGAAAGGCATATAGGTCTTTTAAACAGAGCTGATACAATAAATTCAGTGTATTACGATAAAACTCTTGCTCTGGAAAGGGGAAAAGTGGAGAAAAATGCACTACCAAGCTGAAATCAGGAGAAAGGAGTGGGCCAGGAGGTAAGAATGGTGCTTAATGCATCGAGGCTCTCTACAGAAACACCAGAAACAAAAGGGGGAGACATTCAGCTCATCATGCTGGTCAGATCCTAAGGCTCAAGGGATTAATTGTGCCATTATTTAAGCTGGATATTTTCCTCCTTCACACACGTACAACTTCAAAGATTAGCTGGGTTAGGCAAGAGATGTTTAGACCTATTTAAGGTACCTGACCCATTCTGGCTGGAACAAGATTAGGAAATGCTCCAAGGCCAGCTTCACTACTTGATTTTAAAAAAGACAGTTTATTATACAGCTCCTTATTTCTAACTGTTGCCTTTACTCCCTCTCTTAAAGAGATTTCCCTCGCTTTAAGTATCTGTATGCAATTAAACACAGAGCTTGTAGTCACTTAGGGTTTTTTTCTCCCCTCCTTCCTCTCTCGAAGCCTGTTTTTCAAACTTTCTTCTCTGTGCTTTTCCAAAAAGCTGGGGGCAGGTATTAGGACTGTAGTCCTGTCAGCTGGTGTCCCCAGTCAGAACAGCTGTTTACTTACAAGCACAACTAGGTCTTGACCTAATTTGCTTTGTTTGTAGACACTGACAATTTCCACTTCATAAATAAAAATATTCATAATGAATATTTTCCTTCCTGTGATATCATTTTCATAACAAATACAGGAGGAAAGCCTGTACTTAATTACTGTGCATTACAACTAAATTAAAACACCTACAGCAACAACTGCTTCCATGTTTTATGCATTGCTTGCATTGTACAACATGCACTTCATAAAGTTTGCACAAAACAAGAACAGGGTTTAGACCACACCAGCATTTAAGGCCTTTCCAAGGTACAAAAAGGCACCACCTGCCTTTCATTGCCTCATTCTGCCTACAGATAATAAAAATGGAGATTGACGTAAAGCCCAATATCAAGTAGATAAACCTAGTATTATTAGCATCAAATATATTTATTATTAATTAACTATTATTCATATAAAATTCTTCTCATCAACAGCAGATATTTTTCCAGTTGTTTACACACACTACTGACAGTTTGACCTCATAACTTAAGAGGTGAGGAAAACAGCACCTGGGAAGTTTCACTGAGTGAAACTCCATAGAATTTTTTGCCCTTGTGGAATAAAATAAATAAAGTCTTACTTTGCTTTCTCAAACATATACAATTAAGGGATCTTATGTACTCTAAAACACATGGCACACTACCTATTCACCCATCAGCTTTCTGTTTAAATGAGAATCGTGCTGCAGTTTAATATTTTGCCAAATCTTACTACAACCTTGTGTGCACAACAGCAAACACCTCCAAGATGTGTCTGTTCTAGTAAATCACACTTTTACACAAAAAGCCAAACTAAAGGGATTTATTCCAGATTTTTCCCCTCCTTTACAGCTTCCCTAAGCTGCAAGGCACATCTCCAACACACACCAAGAGTCGAAGGGTAAGTTCACACTATGGGCGCTGCCTTCAGCCATCGGTGCGGGGTAGAACGACCAGAAATCAGCTCCTGAGCCACCAAAATCAATAGCAGAAACCAGGAAAAACAAGGAAGGAGGAAAAACCCCACCACCTGGGACCTTCAACGAAGGGAGCCCAACTCCACCCTTCACCGCTGCCGCACCAGCTCATGCTGCGCGGAGCCCGCGGGCAGCTGCTGCCAGCTCAAGTCTCCCTGTCCCCGAGGCTGAGGCAGAGTCACTGCTCCGCAGGGTTCCGCAGGACGCGCAGCCCTAGACCAAGGCGCAGCCCCGTTACCGCCGTTCCTCGCCCGCCATTGCCGTTGCTTGGCGACGGCGCCGCCACCACACGCGGTGAGACCCTGGCGAGGCAGCCCCGCCACCCGCACTCCACCATTTATTTCGACCGAGAATTCCTCCCCTCGGGCGAGGGCAGGCTTGGCCCTCGCGGCCCGCCGGGGCCCCTGGCGGGGCTGCTCCGGCGGGACCCCCCGCTCTCCCCTCAGGGCAGGGCGGGAAGGCGCCGCCGCCGCCTCACCCGCGCGTCTCCTTCATGGCGCGCGCGCACAGCCCGCGCCGCCGCCCGCGCTTCCCGCCCTTCTACACCGCCGCCCCCTTCCCGACGGCCCCCGCGCCGCCCCCCGGCGCCCCCTGGCGGCTGCGGCGGGGCCGTGTCCCCTCACGGCGCCCCCGCCATCCCTTCAGGCCGCCGCCAGGTTCCCGGAGCGCGTCCCGGGGAGGATTCCTTGCCCGTGGCATATATTCCTGCCCCGAGGAGGATATTCCTTCCCCGTGGCGCTGACAGATCCGCCGAGGCTGGTTTGGTCCTCCGTATGAGGGAGTCCCGCATCGCACCTGCCCGCCCCTCAACTCCCACAGGACATTCCAGCTCCTGACACCCCCTTCCAGAGAAGAGGGGTAAAAGAACCAGGAATCGCTCTCGTATTAGGCTCCTGACAGCCTCCTGACATCCCCTTGCAGAGAGGACGAGTGAAAAAACCCAGGAATCGCTCTTGTGTTAGTTTATTCTCATCCAGTAAGTGCAAGCCCGGCATCCCTTGGCTATAGCTGGTATCAGGAGGATTTAACACACCTTGCTAATGTCAGCAAGTAGCTTTGAGTACTCACCACAACGTAATTACCGTATATAATTATCATAGAAACACAGAGTGGCATGGGTTGGAAGGGGCCTCGAAGCTCATCTCATTCCACCCCCTGACATAGACAGGGACACTTTCTGCTGTCCCAGGTTGCTCCAAGCCCCTCTGACCTGGCCTTGGACACTTCCAGGGTGGGGCAGCCACAGCCAACCTGTGCCAGGGCCTCACCACCCTCACAGGGAAGATTTTTTTTCCCCAATACCTAATCAAAACCTACCCTCTTTCAGTATGAATCCGTTCCCCCTTCTCCTGTCACTACATGCTCTTGTAAATAGTCTTGACCAATCTTTCCTCGAAGTTCCATTCAGGCCATAATTATTATAATAGTTTTGGGCCAACACAGTGTGTTACAAATTGAGTATTAAACCAACCAAACTACCTGAGACTATCACATTTAGATGACAATTCCCCACTCACATTCGAGCCTGCAAAAAGTTTAAAAATCAAAAGCATAATGTTTCTGTAAAGTTGAATAGATCTTTGGAAAACTTTTCCTTCCTGCTACCCTGATGTCTTGCCACATCACAGCCTTTCTCTGAGATTAGCACCTGATTTCTGTACATTTGAGCTGTCAGCATCTTTTTTGAAGTAAAATACATATTATCTTGCAAGATGCTTTGAAGAAACGCAAACTTAACTTTTGTCCTGAAATTTTGACAAATGAACAAAACAAATGTACCTTTAGCAGGATAGTCTTACCCACCCTACTCAAATAACTTAATGGGGAGATGAAAATTATTTTATCTATTGAATATTTGCATGGTAGTGTTCGTGCTAACATTTCAAAGTCTTTGATATGACTGATGCTTCTACAAAGAGTTGTATTGATAAAGAAAAAAACATCAAGCAAATTTATTGAGAGTTTTTTGTTAAGCCTCAAGGCAAGCACTTTTTATTCTCAGAAATTCATCAGGGTTTTCTTTAATATTATTTTATGGTCCTCACAGCAATACCGTGATTCTACAATCAAGAAAACTTGTCTACGGCTTCTTTGTTCTTTCCTCTCAGGTTTGTATCATCTATTTAGTGTGAGGAAAACACCTGCCTTTATTTTTCCCGAGTTTACAAGACCAATTACCCAAGTTTTATTTTTTTAAACCTGCTTCTGCTGCATGTTTTAATACCTCAATTGGAGCTACATTTCCCCACAGATGTGATGGGAGGCTTTTAATGGAGAAGGGATACTTTCCTTTAAATCACCTGGAATATTTAGGAAAAAGTTAAGAGCTCATCAAGCACAAAAGTTTTTCTACAGGTGCAACTCAAATGTTAAATGGAAGTGAAAACTAATTACGCTTAACCATCTTCAGTGCTCAGCTATTAAAGAGAAAAGGCAGGAGGAGTTTGAGAAACAGAAAGTGTTAAAGTTGGAGTGAGATGGTTAGGTGAGCTCTTAGAGCTTGGATTCACAAATAATGTGCTTTTTCTGGAAAAGGGATAGTTCTGAGAACAGTAATTGAATAGGGTTCTTCTTATTTTCATGGAGTTTATGAATTCTAGTTTCTAGTGTTACCTGAGGTGACTGGGTTGGCTCTTCTGTGAGTAGTTTTTTCACAAAAAATAAAGGTCTTCTGTTGTTTGCCATTTATTTATTCTAATGTTAGTTACTATGAATTATTCGTTTCTAATGTATAACTGCTGTCTTCTGCCCACATAATTTCCCCAGTTTTGTATGTAGCAGTGACCAAACCATATCATGTTTCAGAGGACAGTTTGTTTCAAGGCACTGCTTTTCTTTGCTGCCTGTGTTACATTACCTTTAAAATACTTCTGTGTAGCGTCCAGATTATAGAAATGCCTAAAACCTAACTAAATATTATAGTTGGGGTTGTTTCTTGGTCAGTGTCTATGTTATCCAGGTAGCATTACTTTAGAGTGATATGATGGGGGTGGGGGGGATGCTTGGGTTTATTTGTTTTGTTTTATTTTTTAAATTTCTGCTACATTGTCAAGGAGTAAATATCCTTCTCTGTAATAAAAATGAGCTGTACTTTTAATCTGTTAGAGGGTATTACTGAATTAAGGAGAGGTGGTTTATAACCACCTAGGCTGTGTATTTTCATATGTCATAGTCTGTATATAATATTTTAATCTAATCTGTGAAGTTAATGATAGTGTGATGTGGTTTATAAAGCACTTGTGGGAGACCACATGTTTGATAGACTTGTGAAGTTTGGCAGTCTTCTTATTCCTGTATAAAAGACGTTGTCTGTATATTCCTTATAATCTTGCTGTTGTTGTTTCTTACCCTTTTTCCACTTGGGTCTATTTGGGTGCCATCCTGTGTTCTATAAGGAATTTTGCTTATGAATGCCTGTCCCTTTTCAGTGGGAAGTGACAACCTTGTCCATTTTTCCCTCTTTAAAAACTGTGTTTGGCTATCCCAAGTGAGCTAGTTACCCATTACTATTTTATTTGATAAAGTGCTTCGTGATTCTTATCACATTTAAATGTTATAAAAATTTAATGATTAAAGATGAGTGAGCTTAAACATGTATTTTAAGGCAGCTCTGGAGGAATTCAGGGTTTATGCGTGAAAAGTTATGTACAAGCTACTGCACCTGAGTCTCTCTGCTTCAACATGTGAAATCTGACTGAGAGGGAGACTGCTGCAGAGAAAATATTTGTGTGGTATTAAAATATTGTCCACATCACAGAAATTTATCAGAAAAAATAGTTTATTCAAACTTTGTGTTTGTGGAGAGGATCTTATCTGTGTAATGTACTATATTTCACTTGAGAGATTTTTGTCAGCCGTAATTTGTATATATACATTTAGGCTCTGATGAATATCAGCTAAAATATGAAATTCAATCTGCAAAGCTGCATTTTGTAATAAATATTCCCAGGATTCACTAATCTATCAAGTGGAAGATCTATGTTGAGAGATAACACTGAACGGCAGAAGGTGGGTTTACTGAAGACAGATCTTGGATGGATTTGAGTTTGAGTAGTTTGTTGTGGATTTGGTTTTTTCCTTAGTTTTTGAATCCCATCAATCTACTTAAGAGATGCTATTCTGTGGAGTTATAACCTTACAAGCTGCTGGGAATTGTGAATGCATAAAACGTTTATTTTTTAAGCCAGTCCTAGCTGCTGCTGAAACACCAAGCTTCCCTTGGAGGGCATCCCTTTGGGACTGTAGTGTTACACTGCCACTTGTCCTTCCGTGCTGGCTTCTTCCTAATGGTTGTTAGCTCCTCATATGGGCCATTCCAGGGGATTCCTCCCCTCGCTGCAGTCACTTGGCAGGATTTCAACCCGCCACTGGTGAGGAGCCAGCAAAATGGAACCTCTGCTTTGCTTTCCAAGTTTTGAATGCTCGTGCCCTTGATGTGAAATTAGTAGCGCTCTTCCCTGCCCATCAGCAGCAAAAGGCTTCAGTGGACCTGCACAGGCTCGCAGGGCAGGTGCAAATGTCACCAGGAGATGGACGGTCACTCCCAGGTTTCACTTCAAATTGAAGCAGAGATTAATGCCGGTCTTACCAGCTCCTGAAACAGGTTAGTTAATGGGAACTAACTGTGAGCTCACTGAAGCAGCACTAATCTCACTGAAGTGTCTGTCTTTGATCAGCTCATTCTCTCTCAGCAGGCCGAAAAATAGCCACAGGACAGGAGTGCTCGGTTTGCAATCACGTTAATTTCGCTTTAGGTTTGTCTTTAGCTGTTGGAGATTAATGAATCAAAAGGGTGTTTAAATTTGCAACCAGTTCTCTTCTAATCACTTGGCAGTATTATTTCTGGCGGTTCTCTGCTTTGATTACCTGAGCCGGTCACCTAAAGGACGCTGCTGTTCTGCCACCTGACAGTGGGGTACAGCTTTAAATGTCTGGGAATCAGCAAGATGGCAGTGGAGGGTGTTGAGGATTTTTTGTTTTCCAAATTTTCCTAAGCTGTGCATTTGTTGCAGCCGTGTCCAAATCCACCGTCTCCCTTCCTTCTTCACTCATTTTTGCCCATAAAACAGTCTTTTTTTTTTTTTTTTTTTTTTTTTTTAAATTTTTTTTTTTTTTATTCCACCAGCATGCATGTGACGTGGGAGCAGTATGTTTGGGATATTCATTTGTGGGGAAGTGTGCATGGGACCTGTAATGCTCAACAATTAAGCATGAGCAAAGGGTCTGCTTAAGAAGGTCTAAGGATGATAGCATTTGGATAAGCAGCTGGCATAGGGATTTGAAGGTTCCTTCAATTTCTTGGGGTTTCACTCTTAGGGGGAGCCTTGTGTGGTGAAGTGTTTGCATGTCCTATAGAGAACCTGGCTATTGTGGTTCTGTAAAGATTTGATTTGAACTCTAGTACCCTCCAAAGATATTATGTGCATAAAATTCCTTCCCTTTTCAGTTTTCCTTTAAAGTGCTTTCTTTCAGGGATGAAAATTAAGTGAAAAGTGCACTTGTAATTCAAGATTACTTCTCTGTAACAGGAACAGTGATCTCTGCTAGCTGCACCTGAAGAAGGAAAAAAAATCTAATGTGGTAGGTATAGGTTCAGAAAGTCTCCTGGATCAAAAGAAGTTGCCAGGAAGGTATTGCCCAAATTTTTAACAGGATAGGGCTCTTGTAGCTTTTTCTTTAGCATGCTACCTTCATTTTGCAGGTAATATTTATTTTACAGGAGTACTGAAGAGGTGTTACTCGTTATTGTTGAAAAAGTATTTTCTCTGACCTGAACAGAAGTTTCCACAGATGAATATCTTTATGAAAAACTTTATGTGGAGAGCAGACAAGTGTATTTTTTTATTTTCTTCTAGGAAGAGAACAAAACTGTTTAATCTTTGCATTTTTCTTTACTCCTCTGATGGGGACGTGAGTCCTTGGACAGCTGATGGTGTGTGACACTGGTACTGTTCCAGTTCCATTATAGTGTGAACGTGGCTGTGAGCCTGTTTTTGAGCATTAAAGCCTGATGCTAATACCCCTGATGCACCATCTCTTATCATGTTGAGGAGTCTTCTTTGTCATGAATTCATTAGTTTCATGCAGAGATCGTATATAATTCTGATTGCTGCTTGCAGGGAAACTTTAAAGAGGGGAATGGATACTGATAATTACTGAAACACCTCAATTGTATGTGCGAGTGGGGAGAAATTTTCATATCCATTAACCTTGTAGTAAAACCCTCTTGAAGGGTTTCTTTTCCCCCTCACCTTTTTACGTGATGGTGTTATGTTCAACTTCATGCAGAAACAGGAAAAGAGGGCATAAGTAGAGCTCAGCTTCTTTTAGAGGGTTTTGTGATTTTTGGCACTTGTATCCAATCTGGTACATTGTTCACAGGCTTTCTTTGTTGTAGTTGATGAAGTAAACCATAGATAATTGATAATAATTTCTTTTTGAGCACTGATGAGGGAATTTATGTGCAAGCTAAGCATGGAAGTGATGCTTTCTTCTAAGTCTTCAAATAAACAAAAATTAACTGAAAAAGAAGAGGAGATGATGAAGCAAAGGAGAGTGACAAGTAATGGGCTGAAAAATTAGGAAAAAGCAAGAGGAACATTATAGAACAAAGTTACTACAATTATGTAGTTTATGTGCCTATCCTTTAGGATTTCTTGCCTATCTGTGTGTACAGGTGGAGATGCATATTCAATTATTTCTGTCTTGATGACTGGCAAACAAACATAAGACAAAATCAATACTGCATACAAATATGCAAGTGTATCCTGGTGGGTTCAAATTTTTAACACATTTTTAAAAAATTTAAACATTTTTAAAATTTAGAATTCTAAGTTTTTAACATATTATATATTCTCTTAGCTACAGGTAAAAATTGAGACTAGAAAGCAAGGGACAAGCAAGTGAACAGTGGATTAGATGTGTATGATGTTCATGACAACTGCTTTTAAATAAGGCAGTCCAAGGTCTGCTTCAGGAATACAGTGCCTGGGATGGGAGTTCTGGTGTGTGGCTGACATGCTGAAATGTTTTGAATACAGAGCTCATTCTTGGGTGCATCAACTCTACTAAAATACAAAGGGTTTCTACCCGGTATAAACATAACTTCTGATTTAGGTTTTCTGTATGCTGTATGAAAGGAAGAAAATGGCAACTGTGGAAATAAGCCCGCAGTCTATGTGAGCTCACAGATTATTACTGGCTATCTAGCAGTCACACGATCTCTATTGAACTTTCATCCACGTGCTTTCTCCTAAATAATGTATATTTGGTCCTTTTTCTATTAAAAAATTTCATTTTTGTCAGAAAGTTTCCCCCCCCGCCCTTTTTTTTTTGCTTGCTCTTTGAAGCAGTGGAATAAAGAGGTGGTGTTCGCAGGGAAGATTGATAGAAAGATTTCAGATACACAGGATTATTGTTTTCTGAGATTATTGAAAATTGATTCACTAGGAATTTGTTGCCAGATAAGTTTTCCATCTTTGAAGCACTTTGTTTTCCCTGGGGACCCCTTATTTAACTGATGTGAACTAGATATAATAACTGCTTTCTGGGATGGCTGAGTTCACTCTTTAAGGAAAAGTCTGTAGGTGTTCTTTGCTATTTTGCACAGGAGTATTTAATTATTCCAGATATTTAAGAAATAATGTTTACTCGTGCAAGGTTGCTTTTAATTATGCTCCCATCTGCCAGACTTTGGGACTATTTTACCATAATGTGAAAACAGGGACAAGTGTGATCTTGGAGTCATACTTTATTCTTTGTAATGTGCTGGTTGTTTGCACAGGTGATACAAGAACGTAAAGCTAAGAATTCATTACACAGCTAAAATCATACACATCTTGATTAATGAAATCATTTTGGTCACATCAACATAGCCACAAAAATAGTGTGCCATGTTGATTGCTGAAAACTTGGCAGGGGGAAGAAATGTTCCACCACAACTGTTGGAAAAGTGGAGGGAATAACTGGTTTCACGTGTTTGTGAATTTTCCAGGTAGTCCACATCTGTGCAAGTATCCTTTCTGTTAAACTGCTGATTCCTTCCCCGATGGATGACCAGCAGGTTCTTAATATTTCTGTGTACTGTTGTGTAATGCAGATGAATAATAGCACTGAATATGCTCTATGCCTGGATAAATACAATTAGTTGCAGTGATTCTAGAAAGCTACGAGTTACTGTTAGGCTGCACTTTTTGGAATCATTATCTTAATACTTAAGTAGAAGTATTTGGTGTATGATCCTTCTACATGTTTCATACTGTGTGAAGTGCACTCTGCTGTGAGTGAGGAGCATGGTGAGGGAAGGGCTGAGCTCTGAAGCTCAGGGATGAGAGCTCCTAGTAATGAAACTACAGTGATCCTGCTGTGAGAGAATTGTCCTCAATGTGGCATCCACACGAGCGCAACTGAATCTTTGAGTTGCCTGGTTTTGCTTTAGGATTTCCTTCAATGCGCACAAATTCTTGAGGCAAAAATCAGGAAGTAAAATGAATTTTTTGAAGCATAAATAAAGCGGTGAGGCATTTAGGTGTTTATGTGGCATGTGCTCTCCACCCCTAGTTAGTCATGGCTGTGGAAGGACCTACTTGCCAAATACTTGATTCATAACTATGCTGTGTAAATCGTGTTATCGTGTAATAGTGTGAGGCACAATGTAAATTCTGGGTGAAGGTCTCTCCTAAAGGCTGAGTCTAAAGTGGTAACAGACACAGATCTGGAACTGTTATGCTGCACCTCAGCATCTTGATGTTTATTTTTACTCAGGTAGAAATCATCTGTATTTTTCACTAAGCAAGAGACATGCACAGACTGCCCTACCTCTTTCCTGGGACTGTAACTTTATAAATTGATTTTTTTTCTTTAAACTACATGTGGATTCATTTCATTTATCCTTTCATGTGCCCCATCAATGAAGCACGTAGGAAGATAAAAGTATTAATTACCTTCAACTACTAAGACTGAGAATAAATAGGTTTTCATATTGCTGGTTTCATACTGTACTGTAATTAACAGCATCCGAGAGTGCAGAACTTGAAACAGATTAGAAAAGAAACCTCAGTGCTGTTCAGCTTTTACCTTCAGCCCTGCAGCTTTCCAAAAAGTATACAGTGGATTTTCAGTCTAGTGGATATTTCTTAGCTGGCAACAGATAAAAGCCTTCAGTTTCCTGGGAGAGAACCAGAGCGTAGGAAAAGCTGGTTGCATAGCCACTAGTGGAATCCCTTTAATACTGGCTGGGTGATCTTGAGAATATTTAAATAACAGTAAGGAGAATCTCATTTCACTGAGGCAGAGTTCATTCTTGATAAAGGGCTTTCCAGAAACTAGTTCTTTGTAACTATAGAAACACCTAAATTTTCTAATCTTTGACGGAGAATGAGAACAGACTTTGCTGAGTTCTCGGTAAATCCCAGAGCTGATAGTGAATGCGTAACACATTGAATGTAGTAGGAATGAGGCTCTTTGGAACTTGCTCCCAGTAAAACATTCTCTAAATCAGAGTAATATCCTTACGAAGCTGCTTAATAATGAAAAAGGTGGTCAGCGGAATGTAGTGGTGAATGTCCTTGGAGTTGAGAGAAAAAGGCTGAAGCAATGTAAATTAATTTTCTGAATCTTCCAGAAAATTATTATCTCTGCTCACAGCCCCATTTTATAAAATTGGAATCAAACCCAACTGTACTTCTTTTGCACTTAAAGAAGAACATAAAACTTTTGGTAACACTAAGCAGCAGTGGCAACAATACTTACTACTATGGAGACAACTAAAATCTGTATAATACGAGGAAGATGAAAGGCTACTTTAAATCTATAACTTTAAAGGTAGGTGTGCAAGTCACTAAGAAAGTGAGCACCCTACTTACATTTGAACAGAATTTGATATGGAGCCAAATTCAGGTGGAAGGGCTCCATTCTGAACCTGAACTAGTTCTTCAATTCTGATAGAAAACGTGTTGCTTTTCCTATAGCTGTTGTCAAATGGGAAGGGAAAGCAACAGAGCAATGGGAAAGGCTTCCTTGAAGGTGCTTTTGTTGTAAGGAGATCTTTATTTGGAAGACTCCCTCCTGTAGGTAACATGCTTCAGAATGTTTGTGAAGGAATTAAAGGAGCAAAAGAGAGTTAAAAAATTTCAGTGTGTGCTAAGTCATATCACACTGAAGTAAATAATGAGTGATAAAGCACAAGGTATTAAGAGTGGCTGTTCCTAAAACGTATAGTCAATGCCATGCTTTACAAACAGTTTCCTGTTCTTCATGTTGCTGTTTTTGTAGATCTTGTCATTGAAAACAGAAGAGCTGGAGAAAATCTGCATATGTAATCCAACTTGCATAGTTTAATAGCAGCCACCTTGAGCACCTCTGTGAAAACTGTAATTTTTACATGGGTAAGGCCCCTGCCATTGGTGAATGCCACTGATCCAGTGCAAAACTTAGTTTGCAAGCAATATTGCTTGAGAACAATGATTCCTCTCTCCACTACTTCACTAAAGAGAGAGTATAACGTGAATGTAGTTTCTTAAAATTTGTCGAAGAGCTGCATGGGTAGTTAGACACACAATGATTCTTTTATTTAAGATGATTTAGCTTAAATAGGAGATATGTGGCTAAATATCCATGCAGGTCTTGGAAAATATGGTAGTTGGATTGTAGCAAGCTATGGTGACTCCAATAAGCACTTTAAATCCAGTAACTCAGTGCTGTTAAGGGAAACTTAACCAGTGGTGCAAAACCTGAAATTTGAAATCAGTCAAATTGTTTTTCACTGATACAGAAAGAATCTTTCTTTCATGAGAGAGAGATACTTCTATTTTTCAGGAGTACACAGCAAGATTTTTGATATTCTTACTTTGACAGCTGAAAGTTAACTTTGGTTTATTTTTTTCCTTTAACTTCTTATTGGGTCAGGTGAAAAAATTTCTCCCAGATTTGACCTGAGATTTTTCCCCATGCTGTAATTTGAATTGTCATTCCATGCTGCTGGCTTAACATATGTGCTTTTTCAGCTGAACAAGGTATCTTGCAGTTGTCATGACTGTTGTGTATTGTTTATTAAATGCCTTAAGCACATCTGTCTCTGAGAGGAACAGGCTCCAGTTTCAGTTAATGATTATTATATAGGGTGAGTATCAAGAAGCGTGCTCATCTCTGTTTTCCAGGATCACACAGGTGCAGGGATTTGCCTCTTGCTTGAACTACAGAAACAAAGATTGATATCAACCATGACTGATAATGCAGCACCCTTAAGTCAGTGCTGACTCTCGGTGAGAGATTGAGGCTGGCACTGCTCTCTGCAGGTGTCTAATATATATCTCTCTAAGCCTGTCAGTCCCCCAGACAGTCCCTGAGGTCAGGGGAAACTGTTCTGGTGCAAGGCAGTGCAGCTGTGCTGCTTCCACTTCTGCTGCCTGGGATGTGGGTGAGAGACACCCTTAACTGGTATCTGCCTGGTGCCTTCTACCATGTTATTTTTTTCTCTTGGAAATGCCTTACTTGATACATTGTATGATTTCATTTGTGGACTTTTCCCCTTTTGTTTTTCAGGCTGAGATAACAGCCCTCTGGAAGAGCTGGAAAATACACAAGTAAGTTTTTAGTTTTTTGGTTGTTTTTCTTCCTCCTCTGAGTCATCTTTTGGAAGACCACGTCATTTGCCACTGTCTGTCTAGAGAGCTCAGACTGACTTCCTGACACTGGAATTTAAATTAAGATCAGGTGGTGAGTTTTTCAGAATCTTGGAAGGATTTCAAGTCGTGCTTTGGGTTTCACTGCAGACGAACTTGAACCAAAAGTGCTTTCAAACAGTCTTTGCTTTCTGTCAGCATCACTAAAAAAGCCTTGAGATTTTGGGTTGGAATCTAGAGAAATCTATATTTTGGATTTTTAAATTAGAATTTGTATAACTAGAGGCAGAAGAATGGCAGAGTCTATTTTTAATTGACCTTAATATCATGTTTTGGCCAGCATCTGCTCAGTTACGATTGCGGGTGATCTGGATTTGTGCTGCACCTTCAGCAGGGCAAGTGAGCACAGAGTTTGCACAGATTAACCCGTGCAGACACCTGCATAGCTTTCCATCCATCCAAGTGTAAGAGATTTGGCTTTACAAACTGTGTCTTAGTTCTCGTCTGAAACTTCCTTGTGGCAGATGTTCTGCTCCCGAAGTGCTTTTTGCTGCCCCTCCCACCCCCCCAAAAAATCTCCCCATGATCTTTATAAAAAATAATGGACAAAGGGTGTGATCGTTGTCTGCGGGGAACTGAATACAGTAGTTGGCGTCCAGAGTGTTGGTTTTCCTGGGGAAAAATACAAGCTACTACTCCCTCTCCTGGCGTCATAGGGGAAATATATGGAATTGTCAAAAGGGGGCATTCTTGCTTTTTCAGACAAGTGAAAAATAAGTCATAAAATAAAAGTCTAGTTGGACCTGTCATTTAGATAGAGTAGAAATTGCTCAAGCTGAAAGTTTTTAGCCAAAGCAAATATAACAGATGGAATATTAAATATCAAAAGTGATTTGCAGACTAATTTAATCCCTTACTTTGTGGACAGAGGTTTTAGCTATTTCACCTAGGGTTTACCCAAAGCTTTTGTTAATTGATGAAAATGTCCACTGCAGTTACACATACACTGTCTATGTCTAAAAATATATATCCCCTCCCACTGTCATTTAACTCTCAGAGGATAATTCTCTGTATCTGTGAAAATACAAGTCTGACAAAGTCCTGCAGTTCTGTATAAGGATTTTCTACAACTGATTTTGCACTTTAATCTGGCGTGTGTAGAGTTGCCGGGTAATAGTTGAACAAACTGTGTATTCTTTTAAAAATCTCTTGAAAGGGCAAATTCTTACGTATAACCAATCTGGAAGTAGCTCTGGAAACTGAGAAGTTACTGATGCCCTGGGTAGTCCTTGCTCATGCAAACAAAAGCAAATCCAGGACTAACTGTGCAAATAGAGAAGGGTTTTGGTTTTAAGCTTCTGTGTTAAGGGATGTTGTCAAAGATATTTACTTATAAGTTTGCCTGAGCATTTATGATTAAACCTGTTAACAAACAGGTTCACACTAGTGCTGATGACTCCTGTTTATAACCAAATTTTACTCTGCTCTTAGGTATTTCTAGTGGTTTTATTTGCTCTAGTGTTATGGTCCTTATGATTAGGCAGAGTCTTCATATACATGGTAATTAATATGCTCTACCTTTAATATTCTGGATCAACTAGGGGAAAGCAAACATATGACCTGCAATAAAAGAAGTCACATCGGAAGATATAGTTTTTTTCCTCTTGCCTAAGGAATAATTTTCTTTGTAATTCAATTTATCTGGCTAATGCAAATAAAAATTATTTCTGCCCCAAGATTATAGAATATTTTAGTCACCGTATTTTAAAAAGATGCTACTTTTCCACCAAGATTCTGTTTTTCACACCTCAGCATCTGATTTAAGTGTAGTGGAATGTTAGGACTGGGATAAAGATGTTTCTCATGCTAAGAAATATAATAAGAAAACACCAGCACAACACGGAGGTTAAAAGTACGTAGCTGTAGAGAGGGCCATAAAATAGTTTAGTTTTTAAGCAAACAGAAAATTTCAGTGGTCTTTCTGTACTACCCTCCACCTGCAGTCATGTACACTTGAGGGAAGCAGGTGCAAGGCAGTACCAGATACTCCTCACTCAGATTTATAAGCAATCACTAAGCTGTGGAGGAACAGGCAGTGTTTACACTGACAGTTTTCTCCTGGTAATGGAAGAAAAGCACTGGCCCCAAACACTTGATGCTGAGGTCCTCATATCTCTGCTTAGCCAGGGTGGGAGGTTAATTTGGAGTTAACTGTGCCAAATACTCGAGTTTGTTACGCTTTAAACTGCTAATGTAGACATCCTCTTACAGGCACCTGGGTATTTGGAAAAGATTTAGTTGGAATGGGTTGGAGGTACAGAACAAAGCGCTGACAGAAAAGCAGTTGTAGGTATAAGGAAGAAATCTAAGTGTAATCTGTACCATCCTCAAATCAAAAATAAAACATGAGCAAAGTATTTCAGTTATCCACTATGCAAGATAATAAAATAAAAAGGTGAAAAGGTGAACAGAAAACAGGCAAAATGGTCAGTCTGCTCCTTGATTAAGTGACTGAATATGTTTTTTGGGATTGTGCCTGCAAAGATATTCTTCCCCTACATGTACTGTGACCAGTTTTAGGACTGCTGTGTGTGTATAACTCTTGTTTCATCCTGTTTTGTACTACTTTGCACCAAGTGCAGCTCCTGAGGGTCGACTGCAGCAGGATTTAAAAATGCAGATTGCCATTCTGATTTGGCTGAGATAATGCCCAGGTGTGGCTTTGAGCATGGTTTTACTCCACTGCACGTTAGTAGGTCTCCTAAGATAAATGATAGGTTATTACTATGATTTTTTATTAGGAACCTATTATTAGTGTCCTTTTGGAAGACAAAATGCTGTGGTTTTGTTTATTGGTGTGTTTGTGCAGGGGTGAGGGAGTGTAAGATATGTAGCTATTAAAAACCTTCAAGCAACGAAACAAAAAACAACTATAAAAGATCTTCACGTGCCATGAAGTAGAAATCAGGCAATGGACTACCTGTAAGATACCCCAAAAATGTGTTTGTGAGAATAAATGCAAGTATTCTCAAACAAAAGACTTGCTATTGCAAGTCAGACCTGATTTCAAAATGCAGAGAAGGAGGGGAAGCAGCTTGCAGTGACTGTAGGGAGGGATCAAGTAAAGAAGGCCACAAGCTATGAGGGTAAAGGGCCATACAAACAGCCAGGAATAATCATTTGTGGAATAGCGTGGAGTAAATTCTAAATCCTGGAGTTCTGCTAGCAATGAGAAATTCAAGCAAAGTTATTTTGATAATACTATTATTACACAATGAAATATTTATATCCTTCCTAACATCCCTCAAATTGCTGGGGAAGAAAAACCCAACCAAACACAACCCCAGCAGAAACCTGGTCATCAGGAACCTGAAAATTATCTAAAAGTTCTGGTAGTTCACAGCACTAAGAAGGCTGTAACAACAATAGGGTATTGCATAAATGCAGGGATTGAAATTCCAGAGAGGAGCAAACTCAGGTGGACATGAAATAAATAATCAAAGGACTTTCTATTGCACCAGCCTGAGCCACTAAAAAGGTTCAGTTAGAGGCCAAGCCTGCCCAGCTCATGTTTAAAAAATGGATTTGTGAGAACTTAGTGTTGCACATGACCAGTCCTTTAACGGACTGCAGAGTGAGGCTGTGTCAGGGTGACAACTGTTCTTGTGTTACGTCAACACCGGGCTCTGGCTAATCCACAAGAGGGACACAATTATGATTCCTCTAATAATACTAATGAGTTCTGTGTCTGTCCAGTTCTAGAGGAGGCTGAATACACACCACTCCAACACTTTCTCGTTTTAACTTGAGCCAATGGTGAACTGGTTAAGGCACTTTTTAGCTTGTGGTAATTTTGTTCCAAAGGAAGTATCAGATGCATGGTTCTTATTACCACTAAATACATGTTTGGAATACAAGGGTTAACTTTTCTTAGCAACACAATGGACTTCAGTTTAAGTAAGAATCAGCATGAGAGGTTTCAATACTAAATTAGAACTTGATTCTGTACAGAGTTCAAATTTGGTATCAAAAGTGTCAAGATTTGCATGTTAATTTGGCTGTGAATTTCCACATGAGCTGCTGGACATCCTTCATTTGAAACCATAGTTCTGTAAACCTTGATTTCATTTCAAGGGGAAAGAATAAACCAAAATCCTTGAGAGGGTAATCCAGGGAGCCCTGAAACCAGTCTTTGAACTTCTCCCTGCAATGAATATAGTGCAAAACTTTATGAAGACAAAACTTTATTAGGAGAACTGAGATTTTTAAATTGATTTGTTCTTCAAACTCCCCCACAGAAACTGCTCAGTTGATTTCACAAGAAGATGAACATAAGCAAAAATTTCGTGATCAAGCGTCTACTTAAAGGTAAAACTCCAATGGATTCTTGGCATTTGGGAAAATGTGAACCAAGTTCTGGAACTCCTGGCTTAGCTTTTGTCTTCAAATATTGTATTAAGAAACAAAACTAGGAAGTGCTTTTGGAGCTAGTGCCAGGTGGGAAGAAGAGGTAAGTCAGAGCAGAATGATAAATAATGTGTTGGTCTCTGAGAGGAGAGGTGTCGTCTTGTTCCTGACACACTGTCAAGGAGATGTTTTACTGATTTGACTCTGTGTTGAAGAACACACAAGAGTTAGTAAGTGGTTTTATAGGGAACCTCACCCATGTTACACTAAACGGAGCTCAAAGATAACATGTCTTTTATGCTTTTACGCTTTTTGGATGATAACTGTGAAAAATTACCTGGGGAAGGTTAGCAAGCAGTACCTGTGGCCATTTTCTCATGACCCCTGAGTGATAAAGTTTACTATCTTGGATCATGATGTGTTGTCAAATGACAGGTTTGCCTGTCTGGCCAACGAAAAGTAATTGAGGAGTGTTATGGTTTTACAATCCAGGTTTCAGCATATTTGTAGCTTTTTGAGCTGTTAGACCTGAACAAAATAGGTCAATGTTGACAGAATAAGGTTGGCTCTCACTTTTCTTCAGATTTCGAGTACTACTTTGTGTGCACCTCATACCTAAAAGCTTCATATAGGACGCATACAGTTTTCTGGAGGTATTGCTGTTGTAATTTCACTTACAGCTTGAGTTAGGATTTTTTGGTGTTATGGTATGGTATTTTTTTGGTCACTGTTCTAAAATCTGTATCTGGAATCCCAGATCTGCATGAATTTGAACAAGTAATTTGAGAGGCTCCTGTAAGCAGGGAATTGGGAAATCCCTACCAGCTGGAACTACTTAATAGTGGAAGCTTTGCTGACCTGAGGTTAGCTGTCCACAAGCCATTTATTTTTGTAGGTATGGGGCCAAGATATGGAGCAGCAAAATTGCTTCTCTTGCTCTACTTCTCACACCCTCCCCTTCAGCAGTGGTTTCATCTGTCGCACCCACGTTGTGTCCTGAAATATATTAGTAACTGGAAAAAAAACAAAACAAAAACAGATGTTTTGTTTGGTGGTTTGGGTTTTTTTAAATATTCTTCGGTCTTGGGACAGAAGTATCTGTGTAAACAGATCCTTATGGCTGAGATTTTCTGTAGCTGTTCAATACCTGCTGACTCTGGGACTATTTTTAGTCACTATATACATTAAACATTACTATTTTTAGGTAGCTTCCTCAAGTACCTTCATCTGCATGAAATGTTTTATCACTTGGAGTTTGTCTAAGTCAAATAATAAAAAAACAAAGTATAAAATTGGGATGCTTTATATCCATTACACTTTTCTAGGTAAGCAATATCTAGGAAAAGGAAACATTAAAGAGAAAAGGCTGTTTTGGCTACAAATGACTTATTTAACTCTTGTGGGAAAAGCCTTCACATGAGTATGATTTTGTGTTTGGTGCAACTGGCGTTGTCCTGTTTCAGGGACACAACTTGGTAAATAGATTTCACTGTAACCTCAGAACAACAAAAGCACTGGAAATCCTGAACTTCCATGTACTGGAGAAAACAGATCTCTATTTGTGCTACAATAGTAAGATAGTTCATGATCCAGATATGAAGGGTGGAAAAAAGCTTTTCTTTGAGGTGTTGGATGAACTGAAGGACCCCAAAATGAAAGTGTTTTTCAGGTTAGATGATGAGGTGTAATGGTGGTAGCACAGCTGAGGTGAGACTGGTCCTCAGTGTGCATAAAACAGTAGAAAAGGTGTCAAACGAGCTGGAAAAATTAGGAATGATGGAACCAGTGTGGTGACCAAATGCTCTTCCTTTGCATGAAGTGCCTGAACTCCTTGGTATGGACTCTGTGCACATATGTTAACAGTAAATGGAGCAATTACGATATCATAGGAATTATGAACCAAATTTCCTAAGTAAACAAAGTGCTCAAATACACACAAGAAATGAAAATATTGTTATATTAGCACTGGTCTTCAGCTGACCACACTCTAGATTGAAGCAGCTTTGTAAAGGAGAACACCTGTGCAAGAAAAGTAAGCAATCAACAAAGTTTAAGCTTATATCTTGTGATTGCATGTTTTAGTGTGAAATAAATGAAAAGTAGATTTTTGAAAAAATGTTCTATTGCTTTAGGGAAATACCTTTTTTCTTTCCTACTTAGGTTTGATATTAAGAAATGGTTTTTACAGAATACTAAGGTACATTTTTTACAGCCTGCAGTTATCATGGATTTTCTTAAATTAAAAAAACCCCACAACCAAACAACGAACAAATCCCAACTTGAAGCAACTCTGAGGGATTTGCTAGCTTATTATTTTGCCCTGAGGTGGGATCAATTTTACCTGTTATACAAGACAGAAGTTTGTCTGGCTTCCCTTTAATGCCATTATGATAAAGACTGAGTCTTCCTGCTTTCCTCTCTTTGTGTCTGATTATCTTTAACCTGGTATTTTGTCTTACCTGTGTAGAATAGGTAGTGAGTTTTTGCAGCAGCCTTTTGCACATTGGAAGGCTGTTACAGTGTCCCCTCAAATGGGCTTTGTTACACAAAACAAATTCCCTAAGGGCAGTCAAATATAGCACAAACTGAAAAATATAATGTAGGAAAGTCAAGGGTGACACTTGAAGCCAAACCCAAATACCAAGTGTAGGAACACTTACCCTGTTTGCTTCTCAAATCTTTGCTTCTTGATGTAAGAGTTTTTCCTTCTACATACCGCCTTGAAGGACAGAAACAGTTTTGTGGCTTTGCAATTCTGCCTCTATAGTTAAAGGGTTCAGCTTCTCCACAATGTGGGGACTTTTTCCCAGTTTGTAGCAAGTGGCTCTTTGCTGGGGTCTGCATTGGACAGGGCACAATCCTACGTGCATTCCACTTCCACGTTGTGGAGGGGAGGGATTAGAGAAGTTGTTTCATGAGCTACTCTGTCAAATAGCCTGAGAGACACCTTGCCTCCCATAAGACTTCCACATCTGAATCTCATCTATCAAAGGAAAGTCTGATATTTTCTAGGATGCCACAATTTGTGGAAATGAATGAGCTTAATTAAGCTCATGGGAAGCTCTCACAAATGGCTAGAGATAAATATCAAATGGGGTCAATACACTGTCATGAGACTTTTGGCTTGTTACTGGATGTTCCCATCCCTTTGGGATGGCCTAGAGGGCAAGGACTTCTGAGAAGATTGGGGTCGGCCATGATTAAAGCTATATTTAGAAACTTTTTTAATTGCATAGACTTCAGGCACATTAGAGCTGGCTGACTTTTTTTTTTTCTTTATGGAACAGTTTTCTGTTAGAAAATGCAGTTTAGTGGAAATTGGAGTGTTCCATGGGACTGTGTCAATCTGATCATAGCTTTTGACAGAAAGGGAAAATTAACTCAATTTGTCAGTGCTTTAGTACTATGAGTGTGTTATTTGGACAATGTGTACCTTATTGAACTATTTGACATATTTCATGTTGGAACTCAAAGCAGAATTAAAGTAATTGTACTCTTACCAAGATACCAGTTTGCATATACAATAACTCTTATCTTCTACACAATAATTTGTTGATGATAAATCAGATTAAAGCGGAACATGTGGGTAGTCACAAAACTTTTACTGAGTGTCACTGCCACAGAATGTTATTTATAATTTTATTCTAATTAAATAAAAATTAGGTTCTAGATTAGATTCTAATAAAACTTAGAAATGCTGGAATTTCTTGGAAAACAGAAATTGTCCTCAGCTCGAGGAAGAATTGGCAGAATGAAAACACAAATCCTGACATAAATCAAATCTACTGGTGATAAAGATTTTGACCAGTCCTGGGAGTCTCAAATGGAAGTGGTGGTCTCAGATTTTTCTACAGGAAACATAAAACCTTGGAAAGTACTCACTGAGCATAAAGGGTGACCAACACAGTAAAAATCAGAGGTCTGGGAAAAGATACTGTAGGAACACAGATTGTATAAAATAATTTGGAAAGCCAGCCTCAGGGAGAACCTGGCCTGCAGTTGCTGATGGATGGCTAGAAATCAGGAGTATTGAGACACGGAGGAATAACCATAAGAAAAAGCAGGATGAGTGTTCTGGATGTACCCAAACATTTTTTTGTATAGATAAATGCCACCAAGAAATTCCTTTTGAGCAAATTGAACTCTTGTACTTTGCAAGGGACATGATCAGGCAAGTTGTAAAGGGACATGGGAAAAGCGTTCATTGGGGTGGTGGGATCAGCTCCTGGATTTTTCTTGCAACTTGCTGGGTACTACACTGGGTCAATTGGCAACAAATTCATTTGCACTTCTTGGCTGGGGAGAGGAAGGTGCTTGCTGCCTGTCAGTTTGGAGCTCACTTTAAAGGCTAGGTGAACTGCCTAAGATGAAAAACCCAAGGACCAATTCATGATTATAGTGTTAGAAAAGAAAAGTGGAAAAACATAACACAAGGTCTGAGGGTATCTTGTGCTAGTCTCTAGTTTTAGCTTGTACTTGGCATTTCCCCTTTGTCATTTGTTACAACCAGTGAACGATCTCCTTGCTATGGCTGTTTCTTGAGAAGAATTCAACATCTAGGTTTGATTCTTAGTTGAATTGTGTGCCTGCTTTTGAATTTGCACAGTGGGTTATAATTCTGGACGTTTGTGGTCTTGCTTCCAGCAGTGTGGTGCAGGCAGTGTGCTGATGCGATATACCAGGGATGGTCCGGATCACAAAAGGATCACGGTGTCTGCACAGGTGAAGTGCAGAGACAACCCTGCAGAGTGGATGTTTCTGCCTTCATCCTTGCAGAAACTCAGCTCCAACTTAGTTCTGTATTTTGTAAACTTCCTATTTGGAAGTGTTATTTTTAGCACTATGGCATATTTTTGTTTCCCTTTCTCAGCAGCATGGCTGTGTTGCATTCATGGCTTGAGCAATTCAAGTAACTTGCCAGCACTGACTAATGCTATCAAGCATAGCTTGTGCCTCCAGAATCCCAACACAGTTTTCCAGTCTCTAGATGACACAGAACCATACTCTGGACTCACAAGTTAAAATTCTTAAGTGGCACCACTGATGGAAGAAAAATTTTTTGCATTATGTGAGCATACAGGAGGATTTTTTTTTTTTTGTTTATTTTTCAGATTAAAAAAACCACAGGAAAATAATGTAATACAACTTAATATATGCTGCTGTGTCCCATCTTGGGGGATGAGTATGTCATTCCATATGCTGTAGCTAAACATAAATGAACTGTTATTAATGATTGCCGTAATGTTTTCTAGCAGTTAGCTGGCTGTGATTCTAGGAATTTTTTTCCACTGTGTTTTGAAGGGTTAGGTTATTTAAACTTACTATCAAATAGAATCAGATCAAAGTGAGCTAATTTTTCTTAAACACTAATCATTTTAAGGCTATTGAACTAAATATAGAGTCAGTTCATTAAATCATTAAAACAGCCTGCAATAATGCTCACAAAGTCATTATAGTGCTATTCCCCAGCCAGAGAGGTGGTGTTGCCTTAAGCACAGTTTAATCAAATTAGATGGTGGGTTATGTCCTGGGGTTTCTCCTATTGATATTCATTAAAAATACATGATTTATCACTAATCTCTGTAAGGTATATCCTACTCCTCCAAATGAATTTTGTAAATGTCAGGGGGAAGAAAACAGAATAGTTTATTGTTATAAGAATTTAAGTGTGGTGTGATCACATTTACATTTGTATAATATGTAATTTAGCAATAGATGATAATTTTAATGTGCCTTTAAAATTTTTGTCCTTAGTTAAAAAGTTAACAAAAATGGAAAACCCCCAGGAATAGCCACTTTATATTTTAGTGCTGTATAAGCATATGAATTAACTTTAGAACTAATTATTCTGTAGATCATCATATAGTTTCTCTTATAGAGTGTCTATAAAAAGTTCCCTGTTTAATTTCATGTGCTCCTTTTGGTACCATTTTCCTTTTTTTCCTTTTATTTGGAACACTTCAGCGTAGTAACTCCTCTTTTTTTTTTTTGTCACTCTTAAGGCTCACCTTGTTTTAAAAGGCGAGGAAACATTGATGAGAAGACCACACACAAACATTCCCCTCTGTGCTGTCACCACTACTCCTTCTAAGTGCAAATTTCATCATTAATATCATGCTTTTTTATCTTGTAATGCTCTAAAAATGGGGTACATTGATTATGTCACCTAACACCCAAACATGTAGCTGGTTAATGGTGCTGTGAGGCTCTACCACACTTCAGACAGGATGAAACACCTTTGATTAGTGCTTATTTGAAATCAGTACAATCTTAATTCCTCAAACTGGAATTTGTCTGAATTATCCCAACTCTGAAGTGCCCTGTGGGTTTCCATCATTTTTGTATTGCTGCTACTGATGAATCTTTGATACCACTTGGAAGGCCAGCTGAATATTACCAGAGTACCTCTTGCTCTGAGAATTTCTTGGTATTATCTTGTGCCACTTCTGTCCAGGAAAGAGCCACCTACTGAAATTGGTTATGGCTCCTGCAGTGCTTTCCCAGGGTCAAGGTTTTAAAAGAATAGATTTAAGATTTCTAGGAGAAATGGATTGGGTTCTCAGTGCCCTGAAAATCTTCTGTCAAAGCTCAGAGTTCACCCAATGCTGCTTAGCTCATGGCTTTGCTATGTGGACACAGATTAGTAGGAAACTATTTACTTGATTGTTGGGTATTAATCATGTTACCACAGAATTGCCACTGATTTGAGACTCGCTTGAATTAAAACATAAGTTGTTGTAATTACTGAGGTGGTGGTGTAATTACTGAGAAGTTCATATAACAACACTTGCAGTAGGAACTTCAGATGTGGTTTTAAAACCCTGTCCCGCTTGAATTTGTCAGCTGTGCCCAAAGCTATTGTCAATTACTCTGAGGTAGATCTGAACAGATTGCTGCTGTCGTGGGCTCTGCTGTTGATTTACACTGGCACGTCTGAAAGAGGAGCTTGGTTCTGTACCTTTTAGAAACAGATAATGTTCTTCTAGGTGGATAATTACTCTGCTGGACACCTGAATATTGGTGGCTTTGGATTTGCTGGGTTGTGGCTAAATGGAATTGTGATTCTAGACCAGTGGAAGCTTCTCTGGTTGGTGCTGTCGAAGCTCCCCCCTGCCTCCTGTACACTGGAGCTTGTCTCATGCTAACATAAGTAGGTTCAAGAACCTAAACCTGCAAAAAAGCCTTTCATATTGGCAGCTGAACTCATTCTAGGATGTCTTACTGTGGGATTTGACAAATGCCAGTTCTAGGTGCAAGGAGGAGGTCAGGGGTGTACAGCATGGTGAGGAGAAAGGCAGGCCAGTGCTGAGAGGGGCTGGAAAGGTCATAGAGCTGAACTCTGAGTTAAAGAACAGTAGTGCTTTTGCTCATGATCTTATTTCCAACCATGTGTGGGTATTTGTCTGGGTTTTTTTCATACTGAAGTTCAGTGAGTTTTCTGAAAATCAGAGCTTTCGTTCTATACTTTCTAGCTCTCATTTTGTGAAGGAAAGCTTGAAAATCTGTCCTAAACATAATGAGGATCCATTGACGAAGACTTGAAGAGTTCAAGCAGAAGATACCCTCTTTTCTTAACTGGCTGCGCATGTCATGCTTTATAACCAAACCCCTGACATTTTTGGAATGTGAGTTGTGGTTGTTGGATGTTTTTCAGTGTCCTGGGCTGGCTGAGTGGAGTAAAGGGAGCAGCCTCAGAGGTAGCTGAGTGGCACAAAAGCCTTGTCTGGGTGTCGGAGCTGCTCGTGCAGGGCACAGCGTGTGAGACGCTGTCTGCACGCAACCCCAGTGGAGCGGCAGTGGAGGTCTGGCAATCAGCCCATGAGCCCTAATCCTGCAAATATACATCACACGCTTCATTTTATACTCGTGAGAAGCCCAGCCTAAATGAAATCCTATTAAATTGTGAGTCTAGAGCTAATTAAACATCTGCCTTTCAGTGATTTTTTTTTTTATTTTTTTTGAGATTACCTATAACGTATAGGTAAGTACACAAGTATAGAGTCCTTTCTGTCGATTTTCTTAAAAGGCAATATATGAAACATTTGTTGTTTTTCTGTTATAAGTCCCCGTAATAAAGTGCTCATGAATTACACCATCATTCATTACCTGGTTTTACTTTTGTTTCAAAACATTCCAAAGCAAAGTGTGAGGTACAGTAAGGCAGCTGGCTATTATCCATAGGCTCTTCAGCTCCAAAGCCTTTAAGGTGAGATGTGAACGAGGCTGTGCCTTAATTATTGGCAGCAACTAGCTTGCCTTTTCAAAGTAATAAATGGGGGTCCTTACAAAGTCTCTTCTTGAGTAGCTAAATGCATAATCCACCCGGGATATTGTTTTAAAATTCATTTCATCTTCAGTAATTTGATCAGAGAAAGAGTTGTATTGGTCATTTCTCTTGTGTAAGAACTGTGTCGCACCTGGGGGCAAGGAACATTTATTTTCATGATTAATACCTGTGAGTTTCATGGCCTAATGAGAAAGCCCTAGATGTATTTGAAATGAAATTGCCTTTTTTTTTCTTTGACCCTTTGTTCAATTCATGTAAACACTTTGACTACTGTCCTTCTCCTTGTGGGTCTGAGGATCCTGTATTGCCCACGTACCATTTGTTTGTATATGTAGTTACAATATTAAGGTATGGGAGTTCCAAAACAAGTCGTTTTAGGTGGACACCTGTATATATTTGTGTAACTTATTACATTTCTCAAAGATGAATAGCCCTGGAATTGTGAAAGTGAAAGTTAATGGAATATATTGCCCTATTTTCCCTGGCATCCATCCAACCTGACCAAGAAATCTAGTGCTGGGTTTTGTGCTGCTCTTAAGTCTATCAGTCTCTTCACTGCAACCTCCTCTTTGTTGAAGTTCAGTCCGAAATGTACGTGTATGTGAAAAAAACCCCACATAGTATATTCCTACCCGCACAGCTTCCATCTCATGTAACAGCTTGGCTTGAAGGTATTTTGGAGGGATTTTAAACATCCCAGTCTTCCCTCTGCCCCAGTGTGTAAAGGCAGCATTAGTCCTTGATGATCTCACTGCAGTGTCATCTTACCTTTCTCTAATGTCAACTCTTACTATAACTTGTCTGCACTAAATTGAAGATCCTTGGTGTGAAGGGTATGTCTTAATTCCCCAAATCCGTTATACCCTTATGGCTTTAACTGAATGCTAAAACGTTCATCCTTTATTTGCTTGTGTGTTTTTGAACTTGTTTTACTTTGGTTCTCCTGCTCCTTCAAAATCATTCTTTGAAAGTGCATCTTGTTGTGTAAAGACCCAAAGAAATTAAAGGAATGGCTTGCAGTGGGCTGGGGGGAGAAGGACATGGAGCCCTTGTGATGGAAAGGAAAATACTGGAGGATAGGCTCTCTTGTTAGAGCTACTGGTGTCATTAAATACTTATCCAAGGTATCCAGAAGCTTAAGTGGGTAGCCAGAACTCCACTGTGTAAGGCAATTAAAATGACTGATGTCTTGATAGAAAGGCAGCACGTAGTTGATATTTTGGCTGTTTGGTGTTGTACTGGCATGGTTTAAATTATGTGTTTGGGTTTCTGCCTTAACCTCTGTGGTGGTGAATTTCAGCTTCAAAAATAAGAAGCAGTTGTGCCTGTTGAGTAGGGGTGCCCTGCGAAAGGCTCAGAGTAGCTGGCTGTGGCCCACCTCATTCAAGTCCCCTGGGCATTAGTGTGATAGTCTGCTTGCACTGGTAATGCCCAGCTACTGAGCTGTTCCGTGCCAGCACATGCAGGAACGCAGCTCTGTGGGGAGCAAGAGCCAATTCAAAACCTGCTGGTCCCTGGTGAGCAGCCTTGGATGGGACTACGTGGTCTGGTTCAGTGCCTTGTAGAAAGAGTTGAGCTAACTTGGAGTAAGTCGTGCAGCCATCAGGAGATGACCTGTGTTAGCTCCTCAGCTGACAGGCACTGGGTGAGAAGCAGCAGGTGACAATGCAGCTGTACTTTCACCTCAGATAGGGGCATCTTTGGGCTGAGGTTGTTTGGCCAGTGCCATTAACTCCAAGATGCTGAGCTTTGTTTAACAAAGCAAATGTTACAATAAAACATAATTGAGCTAAATCAATAGCTGTGCTGCTCTGAATGCAGTGCTGGTGGAGACAGTGCCCCTGGTTTTCATGTGAGATGCTGCTGTTAAAATTAATTTCAAGGATTAATCTTTCCCTGTGCAGAAGATCAGGCACTTTAAAGACATTTTTTGTTTATACTTACTGTGTCTCAAAAGAAGGATAGAGCAACCAAGAGAAGCAGAAGCTTTATCTTACCAGAGAAGAGGAAGTAATTCTGGGAGGATCTCTGAGGACTTTTGCCACTAGGTCAAGACCCAAGGTTGGAAGCTCAGGGTGCAGGGTGGAGTTCCCCTCTTGTCTCAGCGTATAAAACCTGCTTCTTGTGACCTGGCACGTAAGCATGGTCTGTTAGTCACTTTTTCCCCTGAAAAAACGTTCCTGCGAATAGAATAAACCTTTCTTTCATGTTGGTGCAAAAAGTATAAGTATTTAACAAACTTACATATACTTTAGTTAACAACTTGTGAGGTAGATTTACCATCCACGCCCTAAAATAAAGACTGATGTGTCAATTAATTACATGATGATTACTTTCCAGCAGGATAAATCAGCCCCTGCTGAGCTCCAGGCTGCCACAGCTAGTCTGGTACCTATGCCTGAATTCAATACTTTAAAGCTGACTTCAATATTTCTTTCACAAGTAGTACCTGTCTGAAAGCTCCCAGACATAACCACAGACACCTATAATGTCAGTAGAATCCTTGCCTCCTGGGCAAGTCTGAATCACTTCCTTTGTATTTATCAGAGATTAAAAGTAAACATGCTTATGGAACTTACCGTGTTTCCGTCCTGCTTGTAACATCACGTGTGTGCACATCTGAATGCACAGACCCATAAAGTGAGCTCAACTTTTAAAGCATCTGCTTGTTTGATTGGTAAGTCAGATATTTCCCTATGAATTTGACATTGTCCTGACTTTATTCACCAAGGGATTTTGAAAGAGTGTCCAGAGGCTATGAGCTTATTGGCTCATGGTGGTTTTCCCACTACTTCACTAATTATTTCTCACTAATTTCCACATTCAGGTGTGCATCTGATATGTATGGTGTGTGTGAAGCTTTGTGCTGCCTCAGTGAGAAAGATGCAACCACAGTCATGTAAATAAGAATTTATCTGTTCAAAGCACTACTCAGGAGTGCATGATTTGGCAATGTCTTAATAAGTGGTGTCTGGTTTTAGTTCTGGCTGCTGTCTTTTCAGACTAGACAGGTTTTGGCTGTTGCACGTTTTTATTCCTCTGTCTTTCATCCATTGTTCTTTCTAACACAGGTCTCTTACTGCTCTCAGTGCCTTCCAAGATATTCCCCAGTCTGGAGTGACTTGCCTGTCACTGCTGGTCATAACTTGCCAGTTTGGGTTGACCTTTTGAT
This sequence comes from Platysteira castanea, assembly GCA_013397175.1. Classification (NCBI taxonomy): domain Eukaryota; kingdom Metazoa; phylum Chordata; class Aves; order Passeriformes; genus Platysteira; species Platysteira castanea. The sequence goes on along the minus strand of VYXC01002448.1, from coordinate 42,319 downwards.
GTGTGGTGGAGCTGAATTCCCTTTTCTTGGTAACCGAAAATGTATTTTCTGAAGCTGCATGGTTTGGGACACTGTATGTACAGAAACATGTTTATGGTGGTTATTGTGGTAATGAAAGACTGCCCGTTGAGTTCTCAGCAGTGAAAAGAGTCACTCAGAATTATGAAGACATTTGAATACAAGGCCAGTAGGTTCATTCAGGTTTTATTTCAGGGTCTCTTAGGAGCCTTACCTATGTTCACAGCTACTTTATTGTTGCTTGCACTTCCTCATGTGTCTCATCTTTACTCACCATGACATTGATATTGCTTGACATGCATGGCCAGCATACAGCATCTGTTATTTTCCACACTCAGACCACTACCCTGGAAGTGTATAAAGAAGGATTCCTTCTTTTTAATGATCTGTGCCTCATAATTTGATTGTCTTACATATGACTTCATCCCTGCTCCATTCACATTCTGAGTTGCTGTCTTTTTGAGTAGCCATCCTGAGAGAAAGATGGATACAAACACTTAGGAAAGTCACTTTGGGTGGATGGATTTTCTGACATCACTGCTATGTAGCTCATTGGGATCAAGCCCACATTCTGCTTCACTGAACACCCCTTTTCATGTGGCAGCATCCTGAGGTTGGTGTCCTTGTTCATTAGTTCCTTGTGAAGGCTGCTGCATTGAATTAACAGTGTCTGTATTGCAGTTTTGTCTCTTGTTCAGACCAGTAGTTTGTCTACATCTGCCGGGCTCAAAGATGGTGTCAACAAACCCTAATAACCTCTGGGTCCAGCTGCATTTTTAGCAGCGGTATCTTCTGAGTTGCTTTTCAGATTTAGCTTGTAGCTCCTGCAGTACAAGCAAGGATGGGCTGTGTGTAGTTTTGTAGCTGTTTCCAGCTTCAGTGTGTGTAACTTTTCCCCATATTTGTGCCCTCTAGCAAATGCCTGAAGATACAGCTGTGCTCTGCCACCTCTTCTGCCATCCTGCCTCCTGTGCCCATACCCCAGAACAGTTTTGATTCTGAGTCTCAGAAATCCTGCTGGCTGCTTTTGCTGATGACATTAATATTCCTTTGTGGCAGGCTGGTTCCCACATGGCATTCCTTGGCATCTGCTGGTGCTCGCTGTGCTGGGAGGTAACTGTTGTCCTTCCACAATACCTTGTGCCTGTGCCTTTGGCAGTGAGTACTGAGACTGCTCTGGCCAAGTCAGGTAGTATTTCTTGATGAGTTTTTTCAAAGCCTTTGCACAACTTCTGTGTCTATGCAGAAGTGCTGGTACTTGGCTCTAGGAAGGAATCAGGTGGGTACAGAGGCCAGGAGGATGCAAAACAATTACCTACCTTTTCTGTAGCCTCATGCAGCTTATCCAGCTTGTGGGTTCCGTGGCTTTAGCAGTGATGCCTTCATCATTTATTTTATTGCTCCCATAATTTTTCTTTCATGTGATGGCTGCTTGGTGAAACAGGTGCTCTATTGGCTAGGCTGTTCTACTTTTCAGGTGTAACATGCCTGGGAAACATCAACTACTTCAGAAACATTTTGGTAATATTGGAGAGATGTCAGTCCTTTCTGAGCTTGGGGCTTTGTGTGTGTGCATGGTTGGTGATGTCTTTGAAGATGCTTGTAATCCATTACACTTGCAAAAACATGGCTGATCTGCTCCCTAAACTTTTTAGGGACCCAAACTTTGATCTCTACAGGCCCTTACGGTTGACCTTACTTACACAATGTGGAAGTGGGACTTCGGAGGGGAGGCTGAGGCAGTTAAGGTGTCACCTGAAGTATGGGGAATGAAGTTTGTGTCTGCTCAAACTGAGTAGATGAGGAATCTGAATTACCTAAGGGAGTACTTGAACCAGTAGGTAGCTGATTACTCCAGGGACTTTCCCTCACTTCTTGTTCCCTTGCTTGAGGAAATGGATGTGAATGCTGCATTGCTCTGATGCTGGAAGGATCCTTGCTGGATGCTACTGATTGTGGGAAAGACAGGCAGGATGCTGAAATGCCACCAATGCCCATATGTTTCATGGCTGATCAGTTCTGGAACCTTCCCTATTGAGTAGTGCCTCTGTGCCTGTGGAACAGCTTGTATCCAGGCAGTTCCATGTCTTGGGGCAGTGCAAGGCTGAGCACTGCAAAATCAGAAGGCTTTGAGGAATCCATGAGAGGATAAACTTCTCCCATGGTGAGTGCTGTTGCATTCATGACTTCAGGTGGAACAGTGGCTTCTGTGCCAGGAGTTTTTCAACCGGGCGTTCTTTCTCCTTTGTCTACTTGCAGATTGAATGCTATGGTTGTTGTACTGCTGGGTTGTTTCAGTTTTGCTTTTGTGGGTGCAGTGTTGCTTCCTTCTTTCGTGTAATGTTGGGGAACTTCTTGTAGCTTAGTGCTGTCACTGATGACCCACAAGCAATTTGGTGTTGCTTTTTGTTTTTGTGCATTGTTGTTATCCTTGTCTGCTAAATTATTTCAGGCTTTACAAATCACTTAACCTTGGCTGGTTTGCATCACACTAATATCACATATGTCCAAAAGTTAAAAGCAGTAATTTTAAGAGTATTAGGAGAGTTGCAAGGTTCCACGGGTAGGAAAAGCCAGAGTCAAAGCTGCTTGGGGAATTTAGCTGGACTTAGTTGTGTGAAAGGATGAAAGAACCAGAATTTTTAAAACGATGCTCTGCTTCCCGAGTTCACAAATAAAAGAGAAATCTGATAGTAGGGGTAGAATGGTGTGTGGGCATGCCACTAAAGATTCTAGAAGTACCCCAAAGGGCCCAACTCAAGAAATTACTGGTAATCTTCATCCTAGGGCTTCTTAACCTTTTGAAACCTAAAACTAAACTAGAAGATTAAACTCATGTAGGTTTTGCTGAATAATTCCCCATGTTTTGAAGACAACAGAAGACAAGCTCTTCAGGCCTGTCCTATGGATATCACTATTTGCATTAATGGGGTAATGGAGAGCTGCAGCAAATTGTCTGATGCTCTGGAAGCAGGGTAGGATGCTCTGCTTGCAAGAGTATTATAGATATTTTCTAACAGTACAGGTAAGGATTTAAAGGTGTTGAAAGCAATTCTAAAGTCCAGATGCAGAGTGTGAATACTCCCATCCCCACACAAAAAAGGGTGCTGACAAGAGGTGCAGGATGCAGTGGTTGTTCCCTTTGGAAGCAGAGTGATCAGTGTGTGTCAGCAGCCTCTTCCAAAACTGAGGAGTCTTCTGTTTGAGTGTTTGCCTACCAGATTTCTGTTCTCCAATGGGAATACTGAACAGATCAGCTCTGTGGATTTTAATCTGCATTTGGGATCTCTCAAGCCAGTGGCTAAAAGACAAAGACAACTGGTTTGCAACTTGAATTCAATTATGTTTCTTTTATGTAGATACAGTGGATTCAGTTCATCATATCAATATGACAAAAAAGGGAAGTGAATTATCCTGGGCCCTGAAACCATTGTTGGGGAAGGAAAAGATTTGTAGATGTTAGTTAACATACTTTGACAACTGTTTGCCAAAGCCATTCATTACATCTGCCTCTGCATTAGAAAGGGCACGATATTTCATTTTCCATTTCCTTTCACAAATAGAAAATTAATTGCATAGACTTGCAGAAAGTGCAGATATAACTCGTTATGTATTGTTAAGGCTGTCTGTGATAAATTTATCAAGCTTAGACAAAAAGTACTCTGAAATCACAATGGATCTGTCTTAATTAACGTTCTTTATGTGACAGTTACACCTGTTTGGAGATGGGAGGTAAAAGACAAGTTTTCCAGAAGCACAGTAATAGTGGTCTCTGGTTATAGAGGAAGCTGGCAAACATAAACTATACTTTGATTTGAGCCTGTTACTACCTTTCACAAATCAAATTCAAAGTCCTGTTTTGCAAATGAATTATTCCAGTGTATCTGTTAAAAAAAAAACTAAACTGGGCTGTTACGACCATGCAATAATGGTTATCTTGCTGTTACCAGTGATGTAATCGAGCAGTTATATGGGGTGAAGGTGAACCCATTAAAGTCCATCTCTATAATGCAGTTATGACATATGCTGTTTATAGAACTCTCCAGCCGTAAAACTATCCTACTGTTATCCATTCTTTGCTGATACAGCTTATCTCTGCTGGTGCTGCTGGAGTGGTGCTGTGGAGACTGTCCTTAACGATAGTAGAAACCAGAGGGTGATCAGAAATGGTGTCACAGTTTACAAAAAGAAGCAGCAAACAGGAGGAGGTCAGGGACATGAGGACATGTTACTGCAATGTGCCAAGTTGCCTTGGCAAAGAAATATCACAAGATGGAAAGATAAGGGAGAAAATGGGAAGTTTTGCACTTCTGGCTGAAGGCAGACAGACTTCCAGATGGATGGCTGAGCACTGAGAAGAGTTTTCAACAATATGAAGAGTTTTCAATAATATTTCACTCTGGTTTCCTCTGGTTTGAGTTACATCCTGGCTGTAGATTCCATGGGGGAAGAGCACTAAACTGGCAGCCTGAGGCTCTCGGGCTGAGGCCTTACGAGGTTTGGGTGAAGGGGGAGTGTGGTGAGCACCAGTGTCTTCAGCACTGTCCATCTACAGTAAAACACTTTCTGTAAAGTCAGCCTTAATATGTATTTTAAGTTCCACAGCTGTTAGATTGTGATTTAGGAGTTTCTTTGTTATCTCCAGGTTTGGTTTCACAGATCGTCTGTCCTTAGAGCTGTTGTTACAGGCCTCACTTTCAGCTTGTGGGTTATAAACAGTCTGAAACTTCTGCTTTTCCTGAGTGCTTTTCTGACACCATCCTCTGACCTACATTTCACCCCTTCCTGCACTCCTTTCCCCCACTCTGAATTTCTGGAGTGCTGAGATCAGCTCTTCATTTTTACCAGTACTTTTTAGGTTTGAATTCTAACAACAGAAAACAATGCTAGGTTTAATGCAGTGTCTTTCTATTTGTCTTGTTGTGTTTGCTGAGAAACTTAAACTTAAAAAACCCCCAAAACTGCAGAAGTCAATGTCAGCCTATTTCCTTAGATGCTTCAAACAGTTCTAGAGTTCCTTGAGTTTTTCTGCTCAGCTATGCAGCTGTGAAACATTCCTCCCTCAGTCTGAGCATGTACAGACCTCTCAGTGGCAGAGCACGATGGAATTTGTGTGATGCACATACCTCAGTCCAGTCACAAGTGTCAATAGCAGCAAAACTATGTTACAATTTTCACGAAACAAGCCTCAAACTCAGACTTCAAAATGTAGGGTTTTTTTGTTTTGTTTTCCTGAAATGATGTCTGTTTTACTTGGCTTCTGAGAGTATCAAGGGTTTAGCAATGCAGGGATCTGCCTAAATTAGTGAGTTAAAAGGAATCTGGTGAAGATCTAGTTGTGGTTTTTTGTTTTGATCTGCAGGTTAATGTGTACATGTCAAACAATCCTTCAGTCTGCAAGGGCGCTGCTGCTGCTGGTGGAAGGAGTTTGCAAAGACATCTTAGTGCGCTTGCTCTTTTAGTGATAGACCCATTTCCTCTCAGTTTAGAGCCTCGTTACAGCCCCCTTCTGTAGGAAAACACACAATGGTGCTAAAAGAGCATTCTTCCCTTCCTTCCTTCTGTTTCTTTCCCTGCTGCAGCTCCAAATGTACTCTTTGCTATTCACCACTGTCCCATTTTATCTGTGACAATGCTGTCAGCAGGACAGCTGATGCTGACCTCCTACGTGCCATTGTTATGCTTTAGTACCAACATCCCAAGGTAGGTGACAGAGTTTCCATTTCTTGGCTGTTCTTTGAAATTCTAACTTGGGTAGGTTTCACTGCCTTGGTTAAAACTCTGGGCATGAACTGAAGATTTTCTTTCACAGACAAACAAGGGAAAAAAAGTTCTGACACCCTGGAATTGGAATATGCTGCTCAGGCTCACAAAATACACCAAGTAGGAAGAATGGAGCTCCTGGCTTTGAATTTAGCACATCAGTGGTATGTGGACTTAGAATGATGGCTCAGCCTCTTTATTCTCCTGCACTTTTCAGTGGTGGTCATCACTGCTTTCTTGATCTTATTGATAGAAGACCTTGAGGTTTAGTCATGTGTGACTTTTACCTCTGCCAGTGCCATTCCTAGTTTAGATTAGAGATTAGGTTTGTCTTCTTTTTCTTCGTCCTTCTCCTGGCTCCACCTCCAGTCTCTCTGAGATCAAACTACTGTGTGCAGCAAAGACAAACCTGTGTCTGATTCTGTAATCTGAGCAGTTGCTCCCTTTCAGTCAGTAATTACCCAGAATTTTTGGGGATTTACAGCCCTGTCTATTTTAAGATCTCAACCCATTCCCTGACCATAATTTAGAAGATGGTGGAAGGTGAATGGAAAAAAGGGAGATCCGTGAGGAGTTGAATGTTTTTCATTTGCTTCCAGGCCTGCTTCCCCATGCAGGATTTCTAAATAAACTTCCAAAACCTTTGGCTTAAACCTGTTCTTACATTAAAAGAAAAAAAAAAAAATTCTATGTCAGTTGCATTATGATAAATCTGAATACCCATTTATGGTGTCCAGCTTTGAAAACCTTGACTCTTCTCAAAGAATATTTTAAAAACAGAATAATGAGGAGTATGTATATCTGACTTTTGTTGCTTGGATTTGCAGATGAAGAATGTGAGTTTGGATCATAGTTTTAAGATTCAAGGCTAGATTTATTAATAGGATTGGTAAGTATCATACAAGGTGAGCTCACAAGCCATGGTTTGGCACAGCACACAAAACATCCAGATAACCTTAAGCAACAGACTGATTTCAATTAGATCCTTGTCAGGGTCACACCAATCAATTTAAGAAGCAACAGCATGTAACTTCTGTGACACAGATTTCACAAACTGAATAATTCATAATTAATGTCATGTGGACCTTAAGCCATAGCGCAGTGTACAGATACTGTGGCCTCTTCCCTGTGCATGAAATACTCAGTATTTGCAGTGAACCTCTACTGAATTGGCCCATACCCCACAGAAATTTTCCTTAAACTGAAGAAGATACAAAGAAATCGTATTTGAAATTGTAATTCAAAAAGAATAGTGAGTGCTAATTACCTACAGCATAAAATAGGCTGATAAAGTAAGATTTGGTGATTTCTGTTAGTTAGCTCATCTCAAAGGCTGATGTATGTGCATAAATGTAAGAGAGCTTAGAAGTTAAAATGTAGTGCGATTTTTAAACCAAATAATTTAAAGATATAAAACAGATATAAATATAAATATCTATATAGAGCATGTGGAGGTAGAAACATTGCTGCAAAACGTGCCCTGTTTCCACACCGCCCATCCTTATTCCTTCACAGGAATAGCCAAAAGGGATTAATGTCTCTCAGTAATGCAGAACCATGGTGAGATGCCCACTTTGGGCTCCCTCTCTGCAGGCCAAGGGCAGTAATGCCCCAGCTGCTGATCAACACCAGCACCAACAGTCTCTCTTCCCCGTCAAACAAGAGTACCAGTCTAGTTCAACCAGTTCAAACAGCTGGTTTGAAGTCACCCAGCTGATTCTGTCTGTCATGTGTTAGGAAGTGAACATCTGAGCTCCTCTGCTGGCAGAGGAGTGGCTGGGGAGAAGAGTTCACAGCAGCGCTGTCCTCAGTTGGACTGTGAAGAATCTGTCAATGGCCCAATTGTCTTCACAGGATCTTTTGTGCTACAGTTAAGGCACTGCCTGTTGTGTGTGGACACGGCTGAACGCAGAGAAATGGATCTGCATCAGTCGTAGCCACATCAGTGGGGAGAGAGAGATTGCTGTGTGGGGCAGTTGTACTGTAAAGAAAAAAGGGAGAGCTCACTTCCTTTCCCTGCAAAGCCATCCCTTCCTTCCCAGCCCCTGCAATTACCTGCTCCAAGCTGTTTTTCACTAGATTATCTGCAGAGTAGTTTTACAAGGAGCATTGAGAAACAAGCCAGCATAGAAGCAGTAGAAGGACTTGAGAATTTCTTTCTAATGTCCTGGTGTGTTCCAAGTCAGCTTACACGAGATACTCAGAGGTGGCCACCAGGCTACGTGTCTGCTATGAGTGAGGAGACCAGATTTCCCAGTCTTTTCCCTTCTCAAGACAATGAGTGTGCAAGAAGCTCCTGGTTTTGGAATTTCCTAGTACATCACAATTTGCTTCCCTCTGGAGATGACCAGAAGGGGGAAATCGATGAATATTTGTTTATCCCAAGGGACTGCATGAGCTCCCCCAGTTTCACAACCCATCATGATTCACCCAGCCATGTTTGCTTTTTTCTGTTTGATAGAATTGATGTATTTCACACTGAGCTGTATTGTGAACAGAGTTCAAAGCAACTGCGTGTGATGGGATTGATTCTTTGTAAATGAACTATTTTCTGTTCCAGAGTCCAAGCTCAGAATGTCATAGTTACTTTTTCATTTTGCAAGGACTACCTCTTTTCTCAGGCAGGAAACAAAGGCTTATGGTACAGAGCATTTCGTGGAACCTTGACTCTTTAAATAACTGTTCTGTAGAGCACCTAAAGTACACCAAAATAGGAGGTCTAGTATGAGCTGTGGAGGAAGTTTATGCAGCTACTTACTAATTTGACACTTGTGTCAGCGCTTGATGTGCTGCTCCACTCCACCGTGTGTCAGTGGAGAAGCCCCACAGCTGCAAGCGTGGTGTGACTGCACGTTCTTAACAACGCTGTGTTCACAGCAGGACTGGGGCTGTGCTTCTGAACCTGGATTCAGAGAGGAGTTTTAATGTTTCTAGGTACGTACCTCTGCTGAACCTCTAGCCAAAGGTGGAGTAAGGCCTAGTGTTAGTGTGCTGGACTGAGGAAAACGTTAAATATGTATCTGTATCAGCATCCAGCAGCTGTCAGGATAAAGGAAGTTGTGCACCAGTTGGTGCATGCAGCAGCATCCTGTTGTGGGGAAAAGTGCTGACCACACTTCACCTTGTGAGCCAACTGTCTTCAGGGATTTTCTATTAGAATCCATCTTCAAAATGCTCCTTGTCTTCCAGCCTCCTCTAAAGTCATCTTTGTCTTCAGGTCAGTTATTCTTCACAAGGTTCTTCTCCAAATTCCAGTAAAAACCCAGGGGATACTTGACAATCCACTGGAACTGAGGAGAGCTGTAGTCATGATTTGGCAATCTATTTTTGATAAGCTGGCTTTCAGGATTTGTTCATTCCTACTGCATGTGTCTGCAACTCAGTCCAGTAGGCATAAATGACACATAAGCAATGGAATAAAGGTTGTACCTGAAGTGAATTTTTCTTTTATTTCTTCTCCTTTTAAAAATAGTTTCTGTAACAGACTTTGAAAATCACTTGTGCCATTGTGGGCTCATCTCAGATGTCTTTGATATTCAGGTGTATTTTTCTTAAAAAGCTTTCTCTCTTCCCCCATAGATACACATACATAGACATAGATACACAGTTTTGGTTCTTAGCTCTGGAAAATTAAACCTTCAGAATCACTTACCACCATGTCCAGTTGCTCTTTGCTTTACCTGCAGTTAATAAACTTTGTAATATGGACTGATTGTACCTAAGTAGTCAATAACATTTTCATTATCAGCTTTGTTATCAGTTTCTCACGGATGTCACAAAAGCAATGAGTCCTGCACTAAGTTATGGAGGAAGAGCAGGGCCTTCAGGATGAGTTTATGGAAGGGGCAAAGGTGAAAGGGGACCCTTGGGCATGTGCAGTATTCTGTGTGTGAGGCTGGTGATGGTTTAGTAGCAGAACTGGGTGTGCTGGGACTCAATAGTAGGAAATGAGGATGACTGAGCAGAGAGGGGAAGCTGGAAGCTCAGAACAAGGCATCTGAAGATGATGTGATGACACAGAGGAGGATGTTAGAGGAGTTCAAAGCACAGAGTAGCTCTGGTGGGGCAAAAGGCCCAGGCAAAAGGAACATGACTTTCATAATCTGCATGGAGAGGAAGGGATCAAGAAGTGCCTGAAGGGAGAAGGTGGGCAGAGAGAAGCGTTATTGTGACATGTTCCTTGGAAATAGATGATGAATGTTTTATTCTCTGAAACCAATTACTTCAGAAGAGCACAAAAGGGTGGGAGTCACTTGACTAAATGTGGACACCTGTGTGTAGGTATTGACACCTCAGCTTACTGTTTAAATTCTCTATATTATCTATATAGATATATCTATATTATATATTAAATCTCTGTAAATGGGAGAGAAAAATATTCACAAATGGGTTGGGTTCCTGAGGGCAGGGCCTTTACAGAACCCTGAATAGCTCTGCAGTTTTTCGAGTTTCTCTTCATTCTGCAAGTTCTGTCACGCAAAAGGCCCTGTAAATTGCTGGTCAATTTTTGATGCCAGGTGGGTCTTTTTGGCAGTGCTTAAAGGTAAGCTGAGTTCTTCTGAAAATAGGATAACAAAGCAAAGGTTGCCCATCACTTCTAAACAGATAGAGACCCAGATTCACTAGAAGCCTGTGATGCACCTGAAATTAGAAAGCAAGTGTCTCCAGCTGATAAAACCGAAACCAGAGGAGCACAACGCTGCAGTGACTGTAATAGTATGACTGTATTGTGTAATAACTATAATAGTGATGGTATCTGCAAGTGTAACCTTTAATTACTATGCCTGTTTCTGCAAACTCTTTAGGAAGGAAAAATTACACCTATTTGACACATGTTGTGAAAATTAAATTTCCCAATAGACAAGAGTGCAGGAATGTCTCTCCAATGTCAAACCAAACTCTCTTCTAACATGTTTTTGTCTCTGATGGTGACCAACAGTAGATGCATAAGGGAGAGAAGACGAAATGTGATGAGTGTAACACTGGCTGGATTATAATTTCCTACTTTCAGCAGTCTGCAGAATTTTCTGAGTCTGAGCTTGCTTTCAGAGCATCTTGTGTAATAGCCCAGAATGGTGCTTTCCCTCATTTATGCATCTATTTGCTTTGATTGCTTCTGTCCCCTGACACTGGGTCTTCCTGTCCAGCTCAGTGTCACATGTAGTGCATTCCAGCTGATTTAGGGGCCTAACACCCATTTTCACAAGGGATATGTGAAACCAGGTGTTCTGAGAGTCACTGACCATTGCCCATAAAGGGAGTTTTCTGGAGTGATTTTTGGAAAAATGTTGTTGGAATCTGCGCAGCATTTTGGGAATTAAGGTAGTGAATCAGTTAAATGCTATTTTGTGTTTGAAGAAGAAAGGGGGGGGAAAGGACGATAGAAATGGGATACATTTAAGTTGGAGTTATCCAGTATTAGAGAATTTTACATGTGACACAAGAGAAATATCATTGCCACTGCCACTGGTGTAGTAGATATCTGAAATAGTTGTGTATTGGGGTGCTCTAGTCCCCCTTTTAGGTGAGGTGTAAGCAAATAGAAAACTGTATCATCTCTGGCTGGTGCACAAGGCTATAATACAGTAAAAGATTTATTTATCAGCCAAAACTCTGTCCTGCTGTATCTCTGCTTCTATTATAGGCACAAATATTAGTTTCTTTTACACTGGAGGTGGTTCTTGTCAAAGGGAATGGGGGAGGAGGGTCATCCCTGCTGTCCCCTTTTTTGTACTGACTTCTCTCCTAACACTTGCTAAAAGTAGCACTGAAATCAGTCCAGGTCTCTTAACTTCTCCTGAGGGAGAATGTGGAGAGAGGTGAAGGTGTCTACTACAAATACATAATTTTCTTTTCACTTCATTGTTCCCTCTCCATCTGACTTGGCAGGTGAGTGGGAATGGTGTGCAAATCGATCCCAAGGCAATCAATGACACGGCAGCCGGCCAGAGCTCAACACCGATGCGCTGATCGCCTCGAAATCAATTCACACGCTGCTCTTGCTCAGGTTACCTACCACTTCAGCAGGGAGGCATGGATGAGGGACTGAGGAGAAAATTGCACAAAAAGTATTCTGGGACCTTTCTAAATAGGCCACTTATGTGCAACCCTTCTTCTCTCATACGTACATTCATCCTGGATGTAAGGATACGATAAGGTCACAATGCAGTGCCTTGTTTGAAACTCAGATGTTGCTCAAAGGGAGCAGAGTGGGGTCCTGGAGAGTGCCTGGGAAATTGTGTGGAAGGGACAGAGCAATCCTGCATCTTCTTCGCTGTTTTCCACCTGGGTGTTAGATATTTAACTAGTCAAGCACTGCTGTTGGGATGTGCATAAACTTAAATAATCCTGTGGAGTGTTGTGCCATGGGGAACTGTGGCTCCTAATTTCTAAACACTCCTCAAGGTGAGTGGCTTTTGTTTTGCTTTAATAAGCCAGGAGTTGTGCATGTCGAAAGTGCCTATTGTACAAAGATCTCAATTTACTTGGCAAACTTCCATGCACTAAGTCTCCCTGCTTTGCTGTCAAGGAGTGAGGTATTGTTATCTCCATTAAGAGCAAGTGAGCCAGGAATAAATGCCTAGTCTCTTCGTATTGCTGCTGCTTCCTTTTATTTTCTTTTCTTCTCATGGATAGTAGCCCTTAATTTAGAGTGTAGACTGTTGAGACTAGAGATGGTTCTGGCCCCTACAGAAGAGGGACGGCACCTCATCCCCATGCCAACACAAGGACATCTCCCTTTTTCTTCTGCAAGTGGCTGGCTGTGACCCAATTCTGTGCTGTCCTTAGGGATTCTCTTGTCTGTGCCACAGTTGCCATGGTCCCTAGGGAAGCCATCAGCAAATAATTTAGGGGTAGGACCACCCAGCAGCCTCTTCTTCCTGCCAGTCACTGACATGAGACCTTGGCAAAAGGCTCAGTCTCACGTGGGAACATGGATCCATATGCACAGAGGATAATCCTTCAGGGAACCCTATCCTACACAAGGGTAGCCATGAATTGGGTCCTTTGGCTTCATACATGGAACATGTCACTTGGGGAGGGGGAAATAAATGCAGTTGGCTGAGTGAATTGCTCAAAGCAATGCTGAAAGGCAGTGGCAGATCTGTGGAAAGACTTGAATATTGTGTGCTCCAGCCCATGCTGCTTCCAATAACACCATTGCTGGATGACTGAATATATTCAGAGATTATTGCTCTGTGTGTCCCCTTATGGTTTAGGGTCCTGCAAGATCTGACGTGGCATAGCTGTGCTCTCCTTGGAACAGAAGGTAGGAACAGCGTGCACGGAACAGGTACAGCTGTGTCAATTAGGAAGAACTGGCATTCATTTATTTTGTTTATTGCCCATTAATTTTAAGGGGTGCTGATACACTTGTCTGTTTTCAATAGTCCAATTGCCGCTAATCATAACAGGAAGTAAATATTGGCCACTGCCTTGGGAACACATTGGATCACAGGCGGTTTGTGGCAGAAATTGTCTTTTTGCTCGGCACTTGATGAGATGAGGCCTTATTTCTGACTGGGGAGCAAGAGTTCAAAGGTTGGCTGTCACATGTCCTCTCCTGGTCCGAGATAAAGCTGGCAGGTGGAGCCAGGCAGGTGGCCGAGACCGTATGGCAGGGCCTAAGGGTGAGCTGCTGCCGTTTGTGAGGTACTCTGGGCACAGCGGGGAGGTCCAGGAAGAACTGTCTGAAACAACATAAGCACAATATTTCTTGCCGTTCTCCTGGAGAATGGCACATTCTGTTGTTTTATGTAAATTTTAAGAGGATACAAGGTAATCTGCTGTTTGCAATCCAAATTTATGGTGAAGTTTTGTGGGTGCTGGCTGGACTGTGGTGTTGAAGTTGAGATGGAGTGTTTTACTCCTCTGGTACTTTGAGGATGTCAAAGGCATCTCTGAATCCCACATGGATGGATCTGACTTTCTCAGCATGGATACTACTTGGATGTGTAAGGGATTAGTGATGGGCTGTTGAGCTTCCAGAGCCATCTAGAACTTTTTTGTGGTGGCTTTCTTGAAAGAATCCTGTCTGTCATGGTTACATCTCAGCATCTGGAGAGTGTTACCATATGATGCTTTGAATTATATGCCAAAATTAGTGTTAACTATAGTTATGTAAAGTATATGATAGCCGGATATGGTTTAAGGAGTCTCCCAGCCCTTGGAGCACTCATGTAACAGTCCTGTTTGAGTTGCAAAGAGGCTGGAGAGGGATCGTTGTTTTACTGGGCTAAGGAGATGCTAATGGCCGTGGAAAAGTAGGATGCGGGCATGGCCAAAGGTTTTCACAATTAATGGTGCTATTGTCTAACGTGCCAGCGGTGCTTCATACTTCGTGTGATAGGGAAACAAAGACTTTAACATCTTGAGAATGGCTCTTGAGGACTCGTTTGGTGACTCACCCACGTCTGGCCTTCATCCAGGTAAGGCAGGCTCTAGGGCAGGTGTCCGTGTTGAAGTGTAACCTGAACCATTCGCTGCCCAGCTCTGATCTCTCAGAAAAGTCAAAGGAGCTTTACTGAGCAAGCCTAGGACTGACTGGAGTTGGGATAAGGCCAGAGCAAGTTGAAATGCTGTCTTCTGGCCCTCTCTGACTCTTGCAGGCTTGAGCTGCTTTCTTGCTGTCTAAACACTGGATGTCATCTGGCAATAGAGCTATTTACTGTAATTCCAGCAGTCCCAGACTGGTATGGGACACCCCTCAGAACTGGGAGACTCCTGCACATGCTGAATCTGAGCTACAGAGGTGCTGTCATGGCAGGCAAAAGCACCATTTGGGTGAAGCGGACACAATATTTTTTGCAGTAGATATAGAGATGGTATTGTATCCTTTATTGGCTTTGTGAGAACTTTTTGGAATAATCTGAAAATAGCTGAAGTCTCTCTTGAGCTTTAGGCCTTCAGGACTGCTCTTGTTGAGCTTGGGAGGTCTGGTTATTACATTTTTCCATCTCTAGAGTATGGGGATGGAAGACAATACTGATTAGTGCCTATTGATTACATCTTTAATCATTCCCATGTTTGGCTGTTGTTTGGAAGTAACAGCCTGGATTGTGACTATTTTCTTGTCTGGGAGAACAAGATCTAATTCTTCATTCTTGAGTGAAGTTCCTCTGCTGTTCCACTGACACACTGAGCTCTGACCCAGAGATGTGGCTGCATTCATTTGTAACTCTTCTGTGGCCTGTTGGAGCCTCTCCTCCTGCAGGCCTTTGGTGAATGATGGAGGGAGGCACAGAATCACAGAACTGGTCAGGTTGGGAGGGACCACAGTGAGGCATCTGGTCCAGCTTCCCTTCTCAAGCAGGGTCATCCCAGAGCATGTGGGGATTGTGGACACAGGACTGAGTCCAGACAGTTCTCGAGTATCTCCAGCGAGGGAGACTCCATGCCCTCTCTGGGCAATCTGTTCCAGTGCTTGGTCACCCACACAGTAAACTTTTTCCTCATATTTAGGTTTAGGAACCTCCTGGCTGTTCCAGTGTGCCTGTTGTTGCCTCTTGTCCTATTGGTTGGCACCACCGAGAAGAGTCTGGCTCTGTCTTCTCAGCACTCTCCTTTTAGATATTTATACATATTGAAGACATCCCCTCAAAGTGTCTCTTCTTGGGGCTGAACAGGCCCAGCTCCATTAGCTTTTCCTTGTAAGAGAGATACTTCAGTCCTTTAATCATCTTTGTTGCCCTCCTCTGGACTGGCTCCGGCAGTTCCATGCCCATCTTCCGTCGGGCGGTTATCACTTTGGGCACTTCTTCCCAGCACCGCTGAGGCTGGAAACCACGAGCGGCACCCCCGGGCGAGCAAAACCCACCTCGCTGCGCTCTATTCGGGCAGGAGCTGCCGGCGCTCCGGGGCCGGGTCGGCGCGGCGGGAGCGGGGCCGGCAGAGCGGCGCTGGGGCCGCACGGGGGCGCCGCCCGC